>CAVNZK010000130.1:0-600000 GCA_963693345.1 Pieris melete
TCCCGATTTAATTGTGCCAATTGTCCCTTCTCTTGGGCTAATGCAGCTGCTAGTCGTGATAAACGTTCCTTCTGACGTTCAATTAGAGAATGATCTGAAACTAAGTGTTGCATGAATTAGCTCTATAATATTGACTTGATAAATGACCATGCAACAGACAAAACATTCCTATACTCCATTATACTGGGAAATTAGAGGACAGCTAGTAGAAAAAAAAATAGAATAACTTTCTCAGTTAGCAAATAAACTTTTAGAATATTAACTTTAAAGAATGATGTAACAAAGTTATTTATTAAATCAGGGTCACCATGTATATGTCAAAAGTGTTTTAAAATATGAACAGGAATTTTACCTTTTTTGTTCAAATAAGTAATTATTTATAAGTAATTAAGAATTAATAATGCAAGAGATGAAAATTTTTTATTTGAAAAAAAAAAATATGACAAGTTTTTTTATAACTAAAAATATGTTTTTCCTGGTTAATAATTTCAATATGTACATATATAATTTTTATCTCAATTTAACTTTACACTAAAAAATATATAATTAATTACACTGTATTAATATAAGAAGCTGTCATTATTATTTACATAAATGATTACATAAAACTTATAATATTTATATGAATCTATACTATACCTAGCTATATCTTTAGAATTGTTTTATTTATACTACATATATATATTACTGTTAAGTCCTCTATATAAAGATAATCAAAAATGGGAAATCAAAATTAGAACATTTATTTCTTTTGCTTACCTAAATTGTTTTATCAGATCCAAATAGATGCACTTTTTAAACTGAACTCTGAATATCCTCAATTTACATCCTTTATTTTTTTATAGAATAGGGGGCAAACGGGCAGGAGGCTCACCTGATGTTAAGTGATACCGCCGCCCATGGTCACTCTCAATGCCAGAGGGCTCGCGAGTGCTAAAATTATATGATACTCACCTGTACCGGGTGGTTCAGGAGCAACTCTAGATGGTCTCTGTGAATCTATCCTGGTGGATTGAGGTGGAGGTGGTGCTCTACGCTTTGGGCGTGTTGTACTAGGGCTAACAGTTACTGTCACATGCCCCTCAAAGCCACTATCATCATTTCTTTCTCTGACCGGACTGGCCATATTTGATGTTGGTGTACAAACAGTTAAATTGACTGATGTTATTGCTCTAGGACTTTCATAATCTTCTAACCAAGGATCGCAGTACCCACGGCTTAAGTCCATATGGCAATTAACATTGACAGACAAGTTTAGGGGATACCCACCTCTTTCTTGCCTATATGGACTACTTTTGGGCTCTTTATCAGTTTTTTGAATAGAAGGAGCAGGTGAGACTGTTCGGCATGTCTCATCTGGTTGTTTCAGGTTGTCATTAAATGCAATTTCTGGACTTGGTTTAATGAAGTTCAATGTATTTGGTCTTTGTGGTTTTTCAAGCACCGCTTTAGGTTCTTCTTTATCTTTTTTAATAGTTTTTTTCTCCTTCACACGCTCCAATTTTTCATTTAAATTTGACTTTATTTTATTACTTTTTAATAATTTAAAATTGGTACTCTCAGGCTGTTCAGAATTACTTACTTGCTCTTTATATTCTTGATTTGTACTTTCCTGTTTTCCATTCTCGAGACTATTATTTTCATTAGACAACTCTAAGTCACTAGGTGATTCTACACTGTACTTAACAAAACAGTTATCAAGATTGACTATAGTAACAGGTGAGCATGTTTTAAGTACTTCATTTGTTTTTACTTCCACAACATTTTGGTTTGCATCAGTATTCACTTTAACATCTTCTTCATCTAAACTACCATTAGTGCTGATTATGGCTTTTTGTGGACCTTGGCAAGTAAACAACTGGGCGATTGTTGATTTTAAAGCTTCATGCTTGATAATGGGCTGGTTTCGGCACTTTTGTGGTGGATTAATTTTAAGTCCACTGAGTTGTCGTGCTGCAGCCACTGAAGACGCATGATAGGCGTGCGTTAGGGAGGTTTTGACTTCTCTGTGCAGATGTGTTTCACAAGCTTTTTTATCATGACAGTATAGCTCGATGGTGTTTGACACAACATGATCGGGTACACCAGGAAACTTTTGTTTGAGCTCATGGAACAACTGCATAAGCGATATGTTGGTACACGCACATGGTGGAGGGCTGGTAGCGCTATCGGAGGGGGCAGACATCGCCGCCCATCCTCGCGGAAAACCACCTATCTGCCGCGAACACTCTCTTCAAAACTTCTGTCAAATTGTGCGTTCTCACCTAAAAAAAACTAATAAACATTTTACAGCAGAAACGAAATTTTATTGTCTTTTAGTTCTATGACGTCACAAATGCTACAATCACTTTCTTAGTTACGTATTCACTGCACAGAACTATTGCTGTGAAGGTTCATGACTTGTTAATCTTCACTGTACACATGTGATGAAAAATAACACATAACGAGAGTAGACAAGGCTGAATTTTTATATTATCTTTTGTTATCATCATACCACAACTACTTTTTCGTCATATATCCTGCGCTACAGTTATACGATACTTTAATTTATGTCATAATGAAATAATCTCGTTTGTCAACCCTCACTAAACGATTTTTACACTTACTCAGGTTGAAAAACGTATTAAAACCCAAAAATAAATTACGAGAATCACAAAGTTGTCACTCTGTTACTTCCATTTTGCTTTTTATGCAACAGACTACAGCAGTATAGGCAACGGCTACTAATCACAGGTAATATAGAATATTACGTTCTTCGACTCTTCAAACTGGAAAATTGAAACTAATCGTAAACATATCATTTTAATGAAAATTTGGGCTAGTTACTGACTAGATACACGAACCTTATAACATTATTCTCATACTGATTGCTATTTATTATGAATCACTTGCTTTTGTAGAATGTTTACTTCTTATTACCTCAAGTCCTCAAGTTACATATCTTTGAAACGCTTTTCACGGGTTATCAGCTGACTTTGACTTAAAGGTAAACACAGCAAGTTTTTGATTGACAATTGTCAAATCAGTATATTGAATATCAATTCAAGTTGCTAATATTGTTTTTATTTTGCAAGTTTTTTAGTGTAGTGTGTTATAGAGAATTCATAAAGAAATAAATTTCAGGATAAACGATCAAAAGACCCAACAGTATGGTTGATGACTTGAGAAAATATTTAAATCATCTGATTGAAAAGTAAGTACGTTAGGTAAAAATAATAATTTAATTACCTTTGCCTAAAAGTTGCTAAAAACATATATATTTTAGGGTAAATGGATTGCACTGTATCCTGATAACTGACCGCGAAGGTGTGCCTGTTGTAAGATCAGTTACAGAAAAAGCACCCCAATTAGCCCTGAGACCAAATTTTATATCAACTTTTGGAATGGCTACTGACCAAGCAAGTAAACTTGGCTTAGGGAGAAATAAAACTATAATATCCATGTATTCTAGTTATCAGGTATGAGTATGACCATATATATTACAAATATCTTTTTAACTGGAATATAGAACACAACTGTAATTTAAGTCTCTTTCTCCTACTATACTCAAAACTTTCATAATTAGTACCTGCCTATGCTGCAATAGATATTTTACAACTAAAACTGCTTACATTTCATTTTCTTTTAATTGGATTTGTAGGTAATTCAAATGAATAAACTACCACTAGTAATCACATTCATTGGAAGTGACAATTGTAATACTGGACATATTTTAGCATTGGAAAGCCAAATAGAACCCTATTTACAGGATTTGGGGACTATAGTTGCAGAAGCACATAAAGATATGTAACATTTAAAGTAAGATATTTAGGGTCTGTTTCACGATGTATGGATAAAGTACCAAATAGCTATGCAACACATAAAATATTTGGAAGATAAATTGTTCTATTTGACATTCATCGGACTCATAACTTATGATGGACTTTATGTGACGAATAGCGCTATCTGACAGTCGTGAAACGCAACAATACTGTTTATCTTACAAATAAGTAATAAATAGCTAATTTGGAACTTATGTAGAACTTATCCGTACATTGTGAAACAGACCCTAACAATAGTATTTAAATATGTATCTTTTTCAATCTGTGGCTTTTTTGTATCATAATCTTATTAGCATCTTAAACATAAGTTTTATCAAACTGAAGTATGCTATAATAATATTAGAATACATAAATAATAATTTTATATTTGTTATCCTAATACATAAGTAATTAAGATTTTACTTATTAATTTTATATAAAACTTTGAATATATAAATGACCTTTTTATTGCTTTGCAACTTAAATCTACTTAAAAAAATAATAATATTAGGTCAGATAACAGAACAAAGAAAACATGTGTCTGTCATAGTTATACTCTTAAAGAATTAGATTTTTTAGTTAGTTATCTAATAGCAAGGCACCAAGATTTTTTTATGGGTCTTGGCTATGAGGAAAACAGCTTTATTCACAATTATATATACAGGGTGGCCAAAAAGTCGTGGATCAAACACCAATAGGGTATAGATGAGATCATCAGCTGCAAAAAAAAAATCTACTGGAGGTCTCTTAGCTCAATTCCTGCAGAGTTATGATTTATTTTGCGTTTTTATAAGAAAATTTACTTTTTTTACTAATTCTTATTAAAATTCGAAAATATCTACAGCCTGTATCTTTTGATACAGGATGACTGACTGAGACCATTGACTGATCATTGCCATGAGTGTATTAAAACAAGTATTTCTCAATGGTTGTTTGTAGGAAACAAAACATTTTACAATTATTATTATACTATTTGCGTTTGATCCACGACTCTTTGGCCACACTGTATATATGAATTGTGGTGCAATAAAAAACTTCAACATTGTGCAAGTATTTATTAAAATTAAGGTAAAACAGGAGTGATTAAAGGTTTTCCATATAAGGCGTTGACTACATTCTTAGCAGCTAATTCGGCCATGTCATTTCGTGTACGCACTGTAGCACTCCCAATGTGAGGTAGGAGGACTGAAACAAAATTATATTGATGAGAAGTGTGTGTGTGTGTGCATTCAAATAGCAGCTGTGTACTAGTGTATTTTTCTTTCTATGAATGCAATTTACACATAGAAAGTATATGGATTAAGTTAGGTTTGGTTACACGCTCAAGGTTAGATAAGGCTTGCCTATTAAGAAAATATATGATTACAACACAGATACAGAAATTTGAGGCAAAGATCTAAAGTATATATATAGATATCATATTGCATTCGTTATAATATATTCATATGTGATATGGATAATAATGCTGAAGACCTCTCAATATAACACAAATTCCCTAAAGAACTTTCTCCCAAGCTGAGTAGTGGCCGACTGGAATAGGCTTCCGGAAAGTAATTAGTGCACCATCTTTGATTTTTTTAAAAAATAGGTTGGATATTTTCTCCTAATCCCCAAATATGCGCGCATCAGCTTATTATTATTATGTACATATATATTAATAATAATCTGAGGCCAAGTCCTATATAGGGTTGTAGCTCTACTAGATTATTATTATTATTTATTGAATAACAAAAATATGAAGATAATATTTTGTATTGTTTGTTTGCATGAACACATGTTGGTTTCCTTTACTGTACAAGTAAATTAGCTGCACATGAAGAAATACCAAGTCTCGGACGCACGATATTTGTTGACATTAATAATTTAACACATACATAAATTGGGGAGAGTGAGCAGCTTATGGTCTTTGGGCAGTGGTTCGGGTGTGGAAACATCCAATCCAGCTGCGTAAATTTGTTTGTTCTTCAAAGCATCGTATAAGTCATCCTGGTTTATGAGATCTGAAAACATAAAGTTTTTAATTGTGTTTGATTGCCCGTAATTATGTTCAAACGATAAAGAAAAAATTATTAATTATTGACGTAAATAAGTTACGAAATAATATGGGAAACTTAGCACCGCTCCGTGGGCGTATTTGGAACTAAACGGAAGCACGAACGGATTTAAAATGGCGGGGCATTTAAAATAAACAAATAAATTTCTTGAATAATGTACCCTCTAAAAAACCCCCTGAACACCTTGATTCCGCCTAAATTTGCGGGAAAAGCTCCAGTTGGCATCACGAAGTAGATTTCAAATGCAAATTATCGTTATGTTCCTGTTATAGTCCACGTATTTTACGTGGTAAGGGTGCTTATTTTATGTTGTTTAAACCTGTGTGAGTAAGACATTGTATTCTGAATTTCCAAGTGTGCAATCACGGGTGAAAATTATTGATAGTGTTCACCGTTCGGCAACTTGATAAAAACGTGATAAATGTAAGATACTAACTGTCACTAGGAGCTTATTGGGATCAGAATGTCAATACGATTACAAATGGAATATTTTTTATTGAACAAGTTGAGTGAGTGAAATCATGAGTAAAATCGACAAATAACTGAAAACAAAGGATAAAATGGCTATATATATCGTCATTAATATACTTTTTACAATTACATGCCTATACCACAAACATAATAGACCATTGAGTTAAAGCTGCAGAGTGCAGGCAGCAGTGAACAGGTATTTTTTAAGTATATGAGTCAAAAGCGCAGTTTGAATAAAATTCTAACCGCCGCCCATGGACACCTGCAACGCCGGTACGCTCTGGTTTCACAAAGAACGGCTTAATAGGCAATTCATAGAAGGATTTGTTTGATACATACCTCCTCGACCAACGTTAACAATAATGGCATTCTTCTTCATCTTTGCTAGTGTGGTTTTGTTGATCATGTGCCGTGTTTCATCAGTGAGAGGTGCAGCCAGTAGTATAAAGTCACTTTCAGTCAACAATGTTTCTTGTGGTACGAACTGGGCGTTGTATTCCTTAGCTGCAAAAAAACGTGACAATAACGTTATGGGCATGCCTAATATCCTAGACCTAGACTCAAAAAATCGAGTGAGTGTCAGGCACAGAAGGCTGATCACCTACCTGCCTAGAAAAAGCAAATCAGATACAGAAATAAATGACCCAACATCAACGGTTGAACCACTGTTTAATTATCTTTATTTTTCAATTTGAAAGAAGAATTTACAAAACTATTTTTATTTAAATGTACGAGTATATTCGTGCGTAGGTATATAAGGTAATATAATAAACGCAACGACATTTTTGTTCCACCCGGACCCAGACCTCATGATCTGCAGTTGATTATCACAAAATCAATAGGCATTTATATATATTTGGGAATAAAAACTAACCTTCTGGTTTCTCCCGATGGCCAGAGTACAGGAATTTGCCAACTTCGAAGCCCACAAGACGCTTGGCTGTAGCCTGCCCAATCCCGCCAAATCCTACAATACCGATTGTGCTCCCGCGCATATCTAGACCGAGCACGTTTTGGAAACCGATGCCGTCCCATACTCCTCTGTAAAATTTTATGAAAAAATTAATAAAACAAAACTTTAAGTTCCTATATTACTTAAGTTAAGTTCTGATGCAAAATACCTCTTCACTTGGTCTAAATTTTCTGGAAAGCGCCTTGCAGCTGCGATCATCAATGCAACAGCGACTTCGGCGACGGCACCACTTAACACTTCCGGTGTGTTAGAGAGCTTGATGCCACGAGCCTTGAGTTCTGGTACATTGCAGTTGTTGTACCCCGCTGATGCTGTACTTACAAGCTTTAATTGGGGACCTATAAATCAAAAAAATATTAGCAATCTAAGCCAAATGTGTAATTACATTGATACATCCTTACCCGAAGATGTTCCTTCCTGAACCCTTCCTAAAAGGTTTAGTTTCGTTAAGAAACATAGAGGTAAGACTCCTGTCTCAGATCAAATTCCCTTTTTGATATACGGGAGCCACCTTTAGACTTAGCGCGAACCTTCGTGCTAAATGTCAAAATCCAATATTTTTTTGACAAACGCAAGGACGACTTGGCGCTAAGTCTCCTTTTTGAAACTTATCCAAAGCCTCGACTCTTAAAGACAAATTATTAAGAGACAGCTTTTGTTATCGATATATGTATTATTCATACTCTATAAATATGTTAATTACGATTGCCCTCCCCAAGAATCGAACCCCAGTTTAAACAATCAACCCAAGCACCTGGAATTGCTGGTGTTTTTATTTGTTATCTTATTAATATAATAAAAAATGAAGGATAACCAACCAGCTTTATCCAACAGTTCCTTGGTGATAGGATGATGTGAGATCCAGATGAGAGCAGAGCATCCTGGGATGAGGCTCATCAGCTCTGCCATGTTCTCATTCAGCCCTTCATCACCGAATCCAAAGTAACGAGACTTAAGCACTGTAAAACTAGAGAGTAATTTCGACTTGTATTTTATAAATATTGCGCAACACTCTTTGGCATACAAGTTTCCATACGCATATTTCAATAAGTAATATACATGTATATAGAGAACAAAGAGATAGTAAAAATTTAAATTAGTTTTACGTCTATGTTCCATTATGCAAATGAAATATAAAGAGACAATTGAATGTAGCAACCCGGAACGGTTTTATATTAATTTTTAAAGAAATTATAAATTTGTATATTGAGACAAAATATATATACTACTTACTTAACTTAAATCTGAGATCATTTTTTATTATATTATGGCAAATATGATGCCTTTTAGCTTAAAATGCCTATAGTGACTCGGGCTTGAGCAGGTTATAATTTTTTTTACAGCACCATAAAATAATATAGATAATACATACATTTAACTGATTAAATATGTATTAAATATTAAATTAGGGTTAAATAATTAAGCAGCATTGGTACAAAATAAAGAAAATGTTTATTATCACAAAAGCACAAAGTTAGTGATACATTGGCGAGAGCACACAATAACAGCACAGAACAAACTCAAACTCTCCTCTTGACAAGACAGTGTTGCCTTACAAAAAAAATACAATCAATTATTGTAGAATTGAACATTAACACCCACTCCCAATTCTACAAACCATATACAAAATTAAACATTTATTAGGTTCAATTTATTACAAAAATAAACAAGCTTATTTAAAGACAATGCCTTAGTCATTAAGTCTCCCAACTGTTCACAAGACTCTATATAGATTAATTTTATTCTACCCTTAGAAATTAAATCTTTAACAAAATGAAATCTAACATCAAAATGTTTAGATCTTTTAGTTTCCATAGTTTGGGCAATCTTTATGGTTCCTTGATTGTCTTCAAAAACTGTAATAGAATTTCTAATATTAAACAATTCAAATATCAACTCTTCCAGAAAAATAGATTCCAATAAACTGAAAGCAAGAGCATAATATTCTGCTTCACAAGAACTAAGAGCAACCAAGGATTGCTTCTTAGAACACCAACAAATTGCATTATCATTAATTTTAATTACACCTGAAGTGCTTTTCCTATCGTTAACATCAAATGCATAATCAGCATCTACAAAAGTATTCTCAGATTTTTTAAAATTTAAACCTATACATAAAGTATATTTCAAGTATCTAATTATATGTTTCAAATGCTTCCAATGGCTTACATCATAACAGTTTTGGAATCTTCCAAAATAAGAAACACAAAAACATAAATCAGGGCGGGTGCATAACATAAGATACATCAAACTACCAACTAATTCTTTATAAGGGACTTTAAAATTTACATCAATGTTATTAGATCAAATTGAGTTTAGGTTGAATTGGTATCTTACTAGGCTTACAGTCGGTCATATTAAATCTTGTAATAATTTTCTGAATAAGAGCGGTTTGACTAAGCATAATACTTCCATTTTCATTCCTAAGAATTTTTATACCCAAGAATTGCAATTCTTCCGATGAAGTTAGATCCCTAACATCAATAATAGCAATTAAATGAGATTTAATACTTTGAAGATCATTTAATGACTCAGATACTAAAAGGAAATCATCAACCCATACTAAAATAAATGTTGATCCCTTAACATATAAACAAGGATCTTTTTGAGATCTAGAAAACCCGATTTTTATAAATATATCATTGACAAAATCATTCCATGCTCCATCGACGATCTTTGTAGTGAAAACCCACCGACTGTCGATTACTGTGGCATCTCTGGGACAATCCACCACCTCCCAAGTACCGTTGTCTTCCAATGACTTTAATTCTTCATCAATTGCTTGTCTCCAACCCGCATCCTGAACTGCATCAGTATAATTATTGGGAACATCTAGATCTGATGATGCAGATAGAGCTAATGCATCAAAGGCAAAATTGGTTACAAAATCTTCCAAATACTTTGGAGGCTTTCTAATTCTTGAGGTCTTCTTAACAGTGTCAATATTCTTGTCTGATTGAAAATCTTCATCCTCTAAAATAGGCAAATCTTCATCCTCCAACATAGGCTGCAAAACTTGCTCAACATCTGAAGACTGAAAGACTTCAGATTTGGTCTCGTGGTCAACGCAAGGAATTTGGACAGTATCGGGATTAGTAAATTGGCCTTCATTTGTCAAATCGGTTGTCCTAGATTCATCGAATATTACATTCCTAGCAAATTCAATTTTCCTCTTATTTGGATTCCATAATCGGTAACCATTGTCACAGTACCCTGCCATAAATAGTCTCTTAGAACGCTCACACAATTTTCCATTCCTATCCTCTTCATGAATCAATGAATAAACAGGACAACCAAATATTTTAATTTTACCTAAATCAGGTTTAAAGCCATACCATCTTTCTGCAGGCGTTACACCATTTGGTAGTGTAGAAGTAGGTAATCTGTTGATTAAGTAGATAGCTGTCATAATTGACTCACCCCACATATCCTTCTTAAAATCACTGTCAAATAAAAGACATCTCGCCTTTTCCAATATGGTTCTATTCATCCGTTCTGCTTTTCCGTTTTGTGAAGGATTCCTGGGCATGGTGTAGCTTATTCTAATACCCTCTGAATCACAAAAACACACAAACTCATTAGACACATATTCACCACCTCTGTCACAACGTAGGTTTTCAATTGATAGTCCAAATTTAACTTCCGCCATAGCCTTGAATGATTTGAATTTTTGAAAAACTTCAGATTTATTCCTTAACAGATATGTACAACAAAAATTGCTATAATGATCAATAAACGTGACAAAGTAATTATAGCCATCATACGTTTGGGGTGATATTTTACCACATACATCCGATGAAACAATTTGGAGAGGTCTAGAAGGCTTTCTTTCTTCTGGTGTATTACAATAAGGAAGCTTGGTCTGTTTCCCTTCAATGCATATGTCACACATAGTAACTGGATTCTTAGAAGAATGCCCCATTCTCCGGTGCATCAATTCATTATTCATAGTTGAAACATTGGCATTTTCTAATAATAATTTGAGCTTAATAACATATAAACTTCCAAATACTTGACCTTTCAAAATTTTGTTTCTAAAAATAATTTTTACACTTGACTCCTCGAAAATGATCTTACATCCTTTTTCTTCTAATTTTCGAACTGATAATAGATTAAACGAAAGATTATTACATACCAAAACATCATTAATCCGTATGGTGTCACCAAAGTCAGATAAGCACGAAATAGTACCCTTGTTTACAGCTTTTATAGTTTCCCCTGCCTTGGCTACACTAATTTCCATGTCCAAATCAATTAAGTTAGTAACAAATTTTTTAAAACAATTTTGTATAAGATGGCAGCTAGCCCCACTATCAATAACAAAAACAATGTCCGTCAACTGTTCAGAACACAGCGACATTTCTCTGTTTACTTTGGAATTTTCAGAAGTAAAAAATGAAAAATCCTCCTCTACAGCAGCTGCCTTCTCTTTGTTTCGATTCATTAACTTGGGGCAATATTTTTTCGTATGACCCTGAGCCTTGCAATAATAACATATGAAAACGTTTTTTGAATTTGAGAATGGATTACCTTGGTTTCTATTAGAAGAAAATGCGTTGTGAGGCTGAGACCCTTCCTTTTTCAATATTCTCTCTTCTTCAGCTAAAAGAGTATTTCTTACGTAATCCAAAGTTATCTCAGTCTGCTTACTGCCACATAAAATATCAAGAGCGGAAACCACTGAATCAAATTCGGGTGGCATGGCGCCCAATAACTGATGTATGACATCTTCATTTTCTAATTTACCACCAGCCATCCTTAGTTCAGCTGCCCTAGTCTCGAATTCTTGAAGAAATTCCTGAAGAGGTTTCTCGAGCTTATATTCCATTTTTCTCCATGATTTCTGTGCCATCACAACACTTTTCATTCCGGTTTTCTCGTAAGTTTTTGTCAGAGTGTCACGATTTCTTTTGCTGAAGTTTTATCTTTTATTAAAATCAGGATGTTATCAGACATGCAACCAATCAAAATAGACCTTGCCTTAACATCAGCGGTTTTGAAAGTTTTTAACTCTTTGGTATCTGCAGGAGGGTCCTCTGTAATTACATAAAGTACTTCGTTCTGTTCCAACACCAATTTTATCCGAAAAAACCAATTTGCAAAATTTTGTCCATCAAATGGTTTAACACCAAACACACCGACCGGTAAAACATTTGAAGCTGGTGTAGTCATATTTAGTTTACAATAGTCCAAACCAAACTCATAAACACGTGTGCTCTCTAACCACAACCAGAATCACATCCCGAAACTTTCACAACGAAAGAATAAACATTTCACTGCTGGGCCCATAACCTATTAAATTAGGGTTAAATAATTAAGCAGCATTGGTACAAAATAAAGAAAATGTTTATTATCACAAAAGCACAAAGTTAGTGATACATTGGCGAGAGCACACAATAACAGCACAGGCCACAGAACAAACTCAAACTCTCCTCTTGACAAGACAGTGTTGCCTTACAAAAAAATACAATCAATTATTGTAGAATTGAACATTAACATTAAATAGACAAATGGTATGACTTTCCATTACTTTGTCAATAGTTTACCAAGTGATATAATATGTACTTAGGGAGTGTTCAAGTATTACGTCACGCAATTTTTGGAGATTATTGACCCCCCCCCTCATCAACGCGCCGTAACGTTTTTCTGTATCCAAGTGTAGTAAAACGTTTCGTGACCACCTATTTATACCTAAAAGTAACCATTATGTGGTGTAAAGTACTGGAAAGTTGAAAATATTATCAACAATATTGCGTAATTAAATCCCCGTCCCGCATCGTAACGTTTTACAAAAGGACCCGACCCCCCAAAATTCGTTACCTAATATACTTGAACGCTCCCTTACAGGGTAATGGTTTTTTTACTACTTTTTTATATTATAAAATTTTCATACGTCTTTTTGAAATATAATATTGCCTGTGTTAATCGGGAATAATGTAGTAAGTACTTATTCTAATGGTAAAAGAATTTTTCAAATCAGTCCAGTAGTTTCAGAACCTTTTCCATTTAATAGTACTAATATACATTGAAACAAACAATGACATCTTTTTCAATTAATGTACAACAAAGCATAATTTTATTATACAATTTAATTTTAAGGAATTTCTATCGTATAGTGTTGAATAAATAAATCACGATTACTATAATATTTCCATTCTTATCAGAACTGCATTAACATACTCATTTAAAAATTCATTAGAGATCTTCATTAGTCGTTCTTGTAATACAAAATAGCTTTTAGTGTTAGGCTTCACAAATGTCGGTTACTAGCAGCGTTGCCAGACGTCCCGATTTTGGCGGGACGTCCCGATTTTTAAAACAAAATGAAATGTCCCGCGCGGGACAGGCTTAGTCCCGCTTTTCGGGAATAACTCGATGGCAATAAGAAGTGTGTACTACCACCACCGCACAATAATGGTACCAACTCTTTCAACAGTATCCAAAAAAATCTTCAAACTTTATATTAAGTATCCTACCATCAAACTGCTTTCCAAAACGCCTTTTTGAAATGCTAAATTTAATGAAATCAGAGTTACTGCATGTGAAGAGTTCTTCGTCTTTTTTAAAGAGAAAAATTAAACTTTTAAAGAAGTTAGGAAGATATCTTCATAGAAATATTATGAATAAGTAATTATTATAAATAATAACTGTCTTATTGTAACTTGCAATTTGAAACAGTCACTCTTCAGACTATTGTTTGCAACGCTATATTTTTCTAATAAATAAAACTTTTTTTATGATTTATTTGTTTTTTAATCAGAAGATGACTAAGAAGTAAGAACCATTTAACGATAGGTTTAATCTGATTTAAATACATTTAAAACAATATTTAAAAACTTCTGATTATTATTTAAAAAAAATTACTATGTCCCGCTTTCGACAAATGAATCCCGCTTTTTTCGCTTTAAACGTGCTAAAATCCCGACTTGACTAAAAAAAAATCTGGCAACGCTGGTTACTAGGCACACATGATGTCATTGTACAAATTTGTTTCAGATTCAGATTAAAAATTCATTCATTTATGCAAGCTTTTGTGATACAAATGAATAAAGTTATATGTTAAGTCATTAAATGTCTTATTAACAATTATTAACTTTTAGGCAAATATAACGTTAATGACACTTTAGTGTTCTCTATCCAAATCACCCTTGAAAAATTACAATTAGTGTAGAAGATCTTCGACTCGTACTACTACAACCAGGTAGATTGCTAGCTACGCTAAGTCATACGAGGAAACTTTGAGATATATTTTAGATTCGATAAAGGTTCACAGAACCACTATCATTAAGGCAAGACAGTAAAATAGGTTTGTTTTAATATATTTCAAATAAAACAGGGATAGAATATTTAAATTAATACGTAGTAAAAAATTTAATTACATTGGCTCTGGTTTCTTTTTAACTTAGTTGTCTCTTGTCAATAGTTTGACAGCTTGTCAAATCAACTAAAGATACACATTTATACATGAATAAATCTAATAATAACATTAAAACGACTATTTATATTATACTCACTGTTCTTCTAGTATTTTGATGCCGCTTTCCGCGAAATCATTTGAAGAGACAAGAACTTTTAGATTTTTCGTCATGTTTGTTGACGCGTCTATCTCCGGCAACGACAGGTAGAGAACTAATAATAAAATACTAACACAATGCATTGTAAATGCCCTTATTTATCGTAATCAAGAAATCCTTTTACAATCTAGTATAGTTAAAACGTGTAATCTCTAAGTACACGTTTTATTTACTGGAACACACTGTTCTCGTTCAAGGTCAGTGTTGATAGAGGGGTCAAAGAACGCGGGTTACAATGCGAGACGAATTCTCGGTACAAAAAAGTTCATTTATGTTAGATCAATCATAGTAGTTCCGTATCAAGAATTGGGAAAATATACAATTTTGGATCCTATGCGTCAGTAGCCGAGCAAGTGTGTTAAAAAAAACATTTGTGTGTAGACTACGCGTTAGAAGTTATACTTCTTTTTCGTAAAAGGATAAAAATCTTTTTAAAATTTTTATCTTTCGCCTTATTCTACGTTTGTAGAAAAACGACACTAACAATAGAAAAAAGGTATTTAACACATTGAAAGTTTTATTGTAACGCATTATCTAGTTAAATAAAGTTTAAATATTTCAATATCACAAAAAAATATTTCTACATAATTAAAGAAATGGGTGTCGGATTTTTGTGACGGTGTGCGGGTGTCGGTTTTTTTGTGACGGTGTGCGCGCGCATCGTAAAAAATTACTCTCATAGTTTTTTCTTAACTCGCCAAAAGAACTTCAAAAATCGAACTGACTCCGTGTATAGGCCTGTATCACCCTGGTACACTATAACTCGAAGTTCCAGTTAATATAGCATTTATATTTTTATTGTTGTGCAATAAAATGCCTTTACTATAATAATAGGTTGGGGAAAAAGTTTCTTCGCATTTTTTAAGAAAATTCAAAACATTTTTTAATATACTTTATTTACATTTAACTAAAGTATGTAGGTACCATTTTGTTCGATAACTTTTTGCCATTATTTAGGTAGGGACATGATCCCATTGCTATAGAAATTTTGGGGCTTCTGATCAAAATACCGCGATAATTGGTTTTGGCAGTCCTCTCGTGATGGTAACCTGGCACTGCCTAAAGAATTCTGAAGAGACTGAAATAGGTGGAAAACTGAAGGTGCAAGGTCAGGACTATACGTCGGATGCATTATCACCTCCCAGCCAAGCTCTCTCAGTTTTTGCTGAGTGGCCAAAGATGTGTGAGGTCTAGCGTTATCATGATGAAAAACCACACCCCTTCTGGTGATTAATTCCGGCCGCTTTCTCTCAACTTCTTGCTTTAATCTCATCAGTTGTTAGCAGTAGAGCTCAGAATCGATGGTCCTGCCTGGTGGTAACAGCTCATAATGAATAATGCCCTTCCAATCCCACCACACACACAGCATCACCGTGTTGCGAGTTATCCCGGGTTTCGCCACAGTCTGTGAAGCCTGACCGGCCTTTGACCACGACCTTTTTCGCACGTTCTTGTCATACGTGATCCACTTTTCATCATCAGTTATCAGCTTCTTCAAAAATGGTTCGGTTTCATTAAGTCGTAATAAAGAATCAAAAATGAGTACACAGTTCATTAGGTTTCTTAAAGTGAGCTCGTGAGGTACCCAAGTATTGAACTTTTTTGTGTACCCAGTTTTTTCAAATGCGCCAAAACTGTTTTGTGGTCAATTCCCCGTTCTTCAGCTACGTCGTAACTACTGATATGCCGATCTTGCTCCACTTTTTCAAAAATTGCATCCATTTTATCTGTCATAGGGCGACCACAGCGACTTGGATCTTTGACATCAAAATTTCCGGATTGAAAACGCTTAAACCAAATTTGTGCTACTCTCACAGACACTGCACTAGGTCCATAAACATCGCAAAAAAAATTCGCGGCTTGTGTTGCATTTTGACCTTTTTTGTAGTAAAATTTTAAAATGTATCGAATTTCTTCATTCGATTCACTCAACTTGACGGTACGAAAAATAAATAAAAAACAGTCATTATCCTAATTTGATTTTGGAATTATCCTCTTTAAAATCTCAACTTTCCTTGATAACAAAACCAGCCAGATACATAAAGTATAGCCAAAGATATTTTATTACAAGTTCATACATACTATAATGCGAAAAGACTTTTTCCCCAACCTAATATTAATTATGTATATTCAAGAGCATTGAAAATAATGAAATCAATTTGGCCATGGTTTTCAGTTAATTCGATTTTCGCCGGTAATTTAACCTTGGAACATAATATACTTGACCTCTGTTATCACCATTACACCATTGTTTAAATAAAGTACATACTGTATTATCACGTTCAGTTATCAAAAGTTTACAATTTCTTATTTTATTTTAAGTTACATAACTGAACTTCGAGTTCGTTACAAGTTAGGTTTATCAGAAGTTGATATAATGTCTAAAATAAATTTAAAACCATGATATTGTTACATAAATTTTTTGAGTGATAGTTATTTTTTAGGGTAGCCTTATTTTTTGGGGTAGCCTACGTCCAAGAAGGGCAGTCATCGTAGCCCATGGACACCTATTTGAGTGGGAGCGTTGCCGGCCTCTGAGGGAGCTCTCCACATAGAATTATCTATATTATTTCCCAATTTGAGCTCTGCTTAAGCTTTGATTTGAGCAATACAGACCATTATTTTTTATAACGGGGCAAACAGGCATTTATATTTAAAAGGTATAACTAAATATAAATTTGCCTTTAGACACAAAAAAATTGTTACTCCTTTCAGAAGAATACTTCTGATTACATATTATATTGAATACATTCTGATAAACGAGCTAGGTTTGGATATCCGTAGTTGCTCCGATCACACTTTGAAATCAATTTCTTTAGTTTTTTATAATTTATGAATTAATGTATTTTTTTTTCTTTTCGTGTTTATTATGTTTGCCTATAAGTGCTTGTCACATTAAAAATTGTATTTTATTTTTCTAACGTATCAGTGTTAGCAATTGTAAATTAAATTAAAAAAAAAAGGTTCCTCTGGACACCCACTTTGTCGGAAGGTTCGCGTCTGCGTTGCCGACCTTTAAAGTATCGGTACGCAGCGGTAAGCGGTTCAGGCTGCACCTACATGCCATAAAGTTAAAAGAAACGATCTAAGGTCACATAAATAATGTCGCCCCGCCTTCGTAACCCAGATAGTTCGTGTTTTCCACAAAATCATGACAAATTTACTATCTAAAGCTTCCAGGAATCACTCTATATAAAGGGTTTTTCAACAAGAACTTTGTTTTCTTAAACAAAATAAAACAAAGAATTTAGAGGAAAATTAATAAAAATTTTATTGTATTACAAAGAGAAAAGTTTGGCAATTATGAATGAAAAATGATATCTGGCAAATGTCCACCACGACCACGCTGACAGATGTTGATTCTTTCATCAAAATTTTTAATCACTTTTTGGCAAAATGGAGGGTCTATTTCGTTAATGACATCACGGATTTTGAGTTTTAAGGCTGCAATCGATTCGATTGGCTCCGTATAGACTCTGTCTTTAACATAGCCCCACAAAAAATAATCCAGTGGTGTTAAATCACACGATCTGGCTGGCCACTTAACAGCTGAATTTCGCGAAATTATGCGCTCGGGAAATTTGGTTTGCAATAAATTGATCGTTTCATTGGCTGTGTGACATGTGGCACCGCCCTGTTGAAACCACATTTCAGTGATATCCATGTCATCAATAATAGGCCAAAATTTAGTGGTTAACATCTCGCGATACCGTGATCCATTGACTGTTACCGCATTTCCAGCCTCATCTTCGAAAAAAACGGCCCAATCACGCCTCCAGACCACATAGTGCACCACACAGTAACACGTTGAGTATGCAAAGCCTTCTCAATAATTGCTTTAGGATTTTCAGAAGCCCAAATGCGACAATTTTGCTTGTTGACGTACCCTGACAAATGAAAATGGGCTTCGTCTGAAAAAATGATTTTTCAGAAAAACCAGCAGGTTGTTCCTGAATGAACTGAGCGAATCTGCGGCGATTTGAATGGTCGATCAGCTTTAATTCCTGCACCAGTTGAATCTTGTAAGGCTTCAAAGCCAAATCCTTTCGCAAAATTCGCCATGTTGTGCTTTTGGATAACCCCAATTGTTGAGAACGTCGTGAAATTGACAAATTTTGATCTTCTTCAACACTGTGGCTCACGGCGGCGATGTTTTCTGTTGAACGACCCGGTCGAACACGTGTTGGTGTTGGCACATTTTGTACCGAGCCTGTCGACTCAAATTTCGCGACCAAATTCTTAACAGCGGTCTCAGAAGGACGATTATGCTGGCCGAAAATATCACGAATTTTACGAAATGTAACTTTAACAGAACCACCATTTTTATAGTGGATTTGAATTATTTAAATGCGATTTTCGAGCGAAATTGAATTCATTGTAATAATTGCCAAAGCACCTGCTACGAATACCGCCAAAAACTAAATGTCAAAACTATCACGTTCTCGGTGTTGCCACAATTGAAAAACAAACTTCTTGTTGAAATACCCTTTATAAGTGACCATTGCACATCTGTGCAGTGGTTTTAGAGTTTATCGTGAACAAATTGAATAGTAGGGCTTTTAGCCTCAATTATGGAGATTTCCAAATGAATTTCCTCGTGCACTTATAAATATAACTAAATATAATACGCCTTGAGACAAAATTACCTTACAAACTAAACTACCATTAAATTGGCAAATTACAATTGCATTATCTGTCAACCAACCGTAGTTTAATTATTATTATTGATCACGGTAGAGTAAATTACTTAATTTATTTCGAGGTCCTAATCTAAAAATTACATTTGATATCGGTTCGCATGTCTGTAAAATAAAAAAAACAAACGCATGCTTAAAATATACAAGAAAATATGGCATAAAACATTTTACACACATCAAGAACATGGAAATAATGTAGTAATGGAGTACCTAATATATAAAACTACGCCGTTAGTCAAGCGGCAATTCGGAAAATTTTTATGTTTTTGAAGTTATACTTCTTTAGGCGCGTTATGAAAAATTGATGAGAGTGAAATTTTACGATGCGCGCGCACCGTGACACAAAATTAACAGAATGAAGTTGCCCACGGAAGATGCATTGGACATAATTTAAAAAGAACATTCGAATAATAATAGAATTTATGTTACACTTAATGTAAGAGAATATAATAATAAATATTTATTTATTTAATTTTTCATATGTAAACTGAACTTTATTGACTATAATGACCCCTTTTCCAGTATTTGATTATTTAATTGTAATTAATTATTTGCATGCAATCAAAAACTATTTTTAATAATGCCAAAGAAGTATAACTTCTTACGCGCCTACATAAGTATACGCACTTTTTTTATAAATATTAATAAACGTTGTATTAAATCGCTATTAAAATCCTGACAGTTAATTAAATGAAACGCCTTAAACTAGAAATTGTTTAATCGTACACAGGAATTAGTATACAGGATATACCATTTTCTCTCCATTCATAGCCAAAAGTATATTTTGTGCTGAGGTGGTAGCCATAGCGTCTCGGGTTTTATGCGTGGCACTGCCCAAATGTGGTATTATACCTAAAAATAAATGGTTCAATGAAAAAAATAATGTAGTAAGGAAAAAATTCAAACTAGTGACATCGTTTTCTTGTGCACCTTATACATTATTTAGTAATTAAAGTATACAGGGTATAAATATACATACAGTATAGATATATTAAATTTAACAACAAAAAATAGAATTTATTCAGGTTGCAAGAACACACTGTGAATAATCTTTTTAAATTCATAAAAACTATTGTGAAAAATATCAACATAAGAACACACAGAATAGTTGCATATTCTAGCGAGCGAACCATTCTGGGATATATTCTTGATACTTGTGGGTATCATAAATAGAAGAGACTTTAGAATAGACTTTGCAAGCCCAAGCTGCTCCACCTAAATTCTTGGAATATTTGTTAATTGTGATGTCAAATGCTGGAAAGCATAATTATTACAATTCCTCCTGCAATAACAGTTTGCTTTCTTGCTCTTACCGTGACAACTTGGTAAGCAATTTCTTGTTAAGCGATCGGCGAATTAACCAATCACAAATACTATGGTAAAATCGCAAAATTGTTTAGCTATTTTATAGGAAATCAAGTATTAGGAATACTCACAACAATTCGGGAGAGATACAAGAGGATGGCTGTGCGGCAATGGTTCCGGAGTCACCACGTCCAAGCCGGCAGCAAAGATACGTTCCTCTTTCAGAGCGTCATATAATGCGTCTTGGTTTATTAGATCTGTAATTGAAACGAAATTATATCTAAAGTATCTATATATAGTTCCATAATAAACATATTTTATTTTATATTTTAACTATAGTTTCAGAATATACCTCATTTGTGACGGTTATCAAGTTTGGACTGAAAAATCTTAGATAAAGAAAATATATCTGCTAAAACACTGCAGTGGAATTGACAGATATATCCATGAAATATTTATGCATAACTTGATTTGTATTCAACAAATTTAAAATTATGTGACAATGTATATGTCGGAGCAATGTCATTATATGTTTCTTTTTATATAATTGGAGGCCCTTCCCATCTAGCCCGATCGTCAAAATTTTAGGGAAAATTATTTCTGTTAATAAATTAAAGTTATAAATAAGATTCTCCCCGCCATACCTTGTAGTATAATGTTAACCTCTTGTATATATTATTAGATGTCTGTGTGTGACGTGTTTTGTCTTTATTGTGACGTCATTTTTGTTTTGGGTAACTCTGCTTATATTTATTAGATTAAATTCAATCTATCAAAATTATCAAATCTATCCTCACCCGCACCGTGTACGACTTAGAACGTGACATTGGCGGAATTGTGATTTACACAGAAGTCGCCATTATAAATAAAGTGAAGTGAAGTATAATTGGAGGCAAACGGAACGGAAGATAATGTCCTTTTAAGAATGCTCTTTTCTTGAAGGACTCTTAGTCGAATTGGTTGGGAAATACTTCAGTGGGCAGCTGGTTACAGATAGTGGTGGTGCGCGGCAAAAACTGCCTTAAGAAACGTTTAGTCATGGATCTAAATTGGATTCGATGTTTCATTTGAACTAGAATATTTATGACCGGATGACCGAATTGTTACATATTGTCTGTACAATAGAGAAAAGATAGCAAAAACTGATAAATGACGTACAGACGTCATTTATCAATTTGTGCTATCTTTTCTCTTATCAAACAATATTTCGTAACTCAGACTTCTTATCATTAGATTGGTTTACCCGTTATTACTGAAGAGATAGATGTTTGTAACTATGCATTCGACTATGTTAAATTTTTACACATATAAATATTACATTTACAGTGTAATTCAATTCAATTCAAATTCAAAAATCATTTAATCATATGGGTAACACATTGTACACATAAGTGTTTTAAAGAAATACATATCAATGCTTCTAATTTTACATTTAGTGCCAGTTCTCAAATCAAGGGCGAAGAACGGAAGAGAAGAACTGGCAATAAACTCTCCGCCACTCTTTTTAATCGCCATGTTTTTTTTTTACACAACGTTTGTAAGGAGCTGCAACCATTAAACCATGTTCCACATGACATCTTAAGTAATTAATAATAATAACATAAATTAAACACAAAGAGTTGTCCTCTATCAGCAGGAGGCATGGTGAAATAGGAGCACGCACCTACTTTCTCGTGGGAACAACACGCTAACACATAGTCGAAATAATTAACATCACCGCATACACGAATTCAAGTACGACCAGTCACCACAAGTAGCACCCGTTCACGAGTTTGACGCATGGCCAGCCATCGACCCCCTCGCCATATTTTAGGGAGAGAGACAACCCGACGCATGGACGCCACCACAAGCAATGACATTTATGCGAGCATGACGATCCTTGAAATGTGGACTTGGCTACATAAGAAAATAATAATAATACTGAAACAGTTTGATACCACATGGATCACGGTTTGTTCCCACTTAACATTAAAACAGTCAAACATTAGAACGCCCTGTAAACTCTTTATACCGTTATTCTTTATAACGCAAAATTCTCTATAAAGTAAGAATGAAGTAAATTCATTTGGTTTATCCCAATACCCACACATTTATTCTTCCCTCCCTATAACGAATAAAAATGCTCGTTTCCTTTCCGAAATTCGATATAGAGTTTACACTGTATATTTAATATGAATCGCAGACATCCCAAAAAGTCGAGCATCTAAGGGAGAAATTCAGAAGCGAGGTTTGCCGCGAACACATTTTCATCATAAGGAATTACGTTTTTACGTGGTTATTGACGAACGCCCTGTAAACTCTTTATACCGTTATTCTTTATAACGCAAAATTCTCTATAAAGTAAGAATGAAGTAAATTCATTTGGTTTATCCCAATACCCACACATTTATTCTTCCCTCCCTATAACGAATAAAAATGCTCGTTTCCTTTCCGAAATTCGATATAGAGTTTACACTGTATATTTAATATGAATCGCAGACATCCCAAAAAGTCGAGCATCTAAGGGAGAAATTCAGAAGCGAGGTTTGCCGCGAACACATTTTCATCATAAGGAATTACGTTACATTAAGTTTTTAGACCTAAATGTGTGATAAGTTTATTTTAAGCAGATGAAAAACGAGTCTACGGGATGCCCATGCATATCTATTTTAGTGAGAGGAGTGAGGGATGAGTATGCTCTTTTTAAGCTATCGCATAGATTTTATCGCGGGCTTTGAGCGCGGCGACCGAATCAAGAAATTTCGTAACGAAAATAAACCTAACACACGATGACGTAATATAGGTGCGGCCGATACGCGTTAGAGCGGGACGGAACGCATACTGCGGCTGGCATCGGTTTGGTGTGATCGGTGACGTAGCGTAAGCGCGGCCAGTGCAGGCGGTACGCGGTTAGAGTGAGACAGTCTGCATACAGTCTGTCTCACTCTAACCGCGTACCGTCATACAGGCGTGTTATACTGAGTCTGGTAGAGTGGTAGATTGAATTGATATCAAAGAAATAAATACTGCATAAATAAATTATTATAATTGCATAAGTTGATAAAAATGCTATGCAATAGCTTTACCGCGGCAGTCCGTAATAGATATCGTTTGATATCGTTAAACTCACCTCCTCTGCCAATATTGATGACGACTGATGTCCTCTTCATCAATTTGAGGGTTTCAGCCTTAATTAGATGTTTGGTTTCAGGTGTGAAAGGACAGGCGAGAATCACAAAGTCACTCTCTTTCAGTAATTGGTCTAAGGGCACACGTTGCACTCCCAAAGATTTGGCTGAAACATAAATTTGATTCAATAATCTTGTGATTAATTTCCAATATTCTTATAGGCTATTTTTTATTAGCGGAACTAAAACGTATACAATTGGCTAAATGCTTTTTACACTATTTAACATTCAATTCCCGAAATATTTGACATTCAATTATAACACGCTCCGAATGGCAACCTGTGGCAGTGATGTCGACAAAACGGACTGTCATGCCAAAAAAGTGCTGGCTGCTTCTCGAGACATGCCGTACTTGGTACTTAACGATATCATAGCCTGTCCCGTGCCACCGTCAACGTGCCAAGTCTACTTGAGCCGACTGGTATAAAAACAATAACAGGAGACCGGACGGTACGAGTTTGATTCCATAGAAGATGGGCCGGGTGCTGGTATGGGATGCAACCTGTGCAGACACGCTGACCCTTTCCCATCTACATGGATCCAACAACAGAGCTGGTGCTTGTGAAGCGGCTTAAAAAGCTAAAGCATGCAAATAGGGGTATAGGCTCCGAATATGATTTTGTCCCATTCGGTGTCGAGGCCCTTGGTCCTTCGGGTCCTAGCGCTATAAGGCTTTTTAAGGAAATAGCAAAAAGGTTAGTCGACAACACAGGGGACCGAAAAGCTGGCAGCTACCTCGGACAAAGAATTAGTCTAGCTATTCAAAGGGGGAAATTCCAGTATCTTCGGAACCTTGCCTAAAGGGGCTCCTTTTAATAATATATTTTAGTTATTATATTTTAAGGTTATTATCGTTATATGTATATATTCTCATACTAAGAAATATAATTACATATAATTATCACTAAAACTAATAATAAAATAATATACATTGAAATAAATAACTAAACTTAACATAAACTAAAATATATCATTAAAAGGAGTCCCTTTAGGCAAGGTTCCGAAGATACTGGCAGCGTTCCCCCTTTGAATTGCTAGACTAATTCTTTGTCCGAGGTAGCTGCCAGATCTTCGGTCTCCTGTGATGTCGACTAACCTTTTTGAAATTTCTTTAAAAAGCCTTAAAGCGCTAGGACCCCACGGACCAAGGGTCTCGACACCGAATGGGACAAAATCATATTCTGAGCCCAGACCCCTGTATTTGCATGCTTTATTTTTTTCAGCCGCTTCACAAGCCGCACCAGCTCTGTAGTTGGTTCCATGTAGATGGGAAGGGGCCAGCGTGTCTGAACAGGTTGCATCCCATACCAGTACCCGACCCATCTTCCATGGAATCAAGCTCATACCGTCCGGTCTCTTGCCATCGTCCCTTGCAATACCACTCGGCTCAAGTAGACTTGGCACGTTGACGGTGGCAAGGGAACGGCGTATGATATCGTTAAGTGCGGCATGTCTCGAGAAGCGGCCTGCACTTTTTTGGCATGACAGGCCGTGATGTCCTAACTTGTCGACATCACTGCCACAGGGACATATATGAGGAGCGCAGACCGGAACCCCAAGCCGTAGACAGGTTGCGATTCGAAGCGTGTCAGGCTCAAGAAAAGTTCCTGTATTTGACGATGGGTAAGCGTGAAGCCAGTAGCCGGCCTCATGCGTACCCACGGCCAAAAGCCTAGCACGCGCCGAACCTGTACTACAACTCAAAAGATCGTCAAAAGTCAGTTTGCAGTGTATGTCATCCCAGCTCCTCTGTGAGTTTAGAGATAATGGAAAATTTTGACCTGGGCATGCAATCAAGAAAGCGTTTCTAGCTTCTTCCAAGCCAGCAATCTCAAAGTTTGAAGGGGAAGCCCTTAAAATTTTACTTATGAGATTTGCTGAACTATGGACAGAAGATAGAAAAGCTGGCAAAGCGACACTGGAAATTTTGCGAATCCCTAAACCACCATAACGGATGGGTAGGGAAGCTTGGGTCCAAGATTGCTCGTTCAGCTGCATATTAAGAAGTGATTCTAAGCTAATTTTGATTAAGTCGTCTAATGGTGTTAAAAGGTCTGGGTGATTCCAAAAGGAGCAGCAACGGAGGACATATGTAAATTTTGGAAGGAAAAGACAGAATTTTAAGATGCAAAGTGCATAATGTGGACTAATTTCAAGGAGACGGTCAGCAGAATTTTGAAATTTAGTAATTGAAGAATGAATATAATCAGAAATAGATTCATTAAAAATTGGAGAACCTAAAAGGTAAAGGGAATTCCTGTTAACTATTTTAATATTTGGAGCCAAAATTTGAAATTTTTTTTTTACATCATTTAAATTTAAGTCGCAGTTATTTATGAAAAGTTCGCATTTGTTAAAATTAAGCTCCAAACCAATGGCTTCAAATTTATTTTTGATTAAAAGAAGGTCCGAAAACACAGTATCCACATCACCTCCTAGGGTTCCGTCGTCCAAATACCAAACATTGAAATTAGAATTTAAATTTTTGATTATCGGATTTATAGCCAAACTAAAAATTGCAGGCCCAAGGGGATCACCCTGCTGACAACCTACTTCCGAGGAAAGTTCATTAGAACGATATAACAATTTAGTTGGATCAGCGTAACTGAGAAGAAGATAATTGTATATTTATCACAGGTATTATTTATTTATTTTTATCTCATACTTATATAATAAATAAATATTTAAGATTATAAACTCTTTGTTAAAAATTTAACGTAAAATTAAAGAAAAAAATATAAATTAGTTTTCCGACCACAATTATTACCCTTCTAATATTATATTGAAACAAAATAGTTAAGAAATAAGTTTATCAATTTTATATATAATAACACAAGATTACCTTCGGGCTTGTCAGATCGACCACTGTATATGAATCTCGCGACATCGAACCCTTTCAATCGTCTCACAACTGCCTGCCCAACCCCGCCCAAACCCACTACTCCGACAGTACTTCCCGCTATATCTTGCCCAAGTTTCCACTGGACACCGAATTTCCATTCGCCACTTAAAAATAGATATAAATTCCTCATTTCGTAAGATATTATCTAAACATAACAATCAAATATACAGTATTAATATATACTACATAGTAATAATATAAATAATCAAATAAAAAGAAAATTAAAACAAATTAAAAAAGTTTGGCCCCGTGGCAGTGTACCTTCAACGCTGGCAACATTTCCTCGCTGTAATGCGATACTTATATTTTTTTTTTTTCGGAAAATTTAATAAAACTGAACACGTAAAAAAGTTTTTACATAATTTACATAACTCAATATACATGTCATATGCTTTAGATATATACTTTCTGATTGTCAAGGCCAGGGGCCAAGGCCTCAAGTGAAAGCTTTAACGTCTTGAAAAATATGTAAATATAAAAAAAAAAAAAAAAAAACTGATTTTCTATTCTCTGCAGCTGTCCCTATCTGCCCACGCCTGGCTAATTGGCCAGATGTCATGTTTATCCTTCTAAATGTATCGGCGTTTCATTATTCAATAAAAGTAATTTAAAAAAACCAATTACCGTTCAAGCTCCCGAATGCCAGCCTTAAAACCTCTGGCGGCGGCTATCACAAGACCAACGGTGATGTCTGCTACGGCATTATCTAAACTGTGTAAGGTGTTGCCCAGGGGAATTCCCCGCTTAGCCAACTCCTGCACATCAATGTGGTCAACACCAGAAGCCATAGTAGTTACGGCTTTCAGATGGGGTCCTGTTAATATATATTGGATTTTACATAAGGTTATATTAAGCACTAATACATATAGAAGTAATCTTTCGCGTTTCTGAATTCTAATTGTTAAGTGTTACTATTACTTTGAGGAACTGATCGTGGTTGGTAACACAGAAAGTGATACGAGTGATATTTCGTATTCTGCCTTGACGTCCGATGGTGAAACTCAGCTGCAGGTTAATCCAAACCCTCCATGGTGGTATGGCGGCTGGGTTATATGCTCGTTAAGTTCGCCGATATCACAAGATGTCGTCACTTCTGCGCAGGCTTGAAAGTGTTCTCGCTTTCGACTCAAAGCCGCCTTGCCTTGTCAACGATCATCACAGCAGAGAATGAAATATAAAGTTATATACCCTGAAGGACCACCTTGGCGACAGGTCAGCAGATTATAAATCAGTTTAGCTAAATAATTGTCCTATACATTGCATTAAATATTTCATAATGTATATTTACCTGCTAAATCTATAAGATCTTTTGTTAGGCGATGTTTCGTGTTCCATATTAAAGCCTCTATCCCGATTATATTTTTCTTTATTTCTGGTAACATATCGGGTTCATAGTCCAAGTATGGCAACACCGTTACCTGTAGTCTGAAATAATAATGTATGATTTAAAACTCCATAGAACTGTTTAAAACGAATTGTAAAAATTTTACCAAATTACTTTTCTATTCAAATCAAAATAGGTAGGTACCTACTTACCTAATTTTGATAATATCTACTGAATTTACGACATATTTTTAAAATTAAGATTTTTAAGTAATTGATAAAACAAAATATCATCAATTAACACAACTCAATACTCATAAACCTTGTCCTTGATGTTAAGCGAAATAATAATAAAAATGTTGTAGGAACAAATATGAGTTAACACATCCTTTCTGTGAGATTGATTTTTTTACAAAAAATGTTGAAAACTAAACGGCAAATATGAATATTTTAACGTGGCAACACAAAACAAAAAAAATATACTCACTTATTTCGCAAGAGGTCCAATCCGACTTTAGGAAATGTTTTGTTAACAATTAAAACTCTTTTGGACATTATTTTTAGTGTTAAGTGTAGCACGTTCGTAACCTAAGAATTCACGGTCAATTATAAATAATTTATTTTGTCAGATGTTTTGTGCTGCTTTTATTATGTAACTCAATGAGTTTTTGTGAAAACTTGGGCAATAGATTTAACATATATAGCCTTTATAGTTATCTTATATTATCTGTAAGTGTAATTTGTTAACGTAAATTCAACATAGCTAAATATAGATATTAAATCAATGTGGTAATCATTGTGAAATAGGTTGATAACTAGTGAAGCGCCATCTAGTGTTAGACGGATGAATTACGGCAGCGTATATAAATCGGGCAATGCATTGAAATTGAATACAGTTTATTTAAAGAATTAATTAGGATCTCAATAGATGGCGTTGACAACATTTTTATTAGATTTATTTCTTCGTTCTTTTAATTATTATTTAACCAACATAATATGCTTATGTAAATGTTCGTTCTATAATAATAGTATAAACAATACCACGTGCAAGGATTTTTGTTAATAATATATAAAATACTTTTTTTGTAAATTCGAAGTTTCTAAACTGTTCCTCTTCGAGAGCAGTTTGGTTTTCAATGTATTTACTTTTAAACAGAGATAAAGTGATATTATATACTTTAATAGTCGTTGGTAATACTGCAGCGGTATTTAATCGAACGTCTCTGCTACTGAATGGAAGCTTTGGCCGCGAAAGAAAGACATTGCACCAGCTAGCCTGGTATAAAACTGAAGAATGATGGTGAACAGTTTCTCTAATTAAGAGGGATGATCCTCAACCAGTCTCGATTTTAGGTCGAGAAGTTGTATGGTATATCCTTAGGGATTTAACATCGTTAGCGCTTTGTTGGTTGTAGTCGTAGATGATAGATGTCGCTACTATACTATTCTCTGTGTATTAAAGGTCTTATTTTCTATTTCTATCTATGTTTCTATTGTCTGCGACAGTACCTATAAGTTCTTCTTGATAGAAGAACTTCAAAATATGTTTAGCAAGGCTTCGTATTGTTAATAGTAATATTTGTGAGTGTGGAGGAGATATTGGTGACGTCGACCATATTTTATTTTCTTGTTCCCAATATGACCCGCCTTTTTGAATTTCTTACAATTACTACTTGTTCCGTTTCCGACTAAAATCTCCTGCATTCTTTATTGTATAAATGTTTTATCTTCTTTCATAATCAATAATAATATTAATATTAATATTTTGTTTTTAACTAGCTTATCCCTTTGTTTATTTTTTCTCGCGTGTAGTTTCCCTACCCTTTACTTGAAACTGGCATAAAGTTAAAGAAAGCTATTTCCATTTAAAAAAAGTAGTAACCTCCGTAGCGCTAATGCAACCTTGTAATATGACTTATTAAAGTTGCTTTTAGTAAGTTACAGGCCTAATTATAAATATATAGTTAATGCATAGACATTAATGTGTAATATATTTCTTTATGCAAAATAATTTATTGAAATCTCAAATGACGAATTGTAAATTAAAATGCCCCGTGTTTTTATTATCGAAGAAATAAATAAAAACAATTAGATTTATACTTTTGTATTAATTCATTAAATTCCTAACATATCTTCTTTTTTCCCTCCCTCCCTCGGAAATCTAAAGTTTTAAATTTGTATAAATATGAACAAGACATAAAAATTAGTTTGCCAAAGAAGTTTCACTTCTGCCATGTGTACTTTGTACGCACGCACTTTTTTAATAGGAAAGTTTTTAATATGTAATGAACAGATCCCCGATAAGTCAAATAAACAGATATATTTTTTGATAAATAATGAATAATTAGAAAAAGGTCGTAAAGGCATAATAATTTGATTAACGTCTACACCACCTGATGTGTTTTTTAAGTACAGGTGTTGTTTAGGGGCTTGCAAAATGGCATGATACGTTCCACTTTGCTCTTGTTATTCGATCCATAGATGACCCGGTCCTATAAAATGTATAAACCGTTATTACATCAAAAGAAATATCGTGCTTTAATGTAACAAATGTATTCTATTAATGATCAAATGCGTGAAACATTATAATGTTAATTTGATAACGTAACGAATATTTTAATAATGTGATGATGTAGTGATAAAATAATATCAGAATTGACTATATTGATATTACTCATAATGCAATTGTAACTTCTGTGTAAAATTACAATTGCATTATGATTATTAGATTATATAGATTGTACCACCATAATATTTTTGTACCATATTCATGCAAATAACAATGGATGAATTTGCAAGAAATTCTAAAATACGCAGAATATATCATCGAGGTGTATAAAGTAATAAATATTTATTATTTATTTATTAACACTTCGTTGCAGAGACATACTACAATTGATATAAATAATTGAAAAGAAGGGCAACTGGCGGCCTTATCGCTTTCTAGCGATCTCTTCCATATAGATTACACCGTGTACACCGTGACGTAAAGACTAAAGAGTCCAATTAATTTGGTGCAATAAAACTGATTTTAAATGTAAATTACGCCTTGACCTTTCAATTTTATTTATTATTGTCGTTCATAAGAGTACTGTTCCCAAACGATTTCATTTACTAACGACGCACTTGCGAGCCTTCTGGCTGTGTCAGTCCATGGGTATCACTTAACATCAGTTGAGCGTCCTGATCATTCGCTCTCTTTTATATAAAATGAATTAAGGAGTTAAGGTACAAATCATGAGCATTAGTATTTTAGGACCCAAGGTTCAAGGTTAAGGGTTTATGGACCCAAGTGGAACAATAAAACTAGGGTAGCACGTGGCCACACCTTGCCGTGTGACAGGTGAAGCGCGTTCTATTCGGAAAACGGAAATTCCGCATGCTGCCCGTGTCTGTTACAATTACTTAACCACGTGCCATTCGATTCTTCTTTGTTTAAGTTACTACGAACTAGTGGAACTTAGGACGTTAATAACGGGCTAAAAAGGGCCGGCAACGCACTGGCTCTTTAAAGGCCGCTTGTTTACCCGGTTACACGGTCTTTTAGTCAGTAAGTCAGGGAGGCCATATCATTTCTTATAAAATATACTCTAATGCATTTTTTTTTAATGTAATAGGAGGCAAACGGGCAGGAGGCTCACCTGATGTTAATTGATACCGCCACCCACGGACACTCACAATGCCAGAAGGCTCGCAAGTGCGTTGCCGGCCTTTCAAGAATTGGTACGCTCTATTTATAAGTAATCTTACAGCTACACATATCCATATTATAAAATATTACACAATATATAAAGCCAAAACAGATTACATTGATAAACAAAAATACGAAACAGCAAACACAATTCTTTTATTATTTATTAATTAAGTCAATATTGTGCATCAAAAGTATTTAAATATTTTGATTTCAATATAAAGAAAATACGCAGTGACATTTTTATTTAGAACAACAAATCTTCGAAAATATCTAACAAAGAACTGACAAGCGTAGACAGAAAACTACGTAAACTGAAAACAGTGGAAGCAATTTGTTGAAGTGTAGCAAATCGCAGTTCCATTGAAGGGGAGGCGGAGAGTCGACAGTTTGGCGCCAATTCCGATCGATGACAACCCTAACTAACCATAGATTATAATGTAGTTTGTGCATGTACATATGTATGTAGAATTTAAAGTAAAGAGTTTCTATAGCTAAAGTCATAGTAATTGTCACGTTTAACAACAATCAATAATATTTGACAGCTGTTCTGCTTTGCGAGTAGGTAAACTAATTAATAATAATAACATAAATTAGAGATCTATTAAAAATTAAATATTTTATTTTTATTGGAAAATTCAAATGTCGTTTTTAGTATTTTTCTTTACCTATTATTATTTAGTTTCCCACCGTTTAAACCTTCCCTGAACTTCCACAAATATTTCACGATCAAAATTAGCCAAATCGGTCCAGCCATTCACGAGTTTTAGCGATACAAACGAAAAGCATTTTTATATATATCCCTATCACATAGGTGATCACTAATATAGAAAAGTCAATTCTTAAAAGGTCGGCAACGCACTTCCGAGCCTTTTAGTAATATGAGTGTCCACGGCGGTATCACTTGATATCAGGTGAGCCTCCTGCCCGTTTGTCTCCTATTACATAAAAAAATAGAAGGATAAAAGGCGGCTGCATGTTGGAGAAAGCTAGCGACTTTTCAAGTCCTTAGTGAGTTTAGTCAAATGGATTATAGATACTACCAACAAATCATAGTTGGAGCGCTCAGTTGTTCCGGGACGTTCTTTTCCCCCTGAATTCACTTCCGCTATATACTATCCAAGAAAGCAAAGACAATCATAGAACATAAATATAAAAATAAGTGTTACTTTCAAAAATAAAATATTCCTTTTAATAACTAACCTAATATTTATAATCAGTGTTTTACCCTAGTGGCGTCGTAGTTTCGATCCCCAGCTGTGTACCAATGTATATTTGCGCATTTAACATTCGCTCGAACGGTGAAGGAAAACATCGTGAGGAAACCGGCTTGCTTAAACCCAAAAAGTCGACGGCGTGTGTCACAGGAAGCTGATCACCTACTAGCCTATAAGATTGACAAATGATCATGAAGCAGATACAGAAATCTGAGACCTAAAAAGTTTGTAGCACTACTAATTTATTTTTATTATTTATAGTCAGTCTCTCAACTAGCTGTATGAAATAGTAAATTAATTATTATTTTGATTTTTCAGTTAAACCGAAGGATAAAAGCGTATTGTTAATTGGTAATATTTTTAATTATCATTGGTTTAGTAAATTAGTTAACAAGCTGCAAACCATAAATTCCAAATCGATATAAAATCGTTCACACGTCAAATCTTCGCGGCATAACATTGGTGACATTTTACCAAATAAACACAGACAAATTGACATAAGGTCAAAGTTTATGAACATTAAGTTCTAGTCCTATTAACATATCAGCACGTAAAACCCGCTTTTAACATATACACAATAGGGATTATATTTGCTTCAAATGACATGTCTTAATGACGTGAAATATTTAGTCAAAATTTACAGTTATATTTGACAAAAAATACGTTTAGTTCCAGAGACAAAAGATACGTTTCAATTTTGAAACCGATCTACGAAACACGTGTGTTGCCTTCTGTAAATCGTTATTTTTTATCTGTTCGCTCGTTTGCAGTCAAATTGTGTCAACAATCCACGCAGATGTTGCCATGTGAACAGTGAATTATTATATAACCAGGAAGTAAAATAACAATGGTAATTGATAAAATATATACGTTATAAGCCTTGGATTTTATTTATGTCTTCTGAAACGTAGGGGTGAGTCAAAATGTGCCATAGACTTGGTTGGAAGAATGTATTTGTTTATCATTTAACTTATAACTGTAGTTTATGGAGTGTTGTAAAGCGCGAGTCTAAAAAAACAGTATGTTCCAATTATGCTCTGGTCCATTTGGCCACCAATTCCAGCCTACATGCTAATGTTGTCCTTCTAACTGGGGGTCCAGGTCTTTTACTACCTGCTCAGGCTCTTATTTAAATTAAAATTTAAAGAGTTATATATCTGAAAAAAAAAATTAGTTACTTAGATAAGAAAATAAGCTCACAGAAACTAATGACTCAAAATAAAATAAACTAATGTTTTTGTTCATTTGATCAAAATTATTTTACTTTCATTACACCCGGAAATAAAATTAAAATTGCTGAGATCAGATTAAAGAAAGTAGTAGGTAGTCTGGCTGTTCGCGATAAGCTCAAAAACACGGGATTTACGATGTTCATCATCCAGAATATATCATTTTTCAAGGTTAACACGTTGCACGTGCGAAGCTTATTGTTAATTTATGGAATAAATATATTATGAATAACCATACCTCTTTACAGCGTGAGAAAGTATGAAACCTCGAATAAAAGTAAGAAAAATAATTTAACAAAATAATAATCATTCAGAGGCATGTTACACATTTAAATGTACACAATTTAAAATTCTATCACACGCAATCATAGTCATTTTATGATGTCTAAGACAGATTAAAAAAATGATAGTTTATTTTTCTACAGACAATAAGTTTTATAAGACCTTCATAGACACAGACTAAAACCAAAAAAAATTAAAGATAAAGTTTTTGCCGCCCTTGCCTACAAAAGTGACAGAATATTTTTTAATCCAACAACTTCGTTGAAAATGCACATAAAATAATGTTTTGGGTTTGATTTTAGCACACAATTATACACAAACCCTCCAGTGCCCAGCCTGCAACCAGTAATAGGATTGACATGTATCTGTTGATAGGGTAGTGAGAAATGCATTTTCTGAAATTTCACTCGTTTCACTCCAGCAAAGTGTGAGCTGTGGACGCAGATGTCGATTACTGGTTGGGAGCAGCGAATTAGCTGTTAATGACAAGTGGGAGGAAAGACATCGACAAAGTTTGTTAAATGATTCATTTCTGTAAGTAGGTTTTTACAAACACTTTTACACGTCAAACATATTTTTTTTTTAAACTAGATGAGATCGACGTTTCCTACTTCACTGCACAACCTACTGTTGCAGACTTCTTTCTTCTATTTCTTTTATCTTCTTCTTCTGTGTCTGTTTTCTTCATCAGAAACTTCTCCGAAAATCTGCCGCTCCTCAGCCTGCTGGTAAATCCAACACTGCTTTAAACAGTTTACAGTTAATCTTTGAATTTAAACTACATCAAATAATGTTTATTCAACTTACTGAGGCGATTCGTACTTAATTTTGCACATGAAATAACTGTTATTATTCAATTATGTTCAGTGCACGTAAATGAATTTGTTATAAGGAGAAAATTTACGAAATTCCATTTATTGATGATTAAGATAATTCATTTTTAATTATCACGACTTTAGGGTTGACAATTTGTTGTTTTTAACTGTTGATATTGTTCGCCTCAAGTGTGGTTTCGGCAATGAGCTCTGAACTGAATTGTTTAGTAAATTAAATATTGTATCATAAGTTTACTAAGTGTTCCCAACTAATTTAGAACCTGGATTTTTTATATAACAGGGTTACGTGATGTTAAGTGATATGGGCGGTGCGGCGGACCGAACAAGCGATTTCTTCCAGGCGACCCTGGTATGGAAAAATAAACAAAGAAACGCCTCCTTAGGATAAAGTACAAGAACTATGTAGGCATGTGTTAATATGTCTTTACTATCTTTACTAACAGTGTAGTAAATGTTCATTTAAAACATTTATGATTACACTACCTATTACAGACAATTGACATCAATTATACATAACTTAACTGTTCTTATTATCATAATAAATGACTATGCATGCCTATGTTTATATGGCTGATTGTGCGGTATTTTTATAATTAATCAATCTGAATGTACCAATTATTATTATTTTTAATACATATCGGCAACCCTAAATTACCATACTTTCGCGGAAGCGCAGCGGGTACTTTAATGATAACGATCGCCATTTTAAGAATTAAATGAACATCTCCAACCACGGTCATTGGCTTCGTTAATTTATTACAGGAAGAAAACTATGGCCATTCTTTAATGTCACAAGAGATTTAATAACAGTTGCGATTAAAATGTGATTACAAGGTAACAGAAAATTTGTTATCCATATGAGATAGACTTAAAATAAATTCTTTCATACACGTTTAAATAACAGACCTTGGAACATACTCACACACCATTGTACATACTCAAACACCAACACATATTTACACACTTACAACCAATCTTGCTTTAGTTTTATTTTGTTTTGTTACTTAATTTTAGTCATGTGTAGTCTGTATATTTTCTATACGCTGTAGAAGGCTGGTGACCGATACAACTTCTGTAGTCCTATTATAGGCACCAGACTCACAAAGATGGTCAATGCAAGTTTACCTGTAAAATGAAATATTACATTATATTTATTATTAGATAAAATTATATTAATAAGCCGTGCCTAGTTCTAGCTGTCAGTTTGTCTCTGCAAAAAGAACCCAGGTATATCCTGAACCTGATCATATAGATGCCCAGCCAAATACATATTTGTAATAAAAAAAAAGGGTGCGTGTACTTATGTACGAGCGTAAGAAGTTATACTTCTTTGGCATAATTAAAAATAGTTTTCGATAGCATGCAGATAATTACAGTTAAATAATCAAAGACTGGAAAAGGAGTCATTATAGTCAATAAAGTTCAGTTTACATTTGAAAAATTAAATAATTAAATGTTTATTATTATTCGCTTACATTAAGTGCAACATAAATTCTATTATTCGAATGTTGTTTTTAAAAAAATTCCAATGCCGTAGCATCTTCCGTGGGCAACTTCATTCTGTTACTTTAGTGTCACGGTGCGCGCGCATCGTAAAATTTCACTCTCATAAATTTTTCATAACGCGCCTAAAGAAGTATAACTTCAAAAATATTAATACGAGTAGTTATGTCTTCAATCAGTGTATCCCGTGCCTTTGCTTATGTAAACGACGGCGGAAAACGTCGCGCAGCGGGCGGTGAAGCGTGGAATGCTTGGAAATGACCATTCGTGAAAAGACCGCGGCGTGAGCGACTGTCGCACCCGCGCGGCCGCCCACCGGCTGTTGGCTAGTGGATGCAGAGAGGCTAGTGCTGGGCGGAATAAAGGAACCTGGAGGTCAACATCCAGAAATTAACCAAAAAGAGGCTGATGACGATCGTGAATAGGAATAGATAACGTAATAAACGTTTTAATTGTGTTTAGTTTTTTAGGATAATGAGTCTAGGGGACGCGCGTAATGACACCATTGATTTTAGTGGGTTACCGGCCTATGAGGGAGAAATATACTTTTAAACAATTGGAGGTCGTATCTACTTAGAGAGGACCCCAGGGGTCGATTCTAAGGTTGCTATTCCAATCATTATTTTTAAGCCATCTCAGTAATACGAAACTATTGTATTTCCAGTAACAGAACCCAATACCTCCGAATTCGCTACGGTATAGGCGGTAATGTTTTTGTGTATAAGTACAGATACAAGTGAATTATTTCTCTTAAGTCTTAATACCCTTAAACAGCCTTGAGATTATAAAGTGTCCAATAAATTTAGTAAGGACATGTTCAGATAAAGCGATAAAAAAGATTCACAAGTAAGTGACAAATAACCACATAACACGTCCAAATTGGTTGTCTACATGACGCCATCTGCGCAAACACCTTTGCGATTCGGGAATATGTTAAGAGTTGGCTAAGTGATGGGTTCTGTGGCAATTTGTATTAAAACCTCCTTTCAAATGTTTGTTCAATTTTCAAAAACCTTAAAAAATAAGGCGTATGTAATTGGCCGTTTTTAAAAAGTAAAGTTTTATTGCATTAGTAAAACCTCTTTTCAATTTCATATTCGAATTTTAAAAAATGTTTTATCTTAAAGTGTTAAACAAAAACATTAAATAACTGACCGTTTTTATAAAGTAAAGTGTGTATGAATGGCAATAGTAAAACCTTTTTTGAATGACGTGTCCAAATTTTCAAAAATGTCAATGGTTTAAGTTAAAAATTAATCTCCTTTCAATTCCGTCCGACCGTTCTGATTTCAAAAACGAAATAAAATAACCTTTTATGTTTGTTCCAGTTATTTTTATTATTGAAGTGAAACTTCTTTATCGGGGTTGGAAAAAAATTTAGTGTAACATTTTTGCGTTACGCGTCACATTTTTCCGTTACGCGCCATGTTGCTTTTTGAAGTCAAACTTCTTTATCGGCGTTTAAATATGACATATACCTAGTATGTTTTTGACTTTGAAGTTTGACAACGGATTACATTTTCGACTTGAAATTTGCTAATCGCAATTTGCAGCACTTAATTTGTAAATTGTATCCTAGGCAGTGTATCAAAATTTACTGTTTAAAGAAATAGTTTCGGACCTCTAAACTTAAAACAAACCAATTTTGGCTCTGCGTACAACAAAGGTTTTATATAAGTTTCACTTCTTACGTGTGTACACCTAGTACACGCACACATTTTTTTTAGACTGATAACCTTTTTTGAAGTGACACTTCTTTATCGGGGTTGGAAAAAAATTTGTGTAACATTTTTTCGTTACGCGTCACATTTTTCGGTTACGCGTCACATGTTTCGGTTACGCGTCACATTTGACCGTTACGCGCGTCTTTTTCTTGTCCCTACCAGGATTGATTCAAAGAGATTCTAAACCATTAATAACAAAAATGTATAATAACGATAACAATGATACTAAAAATTCTATTACAATTTATGAAATTCTGCAATAATCTTAGTGGTAATAAGGTAAACTGAAATAATTGTATTATTTGTATTCAAGTCTGTGATATTAAAAGCCTTTTGTTAAACTTTATCTAATTTAACTTTATTTAACCAATTTCTGTAAAGTTGCATATAGATAATTTTTCGAAAAATAAGGTCATAAAGAAGTTTCACTTCTAACGTGTGTACACTAGTACACGCACATTTTTTTTTATATGCTTCGAATACCTTCGTTTAATTTTTAACAATACCTGTTACAATGTTTTGTCTTTATTACACTGTAGATAGTGACGTGAAGTTCGAATTTAATTTAAATAACAAGATTCAAAAAGGTCCCGTCCGGAGACTTTCTTCTATATTTTTGTTGGAAAAGCCAAATAACTTCTGATTTTTTTTATTAATAATAACTGATTGGTATTCAATCAAACGATGATTTTATCTAGAAATAAATAGCGGAACCCTGATAAAGGCAGACATTCATCTGTATGTCAACTTTTTGTCTCTATTTAAAATTGACAGTTATTATCCTTTAAATTTAAGAACGTACTAAATTCCGAATAACAAAAATAAATATTTATACTCACAAGTATTTTAAGTCGTAAAGAGTATTGTAAGTTCCCATGGGCCAAAATTAAAGCATACAAACTTCAATAATCTCCAATTTCAGGTCAAACGAAAGCAATGCCCGGTCCGAAGGCGAGGCAGAGGCCCACATTCTAGACCGTCAATCAAACTTAAATCTAGTTTCAGGAGCTGTCAAACTATTTCTTTTGCATGTAGTTTTATATAATTGACAGCGATCAAGACGAGATCGTGGCTTGAGATACGAATTACGGATAAAATGGACAGCCACATCTTAAGTTAATAAAAAAAGTGCGTGCGAACAAAGTACTAATTTTTAATTCTCGTTTATATCTACAAATCTAAAACTTTAGATTTCCGAGACTTGGAGGAAGGGAAAAAGGAACATATGTTAGGAATTTAATTGTCATTAAAATATTAAGTGTCGAATTTTTTTTAATTTAATAATTAATTAATATATAAATTTAATTTTTAAAAATTTATTTCTTTGATGAAAAACCGTGGCATATTACAATTCGTCATTTGGGATTTCAATAAATTATTTTGCATAAAATATAAAATACAGAATAATAATATTTCATAAATTCCCTTTACGAAATTTTAGTTTAAAGATTTTCCTTAAGGTAATTCATCCTACTCACTCTATCTCAATCGGTCCCAATCACTCACTCCCTTTTCAACAAAAACGCTGCACATCTTCGTGACGTTCCGTAAAAATTTTAACCTCATGCACGTAAAGAAAAACTCTCTTAAAAAACACAATTAACAATGCTAGCTTTTCGCTTGGTTAAAGCGTATAAGGACGCGCAATGTGCAAATTAATTACTCCATTAAAAATTACATTTCCGTAATTCAGACAGTTGTTTTTGGCCAGCTGACACGCCTGACCACGTTCGGATGGCCACACCTGCATTGATTTTTTAGCTTTGCTCTTTAATCTATTGACACCTGGCTATAGTCATAGAGGACAGCTGAAAGCGTCTGTAATTGTTTCTTAAACGATTAAGGGGCAGTTCAAGTATTACGTAAGCAGATTTATTGCATATATCCCCCCCTCCTCATGTCAGAAAAAGTAAGTAAAGCTCTAATAAATGCATGCATTTCGTTTTCAAGCATAGACTATGTGTGGTATGTGTAAAAAAGTAAATACTTACTGTTGACGTAATCATCAAATAAGGAAATCAAAGAGTATATAGTATAGAAACTCCTTTCGATTTCTTCTTTGATTTGTTTGATAGACAATTGTCAGTTTATGAGAGGGCTTTAGGGATGAGTGCGAGTCAAACCCTGGGGTCAGGGTCAGGTCGAGCCTCAATAAAAACAGACCCTGTCTAAGTCCTCACAGGAACTATCGGCTCAAGTATTGCGTACATTAAATTGAGCTTAAAATATTTGATAAGGGTTGTGTCGTGATGTAATATCTTTTTATAGAACGGGTAGGAGGCTTACCTGATGTAAAGTGATACCACACACTCTCAATGCCAGAGGGCTCGCGAAGAATTGGTACGCTCTTTTCTTGAATCGAAAATACTGCAGTGGGTAGCTGGTTCCACATAGTGGTGGTGCGCGGCAAAAACTGCCTAAAAAACGCTCAGTTGTGGAACGACGGACGTCGAGGTAATACTGGTGGAATTTCGTATTTTGCCTCGACGTCCCATGATGAAACTCAGCTACAGGTATTAGTCCGAACAACTCCTCTGAACACTCTCCATGGTTAATGCGGTAGAAGATGCAGGGAGAGTCCACGTCTCTACACAACCGCTCAAATATAGGTGTCTTTCCTTCAACTTTGATTTTGTTCCCTTTGAAGCAGAAACTCTTGGGCCGTAACGTTCAAGTGCTACTATTAGAAGAAAAGGTCGGCAACGCACTTACGAACCTTCTGGCAATGTGATTGTCGGCGGTATCACTTAACAGGTGAGCCTCCTGCCTGTTTGTCTTCTAAAAAAAAGTTTATTATTAGAGTAATATAAATTTTGCGTTATTAATAAAATGTATAGGCGGTTCAAAGGTGTCATACAACGTTAAAACAAAGGTTCTTAATATATTAGAATTTTATTACCAAAGATATCATAAAGGGCGAGTTCCACCTGACGCGGTCACCTGTACGTGTGCGTTTCATAACACATGTCCTTATTTATTGGATTGTCTACGCATTTGGAAATATGAAGTCGTTTATTATATTCTAAATCAAAATTAAGCAGTTGAGAGCAGTGAGCAGTGTTGGCCTAGTGGCTTCAGCATGCGACTCTCATCTCTGAGGTCGTAGGTTCGATCCCCGGTTTTGCACTATGACTTTCTAAGTGGGCATTTAACATTCGCTCGCAGGAAAAGGAATTGGTAGTCGACGATTCGTACCGCTCTTAGTTGAATACGGTCAAGTAGGGAGCTCCCTCCCAAAGGTGAGAACAGTATAACATGTGGTGTCCATCTCTAAGTTGTAAGTCTATTCAGTTCCACTATTATCACATACACACACACAAAAACACGTAAAATAAAAATACAAAAAAGAAATAAGGTACATTTTAAGTGTATAATGTGTGTGCGTTGTGGTTGGCCCTGGCTCAGCATTATGCTGTGGAGCAGACGTGTTCCACAGCGCTGGTCATTCTGCCAGAGATTACAACAGTTAGTTTGCGCCTCAGTCGCAAAAAAGAAAAAGAATGTAATAATAATAATAGTAGAAAATTAACAGTAAAAAGTCTTGATGAAAGACTTAAAGATTTTTTTGTAGTAAATAAAAATAAGAATAATTGTTTCCAAAACTACTATTAAAATAGATAAAAAAATATCACAGAGAAATGTCGTTTTAACTAGCAATAGTAATAAAAAATCCATAGATTTCCGAGTTTATAATTCTAAAGGGAGCAAGTGTCTCTATAAATAAAACTACGCTATATATTATGCATCTTGCGTTTTATGAATCGTTAGAAACAGTTGCCAGCAACAAAAAACACGGCAGCTGGTTTAGAAACAGTTAGGGTGGAATATCTAAGTCTGAGCTAGATGTAAGTCAGTGTGGCACCTGCCAAAGGTGTTCCAGACAGATCGGCTCTGTTAGATCATTGTAATGTTTTGCATCTGTGTACGAGGCACGAGATACCGTAATGGCGGGAAATACTGAATTGTCAATTTAAGTAACTATTGTCTTTGGTTTATTATTACATTATTTCATAACTCGACGGACGTGGTTCTTAAAGTACTTTCTTGTAAAGCACAGATTTATATACAAAAATTGTATAATTTAAATAGTTTCATGTCATAAATATAACTGTCAGTATATCCCTAGGCTATATATAAAAGTAATTTACATACTAAATCCCTATTTAGTATGTGAATTACTTAAACAATTAAATATATCTTTAATACATGTGATCGCCTAGAACTAGGTAAATAAAGATACATAATATTTATTAAAGAACACCTCATCAAATGTAATTCAGTCGTGATGGCGGGAAATACGGAGCTGTCATTTTAAATAACTTTACTATTATCATTGGTATACGTGTCTATTATTTTCATAACTTTGCAAACGTGGTCCTTTCAACTACTTTCTTGTAAAGGAGTTATATGTATAATGTATATTCATAAATCAGGTTATTTAAATATATTTATGTTTATGACATAAAATAATATAGCCGCTAATATAGAAGTATAGGGTGTCTCAGTAAGAGTGCACTTTTTAAAATTGTAATATTTTTGTTTTCCTGCAAGTGGCAAGTCTGAAATTTGACAGGTGTCACCTCAATTTATTCCGATTATTAAAAATGGAGCATTTTTTGAAAGTACAACTCGTTATAATTGTGAAAACTCATCACAAAAGTAACGCTGAAAACGCTCGCAAACTTCACCAAATTTTCAGCCGAGACAGTGCACTTAATGTGTCAACCAATCGAAGAGTGGTCAAAAAATTTGAAGAAACTGGGTCAATTATGGATTATAAGAATCTATTGCGTCAACGTACCGGTCGGTCCCTTGACCGACATTGCTGCTGTAAACGAGAGTGTCGCCGAATACCCAAGAACATCAATTCGACGCAGCAAATTTTGACTAAAGACCTCCACCTTCATGCGTACAAGATTCAGTTAACTCAAGAGCTCAAATCAGCAGACCAAGGAAAGCACCAGCAATTTGCTCAATGAGTAATGGAGCAAAGGGAAGTCGATGCCAATTTTTCGAAAAAAGTCTTTTTCTCCGATGAACAGAACAAATAATCTCACGAAATTTTGATGTCAACTAGCCACCAAGATCGTGCAATTTAACGCCGTGCGATTTTTTCTTTGGGGTTTTGTGAAATCTCAAGTTATTTGCGAATAAACCTGAAACCATTCCTGAGCTCCAATCGGAAATCCAACGCGTCATCGGTGGTGTACAGCCACATCTCTGTGCAAAAATCTTGGAAAATTTCATGAAAAGTGTAATGGCCTGACATCCGAGCCGTGGAGGTCATTTGCCGGATATTTTATTCCATACTTAATCGGAACATGTCTTCTTTACAATACAATAAAAATATCAGAAGTATGTCATAAAATACTTGTCTTTATTTAAAAATTAAAAAGTGCACTCTTACTGAGACACCCTATATATCTGCGATCGCCGAGATAGATTAAGGTACATATTTATTTAAGTCCATCTCATCATATGTAATGCATTTTCTATAGTATCAGTTACAATCTATCTATTCTAAAATACATGACAATTACGGTGAACATATAATAAATAATAATAAAAAAAATATACTTAATAGTTTCTTAATTATCTTTAAACGACAAATGTTTTTGCTAGTAATTTGCTATTTCAAAAGGTTCCCGATCAGCCCACTACCGAATATATCAAGCTCTATAAGTAGTGTTTATTGATTATTCTGTTCGCGAAGTCTTCGAATTAGAGGTGCCTAAACTCTTTGGTAAGTTTTTACAGACGGAATTTCGAAAATTCGGTATTTTCAACCTTGGGAATGAAATGTGTGTCATGTTTATCTTAATATATATAAACTACGCGTCACGTTGTTTGTCCCTATGGACTCCTTAACTACTCAACCGATTTCAATCAAATTTGCACACCCCGTGCAGTTTGATCTAAATTAAAAGATAGGATAGGCTTACATCTTACTTTATACCTATTTATGGATACTTAATGCCTGCGAGTGCGTTGCCGGCCTTTTTAAAATTGGTTGTTCAGGTGCAAGCGGTTCCGCATGCGCAGGTGCCTCAATTAAATACCGTTGTTGTTATAACCGTCGTTTTACTTATAAGGAACAAATATTTGGCGAGTATAATCGATCGCTTACAATATATTTAATTTTGTCAGCCATGTTTTTGCACTAAAGGTGGTAAATTTTGTTGTTTTTAATTAAATTTTAACCTTGACTTATTAATTCTTTGTAATAATTAAACATGTGTCTTTAAGATGTTCTTGCCTATGTGCGCATTTAACATTCGCTCGAACGGTGAAGGAAAACATCGTGACAGAACCGGATTTTAGACACAAACGGTGTGTTTCAGGCACAGGACGCTGATCACCTACTTACCTATTAGATTGACAAATGATCGTGAAACAAATACCTAAATGGGTTTTTTATTTTTTTTTGGATTCGTTTAGATTTTGTGTTAACTATGGAAAATATATCAAGCTAATTAAATATACAAAGATTTTTATTTCTTTTTGTAATATTTTAATATATACAAATTACGTGTCACGTTGTTTGTCCGCTATAGACTCCTAAACTAAAGAACAGATATCAATCAAATTTGCACACCGTGTGTAGTTTGATCCAACTTAAAAGATAGGATAGCTTACATCTCAATTTATACCCGCAATATTATTTTGTTGCAAAATATTTGTTTATTATTTGACAGTCACAATTCTAACAGATCTTTGTTGAAAGTACCAACGTTTCACATTAGCTACAATTTAATGACATAACCACCAAAAGCATGGTGGTCCCCATGAACGGTGTTCTCCTACCGTTTCCCTTGAATAGGTTACTACTATGTAATACATATAACTAGAAATACGAAGATCTCCCACACCCGGCGAAACAAACAAAACTGGACTACGAGATGCTCACCAATCCGGAAGAAATCGAAGGACACGGCGGCACACAAATCTATACGGACGGCAGCAAAACAGGTATAGGAGTGGGTGCCGCTTGGACGGAATGGAAAGATGGAATGGAAATAAATAGCAAGATGATTAAGATGGCGCCCCACTGCACAGTTTTTCAGGCTGAATTGACGGCACTACGAAACGCGACTAGTCACTTAAATAAAAATAAGCGTGACGCTAAAATATACAGTGATTCTAGGTCAGCATTAGATGCTATTGTGAGTGGACGATCTCTCGATCCCCAGGTAGCCGAGATCCGCCGGAGCCTGGAAGAGTGCCGCAAAAGAGGAACTCATATAAGCCTCTTCTGGGTAAAGGCGCACGTTGGTACGCCAGGGAACGAGAGGGCGGACACGTTAGCAAAAGAAGCGGCGGAAAGACTAAGGTCAAAACCTGAATACGCCGCATACCCCCTGTCATATGTAAAACATCAGATAAGGCAAAAGACTCTAGATGTATGGAATGAACGCTACCTGGGGGGTGAAACAGCTGGAACTACAAAATTATTCATCGCAAATGTTAGGACTGCGTACAAATTAATAAAAGAGAAGCGGTTCACACCCCAGATGGCGCAAATTCTTACAGGGCACGGAGCCTTTGCACATTACCTTCATAGGTTTAAAATTAGGACAAGCCCAACATGTGCCTGCAGCAATGAAGAACAAACAGTAGAACATGTGCTCCTACATTGCCCTATATTCGCATCGTCCAGGCACGACCTGGAGCAACAAATGCAGATGACTGTGGACCGTAACGGCCTACAGGACATGTTAATGAAGCACAGATCGTGCCTGGAACGGTTCTGCGATAAAATTGTTGAATATATAAAGGCGGCAAACAAAACCCCAAGAACGGGTCTCGCGAGGAATTGCATCCCGGCTCGCCCATGAATATTGTAAACAAAAATATTACAGATGTAGCCGGGGCGTCTTTCGCGAGACGTGTGATGTGAAAAAGTCCCTGGACATAATGGCAGGGGAGTAGAAAAGTGATATATTAAAAAAAAAAAAAAAAAAATACATATAACTAAAACCTTATAGCCACAGCAACGCTTGGCCGGTGTGCTAGTTATCCTAATAAAATAGTGAACTTAATATTTATTTTGTATTACTTTCATAAACATGTTCAGCTAATTTGTAGCACGATATTGACTTGAGGCGATACGAAGTTCGCGGAGTCAGTTAGTTTATATTTTTTGTGATATTGATATGTTCTTTATTTTTTTTATACCTTAGGTAACATTATTGTAATTTTAGTAGGGATCCTTATTTTTTTCTTTCAATTAAAATTACCTATATTAATTAGTGATAATGTAGCATTCAAATAGTGAAGGAATTTTTTAAATCGGTCCAGTAATTTTTGAGCCAATTCGTCACAAACATACATACAAAACTTTCTTTTTTACAATATTAGTATAGAGATATATTAGTTATGGTCTAAGAACCCGCTATACAACGACCTTCACCGAGATGCTTATTTAATGAAACTTATTTTATATATAATTTAATATGTCAATAAATATAATCCATATGGGTTGCCTAGCAAATTTCAGTCCAGAGTATGTTTAATTAATTTAAAAAAAAAATATTTTTTTAAACATTTCACCGGTATGATTATTAGATAAATTCTATACCAATCGAAAGTATGAAGCCCATAGAATATGCAAACGTTAGGTTGTTTTTAATCAATTAATTATTTATGCGTATATTTTTTATGTGACAGTAAAGTATATATACACCTTTAGTATAAAAGAAGCTTATAGTGATACATATATAATACTACCCTGATTAAAAATATTGATTGAAAAAAGTTCAAAAAATTTACTACATGCAAATTATAAAAAAAATTTTTTTTTTTTTTAAATTAATTAAACATACTCTGGACTGAAATTTGCTAGGCAACCCATATGGATTATATTTATTGACATATTAAATTAAATATAAAATAAGTTTCATTAAATAAGCATCTCGGTGAAGGTCGTTGTATAGCGGGATCTTATACTATTAAAAATCAATAAAGTTTACAATTCCTCGTATATTTCTGTAATGAAAAGATCCTGCAAATTCATTTATTCGAACTGGTTAACAGAAATGTAATCAATTTGCTCCGGCCATAGACGCAAAAACAAAAACCAAACAAATTATCTAAATTGCGACGGCAACATTATGCAGGACGAACAGGTGAGATGTTTTTTTGTCTAAGCCTTGATCATAGAGGTTTAGATCCGTGAATCATCTGTCAAAAGTGCAGCGGCGCTTTAGGCAAGTTATATAATATGGACATGTCTTTAGCATTAAAAGCTGTACAACATATTTTTTTTTAAGGACAATTCACACCAATTGACTTAGTCCCATGCTAAGCTGGAGAAGCTTGTGTTATGGGTACGGGTATACATACATATTTTAGATAAATAGACATATAATTATATTTAAACACCCAAGACCTAAGCACAACACCAAATGCTCATCACATCGATGGTCGTCTCAGCCGGGGATCGAACCCGGGACCCATGGATTCGAAGTCAGGGGTACTAACCACTAGACCAATGAGTCGTCAAATATGAAGCTTTTTAAAGAATCTAAATTAATGTAATTGCACTATTTTAATTGTCTTACAAATTGTGTTTACGCTGTGTAGAAAAGAGTCTTTTGTTTAAATTGGGGCGGCCACAGAGCAGGCACAAAATAATAAACGGCAGAAATATAAGAGTCTTTCCTCCAACTTCGATTTTGTTCCCTTTGGAGTAGACTCTTGGGCCGTGGGGTTCAAGTGCACAAGCGCTTATTAAAGATTTAATTTGGCGCCTGGTAGATAGTACCGGTGACCCCAGAGCTGGTGTTTTCGGGGCTCAATGAATAAGTATCGCAATACAGCGAGGAAATTCTGCCAGCACTCAATCATTTTAATCATGGATCAAACTTTTTAATTTTGTTTTGAATCATATTTATTATTACTTTGTAGGTAAAGAAAATTGTAAATACAAATTATACTTTATATAAATGGTTAATTAAATGTTTACACTGAACACACTCACTCCGCTGGCTCTGCGACCCAGTGCCTTGGTCGAGAGGAGAAACTTCCAGCGCTTCTTCTCCTGTGCAATGGCAACCCGCGATCTCTTTCTTTTTAGTATTTTTTTTTTTGCAATGATGCAAAATTCAAGTAAAGTGTTGTACTGTGCTTTCTCCGTACGCACAACGGACCAATTAGGAGTCTAATTGCGGAAAAAGGAGTCCTACTACCCTACTGTGCTTTCTCCGACCGATAGGATTTACTTCTCGATCAGTCTCACCACTAACTTCACCATAGACCTCAGTGTCGAGTAAACTAAAGTCGAAACGTTGTATGTTTAGCTGTTGTAGACTCTTCGTCAGCCCGATTAAGGGTACTGTTTCACCGCAGACCAAGAAAAGAGCGTATTTAAAGAGCAATTCTTAAAAGAACGGCAACGCACTTGCGAACCTTCTGGCAGTGCGAGTGTCTATGGGCGACGGTATCACTGAACATCAGGTGAGCTTCCTGCCCGTTTGCCTCCTGTAACATAATAAAAGCTTCATATATCCATATGTTTCTTACGTGATCGAAAAAGCAATAAATAAGGAATGACAGCGGTCAAATCAATCGGCGTCTGCGCTCCGGTGGGAGCCTAATTAGAGGGCCACATCCCTGAGCCCATTTCCTTACCTATTATTACCTTTTTGCCTTTTTTAATTCAATACGTTTTATGTGGTCACAAACTAGATCGTTTTTCCTTGAGGCTTATTTGCTTGTTATCGTTTAAAGTTTTAACTAAAATTGGTTTATAACATTATGACGTAAGTTTTATAGATCGCTTTTAAATTCTACCAAGCCGAAAATATTTTCTCCGGGAAGCGAAGCCTAGGTTCATTTTACCACTAAGCCTTTAAAAAATTTTTTATAGAACAGGAGGCTCAACTCAACAATGATGTAAAGTGATACTATTAGTATCTCATACTCATACCCTGACACTCTCAATGCCACTATTAAGAATTGGCACTCTCTTTTCGTTGTAGATGTTGAATTTAAGAAAGTACTACACAAGTAGTACCTTTGTACAACCAAATTAAATTCAACAATAAATAAATAGGCTATTTGACAAGATTGACAGAAGGCTGTAGGACATATACGTAATATACAATTTTTTATTCTTTATTTTCTTTAAAAATTAAACAATCATAATTTTAAGATAAAAATTCGTATTTTTAATTATGTTTTTTTTTTATATATTAATAATGATTGCAAGTTTATTTATTTATTTTTAGGTTTATTTATCCTTATTGTTCTAGGCCAATACAATAATGTCGAGAAAAAAAATAAAATACATCATATAGATAGTATCGCTACTGTCAATTAACTCTGCGAACATATATACATACATACATACATAGGTTGCAGCTCCTTACAAACATTGTGTAAAAAAAAAACATGGCGATCAAAAAGAGTGGCGGAGAGTTTATTGCCAGTTCTTCTCTTCCGTTCTACGCCCTTGATTTGAGAACTGGCAGTAAATGTAAAATTAGAAGCATTAATATGTATTTCTTTAATGACGCATCACAAGTGTACATTGTGTTACCTACGTGAATAAATGATTTTTGAATAGTGAATTTTTTGAATTTTATAAATACATATGTCGTCATTAGATAATCAATCTCACTCAATGAAACTTCATTTTAACGTGTCAACAGCCTATTTGATCGTAAAATCCAAATTATAAATTTTTGAAGCCAAGATATGAAATTTCAATTCCAACAAACAGTGCGTCATGCATTTAAATCACAGATAATATTTGACATCGATTCGACAGCTCGTAAATGCTCATGTCATATGTCAACACGTTTGTCGTTTAGCCGCCATAATTGCCGGTCAGAAATTTATTTGTTAACAAGTTTTGTGATTTGTCGTATACAAATACGATTTTACATATTCAATTTGTTTTTACGATGTAATTGTGTGTTACAAAACTGAATTAATAGTCTGTCCGTATGTTCGATCATAAGTTAATAATGTATTGAATATTTGTATTGATTATTTCCCTTCGTAAATGTTTGAACCACTTTGTATTTACGTACCTATTTCATCTTTGGCTATATCTTTAGTATAATTGTTTGATATAATTTATTTATATTAGCTGTAGGGGGCCGTTCAAGTATTACGTAAGCAGATTTACCGCAATTTATAAGTTATATATTTTTGCACCTGTTTCGTTTATTAAGTCAAATAAAGGCTCTGTGTTAGGCAAAAGAGCTTAAATATTTTTTAATAAAAAAAACACTTAATTCTTTTACCATTGCGTAGCATTTCTAATACAGACCTAAAAAAATATTTATCTTTATCGCTCATAATTATGATTACAGTGTAAAAGGAAGTAATCCCACACAGCAATGAACGTTCCCACGAATCTATGGAACACCCACTTTACATAATATTTGTCAGTGGTGAGAGGTAGATAAACAATGCTATGAAATAGATTTTGAGGCGTTTTTAAAATACAAATATTTTTTATTGATAAAATCATTAGTTTTTATACGTCTACGAAAGAGATAAATGAGAATACTATCTAAACATTATGGCATATAACTAACATAATGTTCTATATAACTTAGTAATTAGCTATCTCTACCATACTCGAAAACCCCTTGTCAATGCTTATATTATATATTTGGGACCGTAAACCCAACGTTCATCATTTAAAAGTATATCAAATGAATATTTAATTTCGAATTCTAACCAAATGCTACCTCAAAAATTCTTTATAATTGTTCTCTAAGACGTAAGTGAATTACTATTTTTATAACATTAGAGCCGTGTTGGTCTAGTAGCTTCAGCGTCGACTCTCATCCCTGAGGTCGTAGGTTCGATCCCCGCCTGTGCACCAATGGACTTTTTTTCTATGCGGTTTTACGGACGGAACAGTGAAGGAAAGTATCGTGAACATACGGGCCTTAGTTCGAAAAAGTTGACGGCGTCTGCCACAGGAGGCTGAACACCTACTTGCTTATTAGACAGACAAATGAACATGAAACAGATACAGAAATCTATAAATAAATAGTTTGTTTATTAGTGAATGGGACACCATTCATGAGAGCACAGCTTTACGAACTCATCTGGGGCCCAGGTGTGTTGCAAAACCTAGCAAATGCAAGTCTACCAGTAACATTTAAAAAAAATCGAAATGGCATTAATTTTTAAGCAGCAATGCATGAACATGCTAACCCCACCTCTTAAAGCTATACCCTGGGAAAAATACAGAAGGTTCATTGTGTGTTGTAGTGTAGGTGTCAAGTTATAAATAGGTAATGTTTGTGAAGCACTAATGCCTTGTATTTGTCCTGTTATTAACGATAATGTCAGGTCACAGGTGAATTGGACAGCCGTTATAATACAAAGTTAAACATAGCTATTATGTACTTGATAATTCTCGCTACTGGTGGGAAATATAGATCCTTTAAACAGTATTTAATGACAATATTTTTCGCTATTGGAGTACTAAACTAATGCCCAAGGTACAGCAAACGAAAAAGAGAAAGACAGCTTAGAAGGTGGATAGACTTAATTAAAGAAACAGCAGACATGGCCAAGAGTGGCACAGGAATGGCGGGATTTGGAGGAGGCCTTTGCCAAAAAAGAGTACACAGATACCTAAAAGAAGATAGAAATATAAACGTGTTTAAATGTCAAAGTATATGAACGAAAAGGCTATTATTGTTATTATTATTGAGTATTAGATAAATCTTTTATTTTGGAAAGTCGGAGTCTTTTTTATGTAATAGGAGGCAAACGGGCATGAGGCTGACCTAATGTTAAGTGATACCGCCCATGGACACTCACATTGCCAGAAGGTTTGCAAGTGCGTTGCCGGCCTTTCAAGAATTGGTACGTTCTTTTCTTGTATAAGTCGAATCGGTCTGTCTAAACTACAGGCTACGCCGATCACGAGGCTCTGTAATTTCGATGTAATTCTCTCAATTTGTAAGCTTGGGATTGCGGGGTACCAACTTTGAAGTCGTAAAAACGAAATATTTTTGTTTTATTAATTTAACACTTCTATATACAGTTTTCTAGAGTGTGACAATTGTTTTCATTGCACAACGAAGAGGAAGACAAGAAGAGATAACGACATGAAATATATATTAAAGAAGTTTTATTAATCATACATTCGACAAATATAAAAGTTTAGGCCATTTTCTTGGATTACGACACGAGAATTGTTTAATATAAAAGAAACGATGTATTTGATTTTATAATTTTACCTAAACAGTCAAATACACAGTATGTACAATTTTTAAAAGTAAAAATTAGTATTAACTAGTAGTAAATTTACAGTTTAATAATTCCTTTATTTTATTTGTGCTCTCAAACATCACACATTGCAAAGAGGACAATCAGATACTTATGAAAATATATTATATACATGTGTGTAAATAACATGTAAACTTTAAGAAGGCGCAGCATTAGCCAGATCACTGCAACTTCCTCTGCAGTATCGCAGCACACAACTCACGAGGGGACTCTTTGTAAACGTTCTTGCTGGACTATGTTACGTAGGACGCATTAGATTATCAATTAATTTATGCTAACAAGTCGTAATTATGCTGTTTAGAAATAATTAGACCGTTTGACGGTTAACACCGCTTCCTGCTTATCTTCTAAGATACCACAGTAAGTCTCCATTCCTTATTTTAAATACCAGTTAAATTTAAGAGCCGCATTCTTACTACCACAGATAAAATAAACGTAGATTAATCTACTACTAATACTGCTTAAATATTGTTAAATATGTTTGACATATGACATGATCGAGCGGTCTTTTAAATTTAAAAAAAAAAGTAGTTTTAAAGTTATACTTCTTTAGGCGCGTTATGAAAAATTGATTGACACAAAATTAACAGAATGAAGTTGCCCACGGAAGATGCTACGGCATTGGACATAATTTAAAAACAACATTCGAATAATAATAGAATTTATGTTACACTTAATGTAAGAGAATAATAATAAATATTTATTTATTTAATTTTTCAAATGTAAACTTTATTACTATAATGACTCCTTTTTCAGTCTTGGTTATTTAATTGTAATTAATTATTTGCATGCAATCAAAAACTATTTTTAATAATGACAAAGAAGTATAACTTCTTCTTACGCGCGTACATAAGTACACGCACCCTTTTTTTAATTTTTAAACAATGCAATGCCAGAGGGCTCGCGTTGTGCGTTTCCCGCCTTTTAGCAATTGGTACGCTATTTCTTGAAGACGTATTGATTCGGAAATTCTTCAGTAGGTAGGTTCCACATAGTGGTGGTGAGCGGTAACAAGTGCCTTAAAAATTGCTCAGTTGTTGGACGGATTTCGAGGTGATAAGGTGGAATTTCGTATTCTGCTTCGACGTCCGATGATAAAACTCAGCTGCAGCGATTGTGATTGGTCAAACGGACGTAATGACTTTGACGGATGTTACGTGTCAACGCGTCGAAGCGTACGAAAAAAGATGATGTCGACCAATCAGAATCGAACAATAGGCGTCACAGTTTTGTTTGTTTTAAAGTTACGTTTTGTTAAGATAAGAACACATTGGACTGTATTGCATAAAACCGTTCACATCCCGTCTTGGCTTCCACTAGGATGTCATTATTAAGTATGCGTGTCAATTGTCAATTTGGTGCAAGCGATGTGGCTAATTTTAATACTTTTTTGCCCTCAACATTAACCACAGAATAAGTTATCTTTTAGAAACTTCAAAAAGGAGGTTCTTATTTTGATATCTGTGACATTGTTCGATTTGTATATGTAAATGTGACGCTACATTTAATCAGTTTTTTTATAGAAAAGCCAGGCAACGGAGCCTATGGGACGCCCAAAAAAGGGCAGTCTTCGCAGCCCATTTATAGTGGGTGCGTTGCCGGCCTTTGAGGGAGGAGTACACTCTTACTTTGAACAGTTGGAAAGTCTCTTGTGAAGCGGACTGTGAAAGACTTCCAGCCATCAAGGTTAATGATGATGGTGTATGTTTGTCAACAAATTACACGGAATTAAATGATATTGTCCACGATATTAATCTGGTATATCTTAGAGAAAAGTCCAAATTTCAACAAGGTTCAGTTGTTTTGGAAATATTTTCGCATTTCTACAGGAAACATGAATAATATAATATGATTAATATTTGAGTGTTGTTCCCACGAGAATGTAAGTGCGTGCTCCTATTTCACCATGCCTCCTGCTGATAGAGGACAAATCTTTTATTTTAATTAATTTTATTATTATTAATTACTTAAGATGTCGTGTGAACATGGTTGCAGCTCCTTACAAACGTTGTATAAAACAAAAACTTGGCGATTAAAAAGAGTGGCGGAGATTTTATTGCCAGTTCTTTTCTTCCTTTCTACGCCCGAACTGAGAACTGGCAGTCAATGTTAAATTAGAAGCATTTAATGGATATTTCTTTTTTGACGTTCATAAGTGTGTGTTAGCTATATTAATAAGTGATTTTTGACTTTAACTACACGGAGTCCTATGTAAAAATATATGTATATAGGTACCAAGTATAACGAAATACAGAAAAAACTCTTAAAAATTAGTTTTATCTCTCAATCACCCTTAAAGTTGGGAATCACATGCTGGCAACACTGCTCATGAAAAATTAATAACTCATTATTAAAAATAACAAAGAAATTGAGGTGAAAGGCCAACGAAAGTGTGACTTTAACATATGTTATTACGGTGTTAAATTATAACAAGACATTAGAGGTTAGATCTGTGGAGTGTGGGAATGTCTGCTCGTGAATCGCCTGTGGCTTATGACAATTTACATTTTTTTGCTACATCGCTCGTTTAGAAGGCGGCGCGTATTATAGGAGACAGCGATATAAAATAATAAATCATTTATTTGCAAAGAATGGTACATTCAGGTTGATTTATCATAAAAATATCACACAAATATAAAAATAAACATGCAAACGTCTTATTAATTAGCATAACGTCATAATGATAAGTACAGTAAATTATAATTGTTGTCATATACTCTCCCAAACCATAAAGGTACATTTCCTTTAAAAATTGAATCACCTTACCTTTTTGACTTTATTCTGTAATAATAATTTTACATTCTATATCAAGACTGAATCCAGAATTCACTTCAGGCCCACAAAGTTTAAACACATAATAACTAAGATAAATACTTTGGGTATGGTAGTTTATGATATATACATATTTATTAACATATAAAATACTACTTTGTATAATACCAACGTGTAAACAACGTGTGTGTGTGTGTTTACGCGTGTAAACGCGTTAGAAGTTATACTTCTTTGGCGTAACAAGATAAAAATCTTTTCAAAACTGTTATTGTAAGTTTGTAGAAAAACGACACTAACAATAGAAAAAACTAAAATGTTGACTACAGCTAACTTCAGGGTGTGGGTTTTTAGTGACGGTGTGCGCGCGCATCGTAAAAATTTCCTATCATCATTTTTCCCTAACGCGCCAAAAGAAGTAACTTCAAAAATCTCTTTTAAAAAAAAAAAGTAACAAAACATTTTAAATTCGTTTGAAACGTCCATAACTTGCGCCGATAACCCCTGCGGCTCTCAAGCGCTGACCGTGCACCGTTGAAACGTGCCCTTTCTTTGTCGATAGCGCTACAATCGCTTCAATCGCTAATTGCTAACATCAACATCGCATGATTTTCGTATAACTGTACGTGAAGTTTCGCCAATTTTCTTTTTATAATTTTTTAAATTGCTCAAAAGTCGGAAGACATTACCGCGGGTTAAAGATCAGAACTAGAATAAACACTGGTTTGAAATATCGCGTGCTGTTCTTGAGATAAACGCTGTATTTTGTAAAGTCATTGTTAGATAGATTTTTGAAGTGAAACTTCTTTGGGCTAAAATTTTTACGGTTTTTGTCGAAGAAAAGGGAAAGAGCGATTGAGACTGATTGAGAGAGAGAGTTAGAAGGGCGAATTACAGTATAGAAATTTTATTTTTCAAAAGAATTAGAATTAATTATTAGAAATAGAATTTAGAAATATTAATTATTTTACATTTTATGCAACATAATTTATTGAATCATAGGCCATCCAGTAAATATTTTTGAAGTTATACTTCTTTAGGCGCGTTATGAAAAATTGATGAGAGTGAAATTTTACGATGCGCGCGCACCGTGACACAAAATTAACAGAATGAAGTTGCCCACGAAAAATGCTACGGCATTGGACATAATTTAAAAACAACATTCGAATAATAATAGAATTTATGTTACGCTTAATGTAAGAGAAAAATAATAAATATTTATTTATTTAATTTTTCAAATGTAAATTGAACTTTATTGACTCCTTTTCCAGTCTTTGATTATTTAATTGTAATTAATTATTTTCATGTAATCAAAAACTATTTCTAATAATGCCAAAGAAGTATAACTTCTTACGCGCGTACATAAGTACACGCACCCTTTTTTTTCTTCAGCGCCTATAAATATAACCGCCTTTTTACATTCGTAAAATGTAATATACGGGCTGATAGAAGGAAGTAGTCGTGGTTCGGAACGTACGGAAGTAGAACATCACATCCAGTAAGCAACTGTTTAGACTAGCGCAAGATACCCGGCAATTCAAGATGTTCAGCCAACCTTTAGCAGTAAAGAGGCATCTGAAGAAGGAGAAAAAGTTACTCAAATCAAACAACGTTCAGGAATCATTTATTTATTTATTCATCTTAATATATATTATAACATATCTTAATATATATAAATTACGTGCACGTTGTTAGTCCGCTATAGACTCCTTAACTACCGAACCGATATCAATCAAATTTGCACACCGTGTGCAGTTCGATCTAACTTAAAAGATAGGATAGCTTACATCTCAATTTATACCCGCAATATTATTTTATTGCAAAATATTTGTTTATTATTTGATAGTCACAATTCTAACAGATGGCGCTGTGTTGAAAGTACCAACGTTTCACATAAGCTACAATTTAATGGCATAACCACCAAAAAATTATGGTGGTCCCCATGACTGGTGTTCTCCTACCGTTTCCCTTGAATAGTTTGCTACTATCTAATATAACAAAAACCTTAGCCACAGCAACGCTTGGCCGGTCTGCTAGTAGAAATATATATATTTTCCTTACAATTCCAATTACATTACACAGACATCGTAATATCGTGATAAATTAAATAAAATATAATATTAAACACAACATCACTATGCGAACATATAAATATGTCGAAAGTGTCGGAGACAGCATTCGGTAAGCGCAACGTCTTTGTTAACGGGGATCTGTGCAACAGACTGGTTCTAGCCCTTCGTGTCGCAAATAACCTAGGCATTCGCCGATACATATCCTATACAAAGAAACCCAGTTCTTGGAGCAGACTTGGGTTGCACACCCCCCTCAAAACTTTCCGTACATAGTAGACCAACTGTAAGTCCCGTCTGGTTTCCAATGTATTGTACCCCTAAGAATAACAATGTTGGATACATAAGGGTTTCTTTTCGTTTTAATCCAATATGAAAATGTCGTCAAATTTAGATGTAATTTTGGGATTCCTTTCGGACTGAATCACGCAAGTCGCCCGTGTGAACTAGCCCGAGGGTGAGGCATTCCATCTGATCACGACAGACACGATACCAACTGGCCCTAGTATTTGCCGAAGGCCGAAAGGAACGATTGTTTTTAATATTTTTTGCTTTACGTTTTTGGGAAGTTATTTGTTCTCAAGTTGGTATTTATTTCTTAACCTATCACACAACTTTGGTATTAAAAAATCTGTGGCGCTACAACCTCGTTTAGGTCTGGGCCTCAGATTTCTGAATCCGTTTCATGATCATTTTTCAATCTAATAGGCACGTAGATCCAATGCCTGACACACGCCGTCGACTTGCGTTTAGACATGTCGGTTTCCTCACGATGTTTTCCTTCACCGTTCGAGCGAATGTTAAGTCTGGTATTAACACACTTATAACACGTGCTCGTATGAGGTTGCTGAGGAGCGAACATCATGAGGAGGCTGTCATAAGACTTGCTTATATAAAAAAGAGAATGAAACAGACTTCCGAAGAGTCTGATTTGATACTAAGAAGGACCCAAGTTATTGTTTTTTTATTAATAAACTACACTATCGTTTTGTTCCCTCTGGAGTAGAGACTCTTGGGCCGTGAGGTTCAAGTCTACAGGCGCTAACTAAAGATTTAAGTTGGCGCCTGTAGGTACCCGCAATATAGCGATATAACGCCAGCATGTAAGGTACACTGCTTCAGAGATCAAACTTTTTAAACTTGTTCTAGTTTTCTATTTATTAATTTTTATTATTATTACTATACTGTATATTAGTGTATTGGAATGTAAGTGCGTGCTCCTATTTCACCATGCTGCCTGCTGATAGAGGACAAATCTTTGTTTTTAATTTATTTTATTATTATTTATGACTTAAGAGGTCATGTGGAACATGGTGTATATAATGGTTGCAGCTCCTTACAAACATTGTTTAAAACAAAAAACTTGGCGATTACAAAAAGTGGCGGAGAGTTTATTACCAGTTCTTCTCTTCCGTTCTACGCCCTTGATTTAATAACTGGCAGTAAATGTAAAATTAGAAGCATTTAATATATATTTCTTTTTTGACGTTCATAAGTGTACATTTTGCTACCTACCTATATGAAAAAATGATTTTGACTTTTTGACACTCACATTGCCAGAAGGCTCGCTTGTGCGTTGCCTGCCTTTATTTATATTTGTATGTATAAAATGTAAAATCAAGTTCTATAATAATTTATCAACGTTGTATATATAGTTGGCAGTTACACAAGTGGTATTGCCAGCATAAATTATTATGTACCGCAACTTGCAACCGCCAACTTGCAGCGGGCTTGACATTTGACACCCTCTCAAACTTTTTCATGTCTTATCGATGAACGTCATTCATGTAAAACTATTTTTTTTTGTGTAAATGTTGTTTTTAGGTTTACTATTACTTTAATAAATAAAATCCGATATATTTATGTGTTCTAAGGAAATAATTGCCTGTGGCTTGTTGGTTTGATTCTGTCACATACAACCCATTATTATATCTGGCAAAACATATATAGTAAGGGCTATTATATATTATTTCTTCTAGATGGATTATAGTCTCTCTAAGCCTTTTAAATCAAAATATATATGTAATCATAGTTTTGTTTCATTATGAAAAGATACAGGTACCACCTATGGGTATCACCTATTCCACGTCATTAAATCTAAATCGGTAGACATCCCTATTCATCGGCAAAGGAGACAGAAAGCCGGCGTTAAAACCTCTCGGTACTATTTTAAAATAGCAAATCATCAAACAACACTTATTTTAAAACAAATATCGCAAATTAATTAGAAGTGGCCTGTCTAGCACTAGTCCCAGGCCCCTTTATCAACTAGATAAATAATCGTTATTTTTATACTAAGCTTTTTACGCAGCTTTTCTTTAATACATTTCTTAAGTAAATTAATTTCCTTGATTTTATCTCTCAGAGATTCCCTACATTTTAAATTATAGATTGCACGAATAGCCCTCTTAATATTTATTAATAATCTTATTACATTTATTCGCTTTATTTACCGCCAAGTACAAAGACAATTAGAGTCTATGGAATTAAAAAAGAAAAAGATACATTCAAAATTGGCTACTGACCAGCACCTGCATTCCAATTATAATTTGAATATGGAACACATTTGGACGTTGCGTGCAACCAATCTTGCAATTTACGAAATTCTTTTGTAAGTAACGGTTAGAATAATAATCCATCGGCTACTGAAATCAAAGGTGTCCCTTGATTTTTGGTATTTCGTGTTGGCAATTACAGTTCTCATCGGATCGTATATGCGTAGAGAATTATATATTCCTAATCCAAAGCTACCAAGTGTCTGAGAAATGTTTTATTAATTGACTTTATAAGATTGTTTTGTCATGTTTATTTATATGTAAAGTTACGCTAGAGTGATAAGGACAAATTGTACAGCTACTTAAGTACCTACAGTCCAGGTGTAGTTTTAGGTTGTTAATCTTAATATAAATTACGTGTCACATTGTTTGTCCGCTATGGACTCCTGAACTACCGAACCGATATCAATCAAATTTGCACACCGTGTGCAGTTTGATCTAACTTAAAAGATAGGATAGCTTACATCTCAATTTATACCCGTAGTATTATTTTATTGCAAAATATTTGATTATTATTTGATAGTCATACTTCTAACAGATGGCGCTGTGTTGAAAGTATCAACGTTTCACATAAGCTGCAATTTAATGGCATAACCATCAAAAAAGCATGGTGGCTTTTTAAATTTGGTTTAATTTTCTTTGTAATAATTATTATTACTACATATAAAGGTTTAGAATGTTTTAAATACTGTATATTTTTAGACTTTAATGCTCTAAACAAAAATATGAACACGAAATGTCGGGAAATAATTTTAAATGTTATATATATATATATATTAATTCATATTGGTAACTGTCTATGAACACGTTATTATTTAAAGTAATAATATCTCATAGAAATTCTATTTCGGAACAATTAGCACACTCTAACACCTTATAAAGCAATTTAAATTTAACAAAAGCACCGCTGTCAAAACATTGCAACGGGTTACTTTTTGCACTTTGCAGGTGCAAAAAAAAAATTGTTTATGGCGGCGCTTGGGCTCGATTTCTATAGAAGTGTGACTGAATGACCATGTAATCTGGCGCCTTGCTCTCGGAATAAAGGGATTTTATTGTTTATTACCTGTTCCAAGTTTGAAATAATCTGTGGAAATCGAATTTGTTGTTTTTATGCGTTTAATGGAATTGAGTGTTATCTGTACGTTATCTTACTTGAAGGTCGTATTTACTATACAATCTGTGATTCATAAATATAGTATACGTTTTAAATACAATAATATTTTAGAAGAATTTAGCTTTAAGTGTAAATTTATTTATTTATTCACAAAAACACATATTATCCTTACTTGATAATGTCGATAAATTAAATATAATAAAATATATAATATTAAATACATAAGATATACAAAATCGCTAGTATGAGGTCACTCTGCGAACATATAAATATGTCGATAGTGTCGGAGACAGTCTGTGCAACAGATTATTTCTGGCCCTTGACTAATACCAGTCATAGAATCTTTCCAGAAGTTGAAGACAACCGGTTGAATTTCTTCTATCTTCTGCTTCTAATTGAGATGGGGCAGAAATTTCTGCGTCTGTTACATTGATATTTATTTTCGTGTCTCCCGTCAATCAGCTCGAACGTTGTGTCGCTAGGAACCGAATATGGCAACAAAAGTTTATTATTATGTGAGAAACAGTTAACAAAATTGTATATAGAAAAGGTTACGTTTTTTTGCTCCCTACCTGTCAGATGCGGTAAAGAAAATAATTGATGCAAAACTAATAGCTAAACCGTTAGAAGTGTCAACATCAAGTTTTTTCTGATAGAAAAATTTCTGAATTTTGGTATGAATAGTTTTTAAAATAGTAAAATGTCTGGAAGGAAATGCTCTTAGGAGACTTGCATTACTATGACTCAAGTATGTCAGAATCAGCGTTGCCAGACGTCCCGATTTTGGCGGGACGTCCCGATTTTTAAAACAAAATGAAATGACCCGCGCGGGACAGGCTTAGTCCCGCTTTTCGGGAATAACTCGATGGCAATAAGAAGTGTGTACTACCACCACCGCACAATAATGGTACCAACTCTCAAGTATCCAAAAAAAATACCAGGATTATCTTCAAACTTTATATTAAGTATCCTACCATCAAACTGCTTTCCAAAACGCCTTTTTGAAATGCTAAATTTAATGAAATCAGAGTTACTCATCAAGTTTAATCTGCATGTGAAGAGTTCTTCGTCCTTTTTAAAAAGAAAAATGAAACTTTTAAAGAAGTTAAGAAGATATCTAGATATCATATAAATATTATGAATAAGTAATTCTGATAAATAATTACTGTTTTATTGTAAGTTGCAATTTGAAACACTCACCCTTCAGACTATTGTCTGCAACGCTATATTTTTCTAATAAATAAAACTTTTTTAATGATTTTTTTGTTTTTAATCAGAAGATTACTAAGAAGTAAAAACCGTTTAACGATAGGTTTAATCTGATTTAAATACATTTAAAAACTTCTGATTATTATTTAATTTTTTTTACTATGTCCCGGTTTCGACAAATGAATCCCGCTTTTTTCGCTTTAAAAGTGCCAAAATCCCTACTTGACTAAAAAAAAATCTGGCAACGCTGGTCAGAATTGAATACGATTTTGACGTTTGCGTCAGACATAGATCTAACTCTTACTACGACTTAGGCTTAGGCTCGCTATGACAAAAGAAAACGAAGAAGACAAAGAGAGCAGCCCTATGTGGGTTCGTAAAGTTAGACATCGAGAAGAGTGGCTCTTAGAGGTGGCATATGACCAGAGACAAGGTGTAAAACAGAAATTAACCGGCTTGCCGATTAATTATTAGTGCTTATAGTACTTCATTAGACAAGTATTTTACAGGAATGAAGGCTATTATTATTATTACAGCGAACGCTCGTTACTGTCTCACCCTAAGACACCTCTTTACATAGTTACATCAAGTTTTGTGATGTTGTTTCAGATGTATGTATTTCCAAACCAATTCAACTTAGGGTCTTTCAATAAAAGAGCGTACCAATTCTTAAAAGGCCGGCATTCGCAAGGCATCTGATGAGCCTCCTGTTCATTTGCCCCCTGTTCTATAAATATAAAATATTCCAAAAATCCTCCTGGCGGTCACCTGTTAATATTTGAGTTAATATTAGATTTAGTTTAGTTTTACTTCAGTCATTATATAGTTCTACTTATTTGTTGAGCTTTTTATAAACATCCTTTACTCATTTGTTTCACCTAAACCCATAATAATTTTCATTATCTTGTGAAACTTGCATTTTTAAAGAAAATGTAATGGTGTCTTTGAACTCAAACTCAAAATAATTTTATTTATATAGGTAACTTATGAACGTCAACAGAAAAGATGTTAAATTGATTCTAAACTTACATTTACTACCAGTTCGCAAGTCAAGGGCGTAGAGCGGGCAAGAAGATCTGGCAAGAAAGTCTCCGCCGCTCTTTTTAATTTTGAATTCATTGGTAGAGTCTATAGGCGGCGGTATCACTTACCATCAGATGAGCCTCTTGCCTGTTTGCCCCCAGTTACCTATATAAAAAAAGAAAGTGTTAATTATAATAAAATATGCAATAAGAACAATTAATGGTATCTTGCCAATTATTAAAGTATTAGGTATAAATTAAATTTTTAATCAATAAATAAATAATTAGAGATATTTTCCGCACAGCAGGCAAAAGATCACGGCTCAAATCTTTCCTCCAACTTTGATTTTGTTCCCTTTGGAGTGGACTCTTGAGGGACGTGGGGTTCAAGTGTATTAGCGAATGTTAAATACGCACATAGAAAGAAAGTCCATTCGTGCACAGCCGGGGATCGAAACTACGACCTCAGGGTTGAGAGTCACACGCTTAAGCCAATAGGCCAACACTGCTATATTATTATTACTATGTAGGTAAAAACTATTAGATACATATTGGCCACTATAGTATGACAACATATATCTATCCATAATGTATCGTTCAGAGCAAAGAACGTGAAACATCCTCCTCCAAAAATAATATCACGTCGAGAACAAAGGAATCTTTGTTGGTTGGTTAGCACTGTGAAATGGAGTTAATTGTTGGCTTCCTTCCTGCGTCTGCGCATGTTTATGTGGGCGACCATATTTGGGCTTTATAGAGCAATAACCGCCACCAAAGAATTTGGTGATATTCGTTTTTCGATAGCCAGTACCTGAAAATTTATTAAGTTCCCTGGGAGATTCGACCTCATATTGTTTAAATATAGTGTACTTCTCACTCAAACGCCGGCAACGCATCCACTCTAATGGGTGTACATGTGCTGCGAAAACTGCATTTTCCCTATAAAAATCGCGGCCTAATTGCACTTAATTAATATGTTAAGACAAAAAAGGAAATAATGAAAACACATAATAAAAAAAGAATGTTTAGTTAAAAAGAAAGTGCACTAGCTCCCAGTTTAGGATTCCTCTTCGTTTTGACATATACGAAACCGTGCCGTTCCCTTGCCATCGTCAACGTGCCAAGTCTACTTGAGCCGAGTGGTATTGCAAGGGACGATGGCAAGAGACCGGACGGTATGAGCTTGATTCCATGGAAGATGGGTCGGGTACTGGTATGGGATGCAACCTGTTCAGACACGCTGGCCCCTTCCCATCTACATGGAACCAACTACAGAGCTGGTGCGGCTTGTGAAGCGGCTGAAAAAAATAAAGCATGCAAATACAGGGGTCTGGGCTCAGAATATGATTTTGTCCCATTCGGTGTCGAGACCCTTGGTCCGTGGGGTCCTAGCGCTTTAAGGCTTTTTAAAGAAATTTCAAAAAGGTTAGTCGACATCACAGGAGACCGAAGATCTGGCAGCTACCTCGGACAAAGAATTAGTCTAGCAATTCAAAGGGGGAACGCTGCCAGTATCTTCGGAACCTTGCCTAAAGGGACTCCTTTTAATATATATTTTAGTTTATGTTAAGTTTAGTTATTTATTTCAATGTATATTATTTTATTATTAGTTTTAGTGATAATTATATGATAAACATGTACAACGTATGTTTATAAGATGTTTCATGTCTGTACTTCCAAGAGAAGGGCGTGCCTTTAAATTGTCTGTAAACTTAGGTTTAATAACGTTGATACAAGATTTTCTGTTTAATTCTAAGGGTCAAATTCAATTAGACAATAATTATGAGGAAGCGAACAAATCGCTGTCATTGTTGGAACTTTGACATATTATTTGACATAATAATTCCGACATAACACTTACATTTTATAATTAAATTGTTGCACAAGAAAAATACTATTTGAGAAAGGACAGGTTGAGAAAAAATAGTTTAATTGTTTGTAAATCTATAAAGTTTTGAATCGTTAGTGAAAATTTTCTTTATTCCTTCCTCCCGGACCGCTCAGCAGTGTAGACGTGTTGAATGAGCGGAGAACCCTGATGTACAGGTCTCCCTACTTAGTTCAGGGGAATACCTTCTAAAACAATCTAACTTATTATTGAATGAAGAATATAAATGTGAAACCAGCTGTCTATTGAAGTAAATCGTGTCTCAGCGCCGATTTTAAACTTTATATTTATAAAAAAAAAACAAATTGTATTTGTAATATTAAAATTGCAGTAAATTATAATGTATTAGTAAGGATTTTATACACGAAATATAACACCGCAAAGATGTCTTCCATCACAGTGAATGTACTCTTCAAAGCGGACTAGCGAATTTGCAGAGACACACCGCAGAACGTGAACTGATATGGCTCTTACTTCTGGCCCTCACCCTCTCTATCTTTTACCCTCTGACATAGAGTGTCCATGGGCGGTATCACTTAACATCAGATGAACCTCCTGCCCTATCTATAAAGAAAATACGAATAAAATATGAAAATTAATTCATACCATGAGTAGTCGGTGTTGCCAAAGTAAGCTTGGTTACATGTTAATAGGATTGCAAGCCGACATTAATATAAATTATTTTCTGTTTGGAGTTGAGGTTAACCATATGATGTATGCAAGTGACTATAAATCTTCTAGACTTTGATTGTGCTATCAATTTGGCAAAAGTTATGCATTCACTATCTAAATTATATTCCAAAACGTTATTTTAAGGATAAATAAGAGTTATTGCTCGGTTATGTATATTTTAATTTATATTATGAGGACAATTAAATACTTATGAAACAAGTTAGAAACGGGATATACACGTGTAAAAACGACTTGAGAACTTAAGAAGGCTAGACAGATACATCTTCAGCAGCAGCCCGCAATATCGCAGCACACTCCCGAAGGGACTCTTTGTATTGAAGTCGTGAGTCCGCCAGTCAGGAATGTATTGTTTAATACATAATTATGTAGGAATAAAGAAAATAATAGCAAATAATTAACACAACAAGGTTTCTAACGACTCGGCAAGTCTCTATGGGTTTGCGGAAAATGTCCACGGTGTCATTTTTTATCACTGTTTTATTAGTTTTTTTTACGTAAATCTAGAACATTCGGCATGAACGGTGTAGACTTATAAAACGTCGATTTGTCGATTTATTTTAATAAATTATGTATGAAGAATCACAAAGCAAGACAAACAAATTGCTAGACTAATACTTATAAATCGGCGACGAAAGTGCATACATACAAAAACTTAAATAATTACAATGCAGCTATATCGCTAGCGATCTTCCAGGCACCTATAAATGAAAATAATACATTACTATGTGTGAAAGATTCTAAAATATTAAAAAAGTACAAATTATTGACAATATATAAGCGTAGTAATCTGAGATTTTAACTCACTAGGTTTTGTCTTTGTCTATGGAATCAATACAAAATATTGTATCTCTGAATGTGATGTTGCAAGTATTTCGCACTTACGTTGATTCATTGAACAACGGCGTTGTTCGTTATTGGGTACAGACAATTAGCAAAACCGCTATTTCGTTAATTCCACAAAATGGTAATTATTCGTTGTCTGTGAAATGGTTTGGTATTTTAAAACATGTTCCATTGAAATTATTTAAAATGCCGTCTTCGGTAGGTATTAAATGATACATCTCTGTTTTTGTATTTATAAAAAAATAAGTATAGTGTAAACAAAATTAATGAAACAATAAACGTTGCTTTCACAATATAATAAACAAAGATAATTGTATATTTTTACTATAATTGTCACATAGTACAACATCATTGCAAAATAAAGACTTTATTTATTCTTAAATGTATTCAGCAAGTCGTTTTATCGGAAATTATGGCTCGAACTGTGGTTATAAACTGCTTTATTTGTGTTGAGATGGAAACATGTTGTAACCATTGTTGTCATTAGCAGGATTCTTATTACATTTAATCCGTATTGAGCCCAAATGTCCGACCGATCAGCTGCGGGCACAGATGGCCCGCGCAAATTAATTGGAAATGTCAAGTGCACGAGCGCCGCCATTTTGTCCCCTTCATTCTTTATTTTTTTCGCGCGCACGTGGCTCGCAGACAGCTGGGCGAAAACGCATCCATTTTTTAACGTGGCAACAATAAACATTTGACATTCGCGCGTAAAGGTGCGTCTTAGATGCGCGTTTGGATAATGCGAATATAATGGAGTGACCTATTTATATTGTAATTAAAATGTCGCTGTCTGTTTCCGGTAATTAGATGGACGGTTCTTGATCAAAACTAAAAAAACACCTTTGCCGATCGAATTTTGAGCACCTGATCCGTTTGCAGCTGATGGGCCGCGAGGATAGTAAAGACACCTTTTCGTTACGGAATTTCCTTTTCGTAATTATACACCATTTATGGTTGAACCGTTGGTGGTTTTGAGTCATCGATACTGTGACAAATTGTAAGGCGCAGTTTTGTGGTTTTTGAAAAAATCGCAGGTGTTTTTTGATTATTAGTCGGCTATTTCATTTTGTAGCCTTTAATCGAAGTGCGTATTATAACATAGTATAATAGTGCTGACTGTTAATCTATAATAAATTATCACTTATAATATAATAATAGAAGCCCGTTTTATTTCCATACATTAGTTATATACATTTTTTTCATGTTATCCTAATATTTTCTTTCAGTACATGGGAATCCCTTCACGGGTTTAAAGGCCTCCTCAGCTTTTCAAAATATCTCTGTTTTGCAATTCTATTTCTTCTATCCACCTTTTTTTAAACCCCCCGCCCCACTCCTCTTTCCCCTTTGGTCCTTTCCTTTCAGTTATTTTAAGTCAATTGTCGTAAGTTTGAGTTGTGTAAATTTTTCGCGTGAAATGCGCTAAAGAAATTTTATTTATTAAACAAATAGCTCCAAACTGGTCTATTTCACGAAAGAAACAATGATAAATTCTGTTAAGCAATAAAACTTTATCTTGTTTAATGAAATGAGATGTTTTAATGTTGCGTGTTAAGGAGAAAGGAATTTTTATTTTTGCCGTATGGAAAAGGTGGAATACTTCACTGACTGACATTTAACGCTGTAATATTTTTAATCAACGTTATAATTTGTACTTAATAAAGAATTCGATAGCATACATGCTATCACGCATTTTGAACGCAGCCGTTCGCTTTTGTTTGCTATTTTTAAAGGCAGCTTGCCACCACAGATAACGCCAATCGTTGTACGGTAGATGATAAAACTTTTTTATAAAGGATTTTTGGGATTTTCTAATACAATATTTTAAATAAAATGTGATATTATGACATGAAATTATCGTGATTCAAGTGACTTTCATTGTCTACATATGCTTATATTATATTTTGTAATTCTACAGCTATCCTAAATTATATATAACATAAAACAGCCATACTAAAGATATAGCAAATGATGGAATACATACATTTAAGGAAAAAATCAATAAAAAATATTAAATACATACAAATACGACACAGCTGAATTAGCAGCTGTGTTGTGTGATGGTGTGAAAGTGAGGGTGTGTACTGTGTATGTGGGGTGTGCTCTTATAACACAGTGGTTGTCTTGAAGAGATTGCTAGAAGGCCGCCATTTGCCCAACTTTTTATTTAATTATTTTAATTGTATTTCTTGCTCTTAATAAATAATATAACTCAAAGTACAAATAATATATTTAACAATAGTAATACATTTTTTTATATAGCTAATCAGTTACTTCGTTAATAAAGACGACAAAAACTAGTTTTTTACAGTTTTTTTACAGTTGTGTCACAAACTTGGAATTCCATGGAGCGTACACAACGTACACTTATAAACGTCAAAAAATAAATAAATATGAAATACTTCTAATTTTACATTTACTGCCAGTTCTCAAATCATGGGCGTAGAATGGAAGAGAAGAACTGGCAATAAACTCTCCGCCACTCTTTTTAATTGCCAAGTTTTTTGTTTTACACAACGCTTGTAAGGAGCTGCAACCATTACACCATGTTCCACATGACATCTCTAAGTAATTAAAAATAAAAACAAATTTGTCCTCTATCAGCAGTAGGCATGGTGAAATAGGAGCACGCACTTACATTCTCGTGGGAACAACACGCAAATTCTAGTCGAAATAAATATAAATACAGCAAGAGACAAAGATGTTTTCTAGAATTTATATTTTTCCATTACATACATTATGCAGTTTCGCTCTGCGGTGTTACGGTATGATTTATGTACGATTATTCCACCTGACCATCTACCAGATTTGCCCCCATATACATTCTAGGTTATGTTTACACGTGTTTGCAATCGAAATAATATGAATAATATTCAAATACTCAACCTGCGGACGAAATTTCAAATTCGTTGAACGCTTTTAGGATGTTCCTAATGTGCGTATCAAAAACGGTGCACTTTTTCGTTGTCTGAATATATTAGAATCATTGAATCTTGATTCTTATATAACCATAGTAAACAGTTATTTTAGATTTAGTTTAAAACAAAATTCACTATCATTTCTGGATACTGTTTTTATTTATTTATTAGCTCAACAGTTTTAATAGCGATATTTCTGTAGAATCTAGATTGACCATATTCGACGAAGAACGGTTCGAATCGTCAACGACCAATCCCTCTCCAAACGGCTTGTTCCTTTTCCAGATCCATTAATACCTGCAGCTGAGTACGAATACGAAATTCCACCCGTATCACCTCGACGTCCGCCGTTCCATACCACCACCAACACTTTGTGGAACCAGCTGCCCACTGAAGTATTTCCGAACCAATTCGACTTAGAGTCCTTCAAGAAAAGAGCGTACCAATTCTTAAAAGGCCGGCAACGCACTCGCGAGCCCTCTGGCATTGAGAGTGCCCATGGGCGGCGGTATCACTTAACATCAGGTGAGCCTACTGCCCGTTTGGCCTCTGTTCTATAAAAATATATTTTTTTTTGATTGAGCACTGTGATTTGACATATTATTTTAAATTCATAGAGGGATCGTCCCTTGATTGATAGGCATAAAACGATAAATATATGTTATATATATCTGCTTCTTTGAGTCTATTTAAGCCGGTAAGTAAGGGTTTCAACTATTTTTAATTTCAATTAACGTAGAGAAATACTATCGCTTTACGAGTTTTATAATACAGTATTACTTTAACATTTTACTGAATAGCTAAATCACTTTTTTTTAATCAGGGGCGCTACCACCTTTTTAGGTCTGGGCCTCAGACTCCTGTAGCTGTATTATTTGTCAATCTAATATTAAGGATGCAATTAGCTTCCTGTGCCTAACACACGCCGTCGGCTTTATGGGTCTCCTTTACCGTTCGAACAAATGTTAAATGAGCACATATACCTACCTAAAGAAACTCCATTAGTGTATAGCCGGGGACTGAACCTAAGACTTCATGGATGAGAGTCACACGCTAAAGCCACTAGGCTGCTCTGAAAATTCTGCTGTTAAAATACTTTTTTACTTAGATAAAAAAAATATTATGTAGAATTTGGTGTTTATTGTCCAGTTTATGTACCTACTGTTAATGTGTGGTAAATGCATTTTAATACAATATTGTAGATTAAAGATTTAAGTTGGTAGATAGTTCCGGTGACACCAGAGGTGGTGCTTTCCTCGCTCAACGAAAACAAGTGTCGCAATACAGCGAGGAAATGCTGCCAGCCGTAATGGAGCGACCAAACTTTTTAAATTTTCTTATTATTATTACTACGTTGGTTAAGAAAATTGTAAATACTCTATATTTGATTGTTATGTTTAGTTGAATAAATAAAAGTCGTATCTAATGTTTATATATATAAAGATAGTTGCAATATACGTATAACACACCCTATTTATTTAACCCCTCAATTCCGGACGCGTGCAAAGACAATGCGTACTCACCAGGCGGAGGTTCAGTTGCATCTGACAACAATAGACAAGCGGCAAACGCGTGGCTGAAACGTGGCGCCACCTATTGTGTTCTTTTCATTATTTTTTAAGAACATTGTCACTTATAATCACGAGCCATTATTTTTGTTGGCTATTTAATATTTTGAGCTTATATTTTGAACAATATATCTTATACTGCTTAATCCAGACTTTAGAAACATTATTATTTTCGATGCTGTGTCAATAGTACACTGTACAAAAAGTCATAAAAGTGGAGCTTAAACTATTTAGAATAATACACTTTTAAATGATAAATCGTTGTAAAGGAAGCGTAAGTATACACGCTTCCTTTACAACATACAAGATTACATTAAAATGTGAAAATGGTTTATATTTATTTGATAGAAAAATTGCTCTGACTTTTTTGGTAAAATTATTTCAGATTAGATTTCTGTGTGTTTCATGATCATCTAAAAGGCAATTAGGTAATCTTCCTGTGCCTGTCACCATTTGAGTGAATGTTAAATGCGCACACAGAAAGAAATGTCGTTGTTGTATGACCTGAGAGATGAGAGTCGCACGCTGATGCCACTAGGCCAACACTGCACACGTAATATATCGTCACTGTAGAATAATAACCTCGCATTAATTTTTTATTCTTAGACTCTTATGTAATTTAACTGGTATAATCATGAAGTAAGGACTTATTTATGTATAATTAAATAAGTCCTTTTTACCATCCAAAACTATGGACAAAAACACATAATAATATTTATCGAACATTGACGAAATGTAACATTTATTCCGTTTGCTGTAAAATTTGGTTCTCTGGACATACGAGTTTATCATTCTACAGTGACGATATATATATATTTTATGTAATAGGAGGCAAACGGGCAGGAGGCTCACCTGATGTTAAGTGATACCGCCGCCCATGGACATTCACAATGCCAGAAGGCTCGCAAGTGCGTTGCCGGCCTTTCAAGAAAAGTTCTAAAGTTCCATATACTATGGAAAAAATAAAGCAACGGAAATCAGGTATTTCAGGTAGTGGTAGTGAAGTCCATTCGAATACTTAATCAACAGACTTCCTGATATACTTATTTATTATGTAGCGGTTTTGGATGTGATAGTAAAATTTACCATTACCACTTTTATCTATTAAAGTACAGCACATATACAATACATTTACTATAGTATGTAATGCTTTATCCCCTTGGAATTAAATTTAAAGGCAAGGTGCCTTTGTAGCGTGGGCGAGTATTTAGACCATAAGTTCGTTAACAATTATAATTTATAAATGACTCAACTTATTATGACATTATAAAAATTAATATGACATTTGTATGCCTACTTGTATATGGCTGATTGTGCGGATTTTCATAATGAATCGAACTAGATGTACCAGTTTCTTGCAAATAATCGATTAATTATTATGTTACAATCTTTTCTAAATTACATTACAATTACGATGAACATACATTTTACAAAAATACTTGCTCTTGCAAATTTAGGCTTTAATAGTAATTATATTTAAATATATGTCATTCGCTAGACAATGTGTATTAGTTACCAAATAGGCCCTTAACAACGACGTTTTTAACTGATCCTACCAAATATATCAAGCTCTGGATAAGTGGTGTACTTGGTATTAGTTCTACCAAACAAGAGAGGAACCAGAAACCTGAGGAGACGGAATAAATAGCGGGGAAGGATTGGAAAGTGTCTCACCAGAGAGAAGAATTTGAAGGCAATCATTCCGTCGGAGGTCCAGTACTAATGTTAAACACGTGCTAAACTCAGGCGCTAATTAAAGATTTAAGTTGACGCCTGATAGATAGTGACCGGTGACCCCAGAGCTGCCTTGCTCGAACTCACTCAACGGTTTTCACAGCGGCGGTCGCGCTCAAATCAGTCGCGAAGCAGTCATCTTACGATATGGCATTCTTTTAAACAATTAACTACAAGCTCTCTCCTTATGGTGCTTTCCTCGCTCAACGTATAAGTATCGCAATACAGCGAGGAAATCCTGCCAGCGTTAAAGGTACACTGCTACAGGGACAAAACTTTTTAAATTTCTTTTTATTAATTGTTAATTATTTTTATTTTACTACGCAGGTTAAGAAATATGTAAATACTGTATATTTGATTGTTATGATTACTAATAAACTGAAGCTTAAACATAATGACGTGGATTTACCTAATGTAATCCTGATTATGTAGTACTCGAATAAAAGTAAATTTTTAGTTTAACCAAAAGATCGACAAATGCTTTCATATAAAACGTTTCCGAAAATCAGTGACTTACAATTGATCCAAAGCAAATAAGCATTGATTTAACCTTGTGATTTAGGATTATAAATAAGCCGCTTCCACCAGATGGCCGCGTATCCTGGCTGCAGCAGATTGCCGGTAATTATAGGCGGTAAGTGGCGCGTGCGTCTATCGTCCTACATAACGCGCGTACACAATGGCGCTGCGCATACGTCGAACGCAGTTCGTAAATTTGAAAAGCGTTCAATGATTATACAATTAGATTCTTCTTTTGGTGCCTCTCTATTGTTTGTTGGCCGTCAGCCCCGTGAAGCATGATGCAGCAACTCTTCCGCAGTAGCAATACCCGTCCACTCCCCAACGTTAAGCCATGATTTTTTCCTTCTACCACCACTCAATTTAGCCTGGTACCCATTATAATTAATTGAAGGAGGTGGTAGCGGTCATGGCGCAACACATGGCACAGGTACTCAACTTTCCGTCTCTCATTGCTGCGTAGAAGTCCTCAGTTAGTTTTTCTGATTATTAAAGTTAAAGCTTTGATGATGCAGATGATGAAAGGTGAGGTAAAGCATTATTTAAGTAATTGTGGTTTATAATACGTTTATTAAAGCCACTAATCAAACGTGCCGGCACTTGTGAGCCCTCTGGTATTGAGAGTGTGATATTCATGAAAAAAAATGTAAAAACTAACAGACTTATAAAATATCATAATGTAGTGTCTTCAACGCGCGGTTTCTTTATTATGCAACTGAACATCAATGTATAGATACATAGTTTTTATTTTTTAGGTGGAATGGAGATGCCATCGCTGGAGGTTGGCCATCACGTGGAGCTTCTTGTCCTGTGCATACCAACTCCTATACGGCCGCAATATTACATAATAATAAAGAAAGTTTAAAATTCAAATTCAAATTCAAAAATCATTTATTCACGTAGGTAACACAATGTACACTTGTGATTCGTCATTAAAGAAATAAATATTAATGCTTCTAATTTTACATTTACTGCCAGTTCTCAAATCAAGGGCGTAGAACGGAAGAGAAGAACTGGCAATAAACTCTCCGCCACTCTTTTTAATCGCCATGTTTTTTTTTTTTTTTTACACAACGTTTGTAAGGAGCTGCAACCATTACACCATGTTCCACATGACATTTTAAGTAATTAATAATAAGAACATAAATAAAAACAAAGACTTGTCCCCTATCAGCAGGAGGCATGGTGAAATAGGAGCACGCACTTACATTCTCGTGGGAACAACACGCAAACACATAGTCGAAATAATTAACATCACCGCATACACGAATTCAAGTACGACCAGTCACCACAAGCAGCACCCGTTCACGAGTATGACGCATGGCCAGCCATCGGCCCCCTCGCCATATTTTAGGGAGAGAGACAACCCGACGCATGGACGCCGCCACAAGCAATGACATTTAAGCGAGCATGACGATCCTTGAAATGTGGACTTGGCTACATAAGAAAATAATAATAATACTGAAATAATTGGATACCACATGGATCACGGTTTGTTCCCACTTTACATTAAAACAGTCGTGGATGTTGACGATCGCCCAGAGTCTGGAAATGCAGCCGAGAGATTCAGTCGTGTTACCTATAATATATACTGGAGCAACTCATATCCAAGCACTAGGATCGTTTAAATATTCATTTATACTATAATAAGCCTTAGCAAGCAGTTTTACTTTAATGTACGATTTAAATTTATTTATTGACAACGCTTGTATCTCACTAGGGATTTTGTTGAAAAAACGTATACAATTGCCTTGGAAAGAATTACTCGTTTTATGCAGCCTTCTGGTTGGTGCGCTAATTTTGTCTTTATTACGAGTAGTATAATTATGGAAGCTACTATTCTTTTTAAAGATATCTATATTTTTCCGCACATATAAAATATTCTCATAAATGTATTGACTTGCCAGAGTCAAAATATGTAATTCCTTAAATTTGCTTCGGACCGACTCCCGTGGGGACAACCCACAGATCGCTCTTATAGCCCGCTTTTGCACTACAAATATCGATTTAATGTCAGCTGCATTACCCCACAAAATAACACCATATGACATTATTAGATTTTAGATTTGCTATATACATTTTTGTTCTTGTTACTTCCTTCAGTACTATTGATCGGATCACCTTCGCAGGTAACGGCCTCCTCCAGCTTTTTCAAAATCTCTCTCCATCTCTTTCTCCGTTCACTTCCTGCTAACGCTTCTATATCTTCTATCTACCTTCTTTTAGGGCCCCCTTTTCTTCTTCTCCGTGGTCCTTTCCATATAGTTGTCTTTAAAGTTCACACACCAGTGCATCGTGCTATATGCCCCGCCCATTGCCACCGCCACCCAAGTTCATAGGAATGTGAAAAGTATAATTCAAGACGGTAAAACCCAAATTGAATAAAAGAAATGTTGTTGTTGAATACAACAAAGTTGCCACGGTCCACGTGTTGCGCCATTATGGCTAACCACATCTGGGCACTTCATTTAGGATATTTCTTAAATAACCGACTGGTATGACCGTTGCTTTATGTTAACACGAACAAATTTGGAACTCGCGTGTGGCTTCCGTTCATGGCTTCACTTGACAGGACTCATGAACACCAATCTTATTTATTTTTAGAATGAAATTTAAAAATATTTATAATATAAATGATATCTGATTGTTTGAAACACCTTCCTAAGATTTGCTGTAAATCAATGGCCGGCAACGCACTCGCGAGCCCTCTGGCATTGAGAGTGTCCATGGGCGGCGGTATCACTTAACATCAGGTGAGCCTCCTGCCCGTTTGCCCCCCGTTCTATAAAAAAAACAAATAAAAATAAATAAATACGCCCAATACTTAAGTCGGGGATTTGCCAAAGACAAATATATATTTACTTACAGAAATACATACATTATCCTTACAGACTATGCCAATACGATAATGTTAAGAAAAAATAAAATATAATAAAGTAATATTAAACACATAATATACACAATATCGCTATTGAAAATACACTCTGCGAACATATAAATATGTGGATAGAGTCGGAGACATTCAGTAGGCGCAACGTCTTTTTTAACGGGTATATGTGCAACAGACTGCTTCTGGCCCTTGGTATCGCCACCTTGACCTTTGCAGTCACACATATCTCATAGGTACAAAGAATCCGAGTTCTTGGAGTACACTTGGGTTGCACACTAACCGGCAAGACTTCAGTAATAAAGCAAAATATATAATAAAATAATAAGATGCCTTGTTTATATTTACTATAGAGATCATATAGGCTTAAGAATTTAAGAATATAACGAAACCATGGGCGTTTGGTCAGTTCCTCTAAAGTACGCTACACAATCCTTTCACTCTATTCGTACCCGAGACAAACAGATCGCAAACGAGACGCGCCATTTCGTATTTTGTCGTTCATTCACACCTCCCAGTATATTTCATAAGCTATTTTTATATATAACTAGCTGCCCCCGCGAACTTCGTTTCTCCTTAATGTGATTTTACTTAGCCTACCCTTTTCTACCAACATGGAATGCTATACTACCCCAGAGACTTTTCGGTTTTCCGGAATGAAAACTTTTTAGGGGTTTCTACTTTCTGTGAATTTTTCTCTATATATAAACCTCAGAGTTTAAGTCATAAGATTTTAACTAACAAATAAAAAATAGGGGTTGATTATAGACGGGTGAAAATTAGAGGTTGTATGTATTTTTGTATGTGTCAACTTTTTTTTCTAAGAAATAAAAATAAAAAATTTAGGGGTGGACCACCCTCTTACCATTTAGGGGGTTGAAAGATAGATAGAAGCCGATTCTTAGACTTACTGAATATGCATTAAAAAATTCATAAGAATCAATCGAGCCGTTTCGTAGGAGTATGGGAACGTACATTGTGACATGGGAATTGTATATATTAGATATTATATATAATCAAAAGTGCAAAGCAATCAGGACTAAAACTAAGAACGGTTTTATCTTAAGCTTTAAAGTTCCGAGAATAAAACGGGCATTAATCCAGACATTTCCTTACGAGGTTGGCACCCCTAAAACCAGGATGTACTTCCGAAGCAACTGTTCCTATAATTAGTGATGGCTATTTACGTTAAAAAGTTTAATGGCCTTTCATAAACGCGCTGTCAAGTATTTAAAAGATTATCTATGGTATTGACAGTACCAGATTTTCTCTTATGCAAACTTGTGGATAAATTATTGGATTGCCAAATAAAATTGTACCTAAAAATTTTAATTAAAAAAGACAAGACATTTTTGTTTTAAATCCTGAGAATTCATTCATTCTATTTATATTTTTATTAATAATTAAGATTAGCGCGTAATTAAACTAACTTTAGGAAAGCTCAGAACAGAGCAAGGAAAGAAATGGAGGAGGCCTTTGCCAAAGTTGGGCAAACAGATGGGTAATAGTTTAAGTTTAAAATTATGTAAAACTTTTCGTCTGAATAAAGGCTTTTATTATTATTATTTTATTATTGAACTAACTTTAATATATTATTTGGGGATGTATCTAGAAGCTTTTTAAGCCTTTACAGATCTGGGCCTCAGATTTCTGTGTCTGTTTCATGGTCATTAGTGCTTGATTTTATGGTTTCCTCACGATGTTTACACCGTACGAGCGAATGTTATATGCATCATAGAAAGAATGTCCATTGGTGTACAGCCGGGCATCGAACCTATAACCCTAAAGCTACTAGGCCAACACTGCCTTATATATTAAAAAACTTATGAATGTAAAATCATGTCATTACTGTCACACGCCAGTCTTAATAATTGGGGATCCCGAGGGATGTGTTCATTATGTCGTTACATGCTTATGACTGATAAACATACGTGTCGCTTCCTGTACAAAAACTTTAAGACACCGCTAAAGTTAAATTAATGTTCCCTTAATTGAGACAGAAATTATGTAGATTATATTACGCAATTTTGAAGAAATATATGAATGGTACAGAGAAGATACTATGCTAGAGAAGCGTGTGTGACATAAGAAAAACAGAAAAAAATATATTAGGAAGAAGAAAAGTTTAAGTATAAAAGTCAAAAATCATTTATTCATGTAGGTAATACAATGTACACTTATGAACGTCAAAAAAGAAATATACATTAAATGCTTCTAATTTTACATTTACTGCCAGTTCAAGGACGTAGAACGGAAGAGAAGAACTGGCAATAAACTCTGCGCCACTCTTTTTAATCGCCAAGTTTTTTCTTTTACACAACGTTTATATACGTATTATAAAGAGGAAAGATTTGATATGTGATGTGGAATATTTTCAAAAATGTTAAGAGTTAGTTATATATGAAAAAAATATGTATTCCTATATCGTGTACGCTGCGGAAACAATAGTTTGTCAATAGACAATAGAGCAGAGTGATGTACTAGATTTTTATAGAAAACATTAATATCTAAATCCGAGATACTATATGTTTATTATATATAGTTATACTATACTGTTGACAATAAACATATATATATATATATATATATATATATATGTTTATTATAAATATTATATTGTTTATATACATACTGAATATATACCGTGGAGGTTTTCCCCCCAACATTTTATACTACTATTTTTTATGCATATCTGATATTACCTCCCAAACACAACACAAACTTTAGGGTTTTTAATCGATATTTATTTGAAGTAGGACTTCAATTGGGGAATATTCTATCACTGATATACTGCTACAGTTGTCTATAGAAATCTATATAGGTCCATATGGACAACAAAACCCTTCGCTAGAATATTAATTATCATAATCTTAAGAAATAATAAAATAATGTATAAAAATAAAAATAGACAGAAGTACAGCAATAAAGACTCTTTATTTTTTAATTGTCTTTGAATTTTATTCAGGCATGTTCCATTTTTAAACTGTGATAAGTAAATACAAATTTAAATGCTTATTAGGCGTTTAGCGGTAAACACGTCCAATTTGGTACTAATTAAAGCAGGCATCCGGCTCATTGGCTGTCAAATTGTCAGAATTTAAGGTTGTTTTTGCTTCTTGACTTTTTTGTTGGCTCTGTTGAATCGGTGTAAACAGATATGTTACAGTTTAGATACGAAATAATCTTCTGTATAGACTATATGGATGCGACATTACGGATAGAAGGAGGGAAAATGTAAGATATATTATTTTTTACTGTTGACAAATAAAATTAGATATATCGGCATCAGTGAACGACTCTCGTTCCTAAGGTCGTAGGTTCGATCCCCGGCTATGCACCAATGGACTTTTTTTCTATGTACGCATTTAACATTCACTTGAACGATAAAAAAAAACATCGTGAGGAATCGTGCCTTAAACCCAAACAGTCGACGGCGTGTGTCAGGCACAGGCTGATCACCTACTTGCCTATTACATTGGCAAAATATCATGAAACAGATACAGAAATCTGGGGCCCCTAAAATGGTTTTAGCGCCACTGATTTATTGATTTATATTCGTCTTATTGACACACCAGTGTTTTAATATAAGCCTTATTTAGACAGAAAATTCAGGTGAGTCGGTGAGACTGGCAACCCATCTGTTTGCCCAACTTTGGCAAAGGCCTCCTCCATTTCTTTCCACTCTGCTCTGTTCTGAGCTTTTCTCGTCCATATTTTTCCAGTTACGGATTTTATTTCGTCTTCCCACCTTCGAAACTCTCTACCTCGTTTTCTTTTCTCATTTCTTGGATAGTGTTTTAATGTTTCCTATATATTTTATATTAAAAATTGTAATGTCCACATTAAGCCGTCACATGCGTTCGTAACGGAAGTGCGAGTCGTTATTTCGTTCAACGATGACATATGTGAGGCTGCATGTGCGGAAGGAATTCGCTATAGACGTTACTTTTTTAAATAGACCCCACAATTTGCGGTGTTCAAGTGGTTGATTTTGGGTGGTCAAGATTGATTTGTTGCTTAATGGTTATGAAGATGCTCTTTAGGAATTCTCTATGCGCGTAGTACGACGTTTTGTTGTCTTTGTCACTTTGACCTCATATATCTCCTCTTTGGTTAGGAATTCCAAATTCAATTTCTTGCATTTATTTTTCCAAAACCATGAGTCATTCTAAATGTAAAGAGATCAATGAACTACATATAAGATGCCAAAGTGAATAGATAGCAATGTTACATATTTTAATTAAATAGGTTTAGCCTATTTAAAAAAAACTACTTTTTGTTACTCCAATACAAAACGCCAAGTATCTAACGAACCAATTCGACTAAGGTTTATTCAAGAAAAGAGCGTAGCAATTCTTAAAAGCCAACTGGCATTGAAAATGTCCATGGGCGGTATCACGTAACATTGCCCGTTTGCCCGCTGTTAAAATTTTTAATGTGTACTCAAAATAAAAGTACATCATTTTACCGAGATAACATTGTAACAATAACAAATACGAAACGCGCCGCATTTGATTGAATGTGCATGAGTGTGTGAATGAGTGATTTATAAGAGTGCGTGTGTGTGAAGCCGTAAGTTAGATCGTCTCTCGTCTCTTCTCTAGCGACACTTGTACGTCAAAGTGACTTGACACATACAGTTTTATCAAACAGTCAAGCCGAAAGACACATATATTAGTGAAAAATTTAAAATATCTTTTTAGTATTTAAAAATATAATAGGTATGTCACCATAGAGAAAATGAAATAAAAATGAATTCAAATGTGTTCCTGAAATATGTATTTTAACAAACAAAATTTAAAGTTTGTTATTTTACTTGAAAACAATCACTTTTATCCTATTTCTATAATGCAAAATGTTCAAAAATTTAAATGACAGGTTATCGTTTTTTCCACAGCTAACAAACAAATTAAATATAACGTCAGTTAACACATGATAGATAATTAATATTCTGAAGAATCTAATCTTAGAAATATAATTATGCCTTAACAAATATATTCCTGAATTCCTGCGGAAGAAAGTATTCAATAAATGGTTTTATTATATACTAGCTGGCCTGACGAACATCGTACCGCCTAACAGTCGATTCTTTATTTTTTTTAAATATTTATTGTGCTATTCGGGACACCGGTTTAGCTAGTAAGATAAAAAAAGAAAGTTGTTAAGACAACAAATATACATTATGTCAAAAAATTCTAATTTACCTTCCAGGAACCCCTCCACTAACACTTGAACTTTATGATATGGTATTAAAGTTCAAATTGACTATTAAGTATTATTACGAATCTTTTGTATGGGAATATAGAAAAGTGTTGGTTTTAGACTTTTTCACTTAATTTTTTTTTATTTTTCTCTCCGTAAGAACCATCCTCGTACTTCAAGGAATATTATAAAAAAAAATCAGACAAATCGGTCAAGCCGTTTTCATGTTATGTCGTGACAACGGAAAACGGGTTTCATTTTTATATATTATATAGATTTTGGTTATATTGGTTATGTTATTGATTAAGGTATAACTTCCCAAAGTATAGCTTTATGACAGTTTTTTGTATTGTAAGTCAATTTCGATAAAATGTCTACTTTAATCGGCTTCGGAATCACACCTTTGTAGAAAAAAATTAAAATATCGACCTTCACGCAGACTTTGTATAATTTAGACGTGAAATGACAAGAAGCGTCTGATGGAGATTAATACAAACATATATTTAATAATCACTTATATTTATTACATTAATTTATTTAAATAACAGTTTATTGATAATTTAATATAGATATAGCTTTGTAAAAATAAAGATTATATACAAATTTTAAATTGACCTGACATGTCATGTGTGACACGACAAAAGTATAATTACCGTATAAAAAAATATTTATTTAATTGAAAATTTATTGACAATTACTTTTTTATATGTATATAATATGGACAAATTTACCAAATAAGACGTGAAACTATTTAATAAAAAATATTTTTGAAGTTATACTTCTTTAGGCGCGTTATGAAAAATGTATGAGAGTGAAATTTTACAATGCGCGCGCACTGTGACACAAAATTCAGTATGGGCGCCGAAAAATGAAATAGAATATGCGTGACGTTTGACCATAATGACATTTATAGTACCTTTTAAACAAATAAAACAGTTGTAATTATTTTTTTTAAAGATAGGTATTTAACAATGCTTTTTCACAAAGACCTATTGTTACTTAGTTAAAAGGTTATGAAACATATCTAGTTATTAAATTAAATATATAATAAAATTATAAATAATAATTGTTATTAATATTAATTAATAATTGAACAATATACTAAATATTAAATATTGTTAAATTATTAACGCTAAATATTTATTATTAGTTATTTAATATTTCAAAAAAAATAAAGAAAACCAAAGAAGTATAACTTCTTACGCGCGTACATAAGTACACGTACCATTTTTTTTATTTATTAAAACTTTATCAATATTAAAAATTGTAATTTAAAATACCTATAACCAAAACATTTTACATCTATACGAAGAAATGTACAAAAACAATATTGTAATACATAATTTGCTTGTTAAGGTGATATAATAATTTTCCATAAATCCCTCATGCAATATTTCTGTAGTTATAAACAGAATATTAATACCGTAACTTGTTTGAATTAATAAAAACAACTTAAATACATTTGTAAATACATAAAACGAAATAAATACAGCATCTACAATATGACAGTTTTTCGATTGTGACATTGACATCTCAATGACACTAGATCCAGGCCTGTTGTCTTTTGTTTTTTCATTTATCTGTACTTTATCGTATCGTTGTGGTGGTTTATAGAATTGATAAAATATGATTATTTCTATTTATTTCAATTATTATGATTAAGTAAATTATGTCATTATTATTATTTAATAATTGTTTCTGTAATAAACTGTAAATAAATGTATTAAAACTAGTAAATAATATATTAACAAAATACGAGTCTGTATGTTCATAGATCTGTAGTGGTACGCAATGGTATAGTATATCCCGTAGCTGCGCAGGTGTGTGAGCAAAAAACGAAAGGATTCTTTGCAGGTGCGGGATCAGGTGCCGGGATTTGGGTTAGGAGTTCGATTCCCATTGCGTACAGGTGAAAATGTGTTCATAATTACCTTAGATAAATCAAATTGCTTATAATCGTTTTGAATATGAAAAGAAATGGTATTTTAGCTATTTATTTCTGTTTCGTTGCTAGTTTTAATATACGTTCTGTCTTGGTAGCTCTGTCTACCAATCAAACTGTTTGTTTGTTTTTCATTGTCAAAAATTAATAACGGCGCTACAACCTTTTGGAACTGGACCTCAAGTAGGAAGGCTTTTCTGGTTTTCTCACGATGTTTTCCTTCACCGTACGATGTTTGCCTTCCGTTCTACACTCTTGATTTGAGAACTGGCAGTAAATGTGAAATTAGACGCTTTCCTCGCTCAACGAATAAGTATCGCAATATAAAGAGGAATTTCACACAGCATTAAAGGTACACAAGGACCAAACTTTTTAAATTAGTTTTAATTTTCTTTTATTAATTTTTTAATATTACTATTTAGGTTAATATTGTAATTACTGTATATTTGTTTGTTATGTTTAGGTTTTAGCGATTCAAAATTGTTTGTTCTGCAAATATTTTAAAATATACTCAAGAGATTGCATGAATAAGTTACGAATCAGACATATACAACAGATTAAAAATACATTTGGGATAGCCGGCGCATTAGCTGTCAATGTCAGGTGAGTGACGAGGTGACAGCCATTGTGTGGAACCTTTGTGGAACAATAGGCTTTTTTGTTCTGTTTTGATTTCGTAGATGTGTATATGCGTAGGTGCGCGACTTTCAAACCCTTAGATCGGACCTGGTTTTCTGTTTACGCCACTAATACTTACGGATTGTTAGGAAAGCTTGAAACATGCTTAAAAGGAGTATTAAAAATATCCATAGCATAACCTGCATCATGAGCACACCCCACACACTCACGTACATACCCTCACTTTCACACTATCATACAACACACCCGAATTGAGATTACGCGTTTACTAATTTTTATTGATTTTTCCTTTCGTAACTATTTGTATCTTTTTGGTAGGTATATGTTATGTATTCCCTCTTTGGCTACATTTTAATTAGTATAATTGTTTTATTGTTGTATTTATGTTAGCTGTAAGAATACAAATGAAATAATAGTCGAAAATGGACAGGCAAATAAGGCTGTCTACTTGCCCATAAAGACAAATTATCAAATCTTGGAGTAAACGCCAAGATTCTTACCATTTTTTATATATTACAATATATTTTCGTATATCTAGCGAAGGATTCTATGTTTCTATATCTTGTAAAGTTATTAAGAACAAGAGTTAGACACTATATGTATATAGCTATCATTGTATGTGTGTGAATTTTTTTATAGATATTGATATGTTCTTTAATATTGTGGAACATTTTTTTGTTCTATCATCAATAGTTTTCGCAGCGCATAAATGAAAGATAATTGGGTAACATTATTGTAGTTTTAGTGGGGATCTTAATTTTTCTCTTGCAATTAAAATAACCTATATTAAACAGTGATAATTTAGCATTCAAATTGTGAAAGAATTTATTAAATCGGTCCAGTACTTTTTGAGTCAATTCGTTACAAACATACTTACAAATCTTTCCTCTTTATAATATTAGTATAGATTGTAGGCTATTACGTCTAATAGTAAAATCTATGATCGCGAAATATAGGAGGTTATTGTTAAGTTCCTCGCCTAATAGATAAATCTCTGGTCGGGTTCATAGATCATTAGATCCATGCTAATTCAATATAGTTTATTACCGGGAATCAAACCTAAAGACCTCGGGTCATAACAGTAAGACAAGGTCATATTAGGTAAGCGTAATAAATTTATCGCTCTCGATAAAGCATTAAAATATCGAAGTGATAATCTTTGAAGACTCTTGGTTCCATTAAAATATTAATTGTCGTCATTTATCTGATATTTTCCTTCAGGAGCACACTCAAAATGCACATCTGGGAGCAATGAAGGACTTGTGTATAGCAAAAAGTCTTTAAACCTTTTAGTGTCAGTTTGAAAACGACTCTAATGTCTGGACAAAAGGTTTATTTTAGCGTAAAGTTAGAAATGAACCGAAGCCGCGAACACCTGTTTCAACCACAGCGATTATTTTGGGCTGTTCCAAAGTAATTTAGATCGTATTACGAATGGTTAAAGTCCAAAATAAATAAAGGATTACTTTGCATTCCTGTTGTTAGGGATGTTCGCATAAATTATCGATGTCGCCTTTCAGAATTGGGGATATATTTGTCCCTTTCTAATCACTTGTTTTATTTTATGTGGATTGTAGATACAAGTGCTACTGTCTGTTTGTTTCGAGACGTTTTGTTAGATGTATATACTTTATGATAATAATATGTTATATTTTTATTTTTATATTATCATATTTAAGACGCTATACAAGCTGGTTATTTTTAATATAAACACTAAAAACATGACATTTTTGTAAACATTAAATTGGTTGTCGTAAACACTATCGCCGCGGTCTTTCAGCTTAAAATCAAAATAATTTATACTCATTTATATTTTTTAAACATTCCCAATATACAATTATCTAATATCTAATGTAGTAACATTACATACACATATCTATACAAAACAGGAAATTGAGTAGATAATTTTCTTATATAGCTGAATAAATAATTGTATTAATGTCATTCACCGTTCACTATTTCTGGGAAATAGGTATTGGCTTTCGGAAGCAAATGCTACTTGATCGACGCCAGGTCACGGGGCTAGTTCATAATACACGAGGTGTCGGCGGCCAGCCGGCGCCACGGCGGCAAGCGCGGCGCCTTCTGTCCTGCAAGTTATGCCATCAATGCCAAAGCACTTTCAACCTTCTTGTTTCATATTTAAAAGCTACACTTCGTTATGTCCGATACAAATCAGCTGTAACGAAGACCAAGTTTTTATAATGAACCTTAGTTGAATACACATACAGTTGAAATTGTCATCTCTTTGAATAACATAGAATTCATTCCTTTTTCCAATTCCAACCGCTAAGAAAAGAAAGCGTTTTTTAGAAAGAGTACATAATATTTTTAGCAATATTTCAAATTAATCGCCGCATAATGAGCGATGTGTTGTATAATCTTCTCCTACACTTATGTTTGCTTTACTATGGAGGATTTTTAAGCATAAAGTACATTTTTTATCAACTGTCTTCAATGAAATTAGTAAAACATGTCTAAAAGCTTAGATTATTTCACAATACGGAAAATTAATGTGTTTGTTTTGTTATTCAGGAAATATGGCTATGGTCTTTCATGAATAAAAATAAACTGCAATAAAAAGGATCTTTCTAAGAGGGACTGATCAAATAGCCAAAGAAATTGGATGCTAAACAAAACGCGACAATATTCACGCTATGCCCCGCGGTCATGGCTAGGTGTCAAAAGCCTTACCTGACCATTTTAACGCCCACACGGAACAAGTTTATACTGGGTCGAATATTTACTATCTCAGGCACATTTTGTTTATTCAGGAGTTATCCTTTCACACCTCTCGCAGTGTTGAGACCGCTACTCAAATTATTGTGCAAATAGCACAAAATTTTCGTAACCCACACGTTCCATTTAATTTGCCGAGGGATACGTGTGGGGGTCTTCCATATAATTTTATATAATATTCAGCCTACTTCGAAATTTAACATTCGCTAGAACGGCGAAGGAAAACATCATGAGGAAAATTTTGTCTTAGACCATAAAAGTAGGCGGTGTGTGTCAGGCACAGGATGCTGATCACCTACTTGCCTTAGATTGAAAAATGATCATGAAACAGATACAGAAATCTGAAGCGCAGACTTAAAAAAAGTTTGTAGCGCCACTGATTTATTTTATTTTTTATACTTCGACATGTATACTGTTACGCTTATGAGTCGAATTTATGTTGTTACCCTGTTTGAGCCCATAAAAATTCACGACAAAACCTGTATAAAAGGCTGGAGGCGAAACTTGCTTTTTTTGCATGCCGTTCCTTGAATCTGAGGAAATGTCCGAGCAAAAAGCCGTCGGAACAGGATTTCGTATCGACATTGCCAAATCTGGACGCGTTAAGAGATGATAAAGGGGACGCCGCCTCCATGCCAGACCACAAATCTGGCGTTGAAGAAATCACAGTGCGACCAAACAAAAACACATGTTTTGCCATAAACGCAGTACAACGCCGCCTACCATTTAGGTGAAATCGTTGTGCTTATGGGATTAATTTATATCTTCACTTATCAATTCTGACGTAATTTGTACAGTCATTATGATCAAGCGTCTGCAGTGTTTTAAGATAGTTCAAACTTAACTTTTTGCTTATCGTTATCTAATACTGTCAAAATTCTTGTTTCAAGATGTGCAAAATATACGACGTAGTTATTATTACAATTGTTTCACTAAATAAAAAAGTTAATAAATCTGACAAAAAGTTGCAAACATCAAAGTTTAATAGCTAATACGAAGCAAATGCATTGCTCGTTACACAGTGCGAATAAGCGATCGTAAACTATCGTAATGCGTACCGTGAGTCACGGATGCGCAAGTGCACATGTGGACTTGGAAATAGCAAGTTGTAACAAATGTTCAGATCCGAGGCGGTGTTCACGACAAGTCGCCGCCCCGCACCGAGAATGCGTCCGTCTGGCACTAGTGCTGCGATATATCGATACTTATTCACTGACATAATAGTAACTGAACAAAATACTATGATTGTTCTTCGTTTAGTTTAAGTGGAGTAAAATGGAATTAGATGATTGCTTAAGAATTTATTCAATAACGAATGTAAAATGTTTTTAAGTATATTACTGTAACGAATGTCGACGTTTCGGCGAACGAAGAAATCGTGAACAATTTGTGTTCCACCGTCATATCTGTATAGTATTTCACATTTTCTGTATTTTTTGAGGAAAAAATATGTAAAAAATACGAATTACTATAATTATCATTATAAGCGATAGATAATGTTATATTTTTGGATTTAAATGATTAAAAAGCTTGCATATCGGCCTTCTATATTTTTCGATATTAGGTAAAATTTTTGTGATGATGTCTCATAATAATGAGACAACAATCAACAAATTACATTATTTTATTTTTATTGATCTAAAAAAACAAACTTTCAGTTTCCCAAACTTTTTGTACCCCACAATAGCCTTTCTAAAATGCTTATGGAATTACATAAATTTTTAAAATTACAAATTGATTCCAATTTCTAACTGCCCCTATTAAAAATCAAATTGCCCTATTAACACGGAAACACTGGTTTATAATATGTTCTAACCATACGCAATGTACGTTACATTTAATCCAGTGAAGATAAAGATAATCGCTAATTATCTGTTGTCACAGACTGGTCATTTTGGTACTGTCAAGTGCTGTCATCTATACGTAAAAGCGTGAGCAATTTTTCAACGTTCGATAAGCCGATCGCATATCATATCGGGCGCATCTCTAAAGGGCGACCGGCCTGGCGCCGTGCTTTTTTACCCCGCCTCGAGTCGAGCCAACTTACTTCAGTTGACTTCTGAACGTTGTACGTGTAGGGTATGTTTCTCCTTAACAAAAACTGAAAGACGTAAAGTTACGATTATGAAGTGTTAACGTGTGTGATGATGCAAAATTAAGTGTTTAATAAGGATTATATTTTTTGGATTGAATTTTTTTGAAGATTATTATAATGTCTAGTGTAACAACTGCGGATGCTGTGAGGGCTGATGTTAAAGGTAATTTAAGATTGATTATGTCTATATAATATCCAATTGCAATTATTTAATTACTTCGAAAGGTTTTGACTACATGTTTTAATATTATAACAACATTTCTGAGAATACTTTAGATATAATTTTTTTTAATTACGCAATCATGAGATTTTTAACTGTCAAAATAAGATACGCTAATTGCGATACGATTAATTTGTTTGTAACGCATGGTCCATTCAACACTTACTAAATTTAATTCGAACCTGTTATCTTCCGCGTATAAAACTCTTTAGGTATATGATTTGGTTATAGTTTCTAAATTTATTGATTACTTTTACCAAGCATTTTTGGGTATTTTTTAGTTACCACCAGCGTGAAAAGTTAAATATCTATCTACTTTTGATAGGGATGTCGCCCTAGGTTCTAACGAAAATCATGAAGATACTCAGTCAAATTTTAATTCATTTAGATTTATTTTAAAATGGCTGCTAGGCTTAATACAACATATTATGCCATTAAAGTTTAAAAAAAACATGCGTGCGTACAAGGTACACATGTCAGAATGAAACTTCATTGGCTAACTAATTTTTAACTCTTGTTCATATTTATAAAAATCTAAAACTAGATTTGCGAGGGTGGGAAAAAGGAAGATATGTTAGGAATTTAATGAATTTAATTGTCATTAAAATATTAAAAGTGTCGAAAATAAATAGCTCCAAATTATACATTTAATTTTTTAAATTTATTTCTTCGATAATAAAGATACGTGGCATTTTAATTTATAATTCGTCATTTGAGATTTCAAAAAATTATTTTGCATAACATATAAAATACTTATATTTCATAAATTCTCATTACGAAATTTTAATTTTTAAAATATAATTTCTATAAGGTAATTCGCCCTCGCCTCAATCGGTCTCTTCCTTTTCTTCAACAAAAACGCAGCACATCTTCGTGACGTAGCGTAAAAATTTTACCCTCACGCGCCTAAAGAAGTTTTAAAAATTTGTTTGTCACAATATTACTTTGTAACTAATTATACAACTTTAACAGTACCAAGTATGACAATCACGTGGGTATATGTTCACTTACAAGCGCCGGAAGCCAGCGGCTGTCCAAACTATAAATCCGAATTCCAAATATGGCCTCTCATAAATAAACATTTAAGTCTTTAAACGGTGTTGTGTAATTTCTACGGCAAATTGTACACCTACGTGACTAACGCTTACCAATGATGAGTTTTTATATAGACGGGTTCAAGTTTAATGTTCACGTCAATGTAACATAATCGCTATTATTTAGTGTTGCAGAAAATATTAACACAAACAAAATCCTGTCTATCTGTCATTCTTTAATAATCGGAATTACTTACTACATAAAGTATTTTTATACGGTTTTAATAAAAAGTTTTTACGATGAAGGTTTAAACTAGTAGACTCGACCAAGCGTTGCTGTGGCTAAGGTTTTTTTTTTATATTACATAGGAGTAAACTATTCAAGGGAAACGGTAGGAGAACTTATGTGAAAGGTAGATAGCTTATGTGAAACGTTAGTACTTTTAAGCGCCATCTGTTAGAATTGTATCAAATAATAAACAAATATTTGCAATAAAATCATATAGCGGGTATAAATTGAGATGTAAGCTATTCTATCTTTTAAGTTGGATCAAACTACACACGGTGTGCAAATTTGATTGATATCGGTTCGATAGTTTAGGAGTCTATAGCGGACAAACAACGTGACACGTAATTTATATAATATATTAAGATATCAATCTATACTCTATATGAATAAAGTCCTTTGCCTTTCCCATTAGTCATAAATTAATATCATCATCATCATCTATACTCTATATTTTATGTATACAAACTGATATGTTATTAGTATTGAAGAGAATGATTAAATAATTTTTAGGCATAAATACTTTTTATAGTAAATGTTGTAGACAAGTTCGTTAGTTAGAAAATCAATCAAAACTAATTTATTTATCAGTTAAACAGAAGGGGTTTGAAAAACGCCTCCTACACATGTTGCGAGGGTGAAAACAAGAACCGTACAAGTGTTCTGCAAATATAACAAAAATAGCTCTTAATACCTACTAATAAGGATCACTTAGTGGATTACATTTTTTGTTTGTTCACATGTCGCATAGCGGGGGTCGAATGAGATCTAAATGAAACGAATTTGTTTGTTTTTTTATTTCTAGGTTGCCAGTTTTTATTGCATAGTTAATATAGTCTGTGAATGTATTATTAGTAATAGATTCGCCAGGGATATTTTAGGTTCAAATTTTTGTTACGTTTAGGCGAAAAGACAGCCATTAAAAACTACTTTAATTGCCTTCATGTGAATATTACCTGATAGAAGATTATATCAATAATAATGTGTTGCACTACTAATCGTCAACACAGATGTACACCACAGATTAGACTGTCATATACTGACAAAAACAATTATACTGTCACATGAATTTATTTCATTAATTTGCGCAATTATATACATATACATAAAAGTCTCTCGATTTAGAATCTATTCCAAAATCAATTTTATGTTACAAAGGCCTAAAAACTCGCAAACTTCACCTCACTAATATTACTATAGATATTATAGATAAACGAGTGTTAGGATAATTTTTGTTGGTTGTCGCCACATGTCATGACGTCAGCCCAATTGGTTACCAGATGTGAACTTGCAGATGGACATAATAGCTGTAATAACGCTTGTTTGACATCTGTATCTGTGTAAAAAGTAAAGGGTGACTTCTGTGCAATAAACGTAGGAAATAGATTCAGCATGTCTAAAACAAAATTACTCTATGGGTATAGAATGGCGAATGGCGCGTAATATGACATGGGTCTTTTGCTTTTTTAGAATGTTTCTATTATTAAAGATTATTTCACAGATTTATGATTTCGTTAATATTTGTTTTAATTCTGTTATCTGCATTATACACGAAAATTCGTCAAAAAGAGTTTAATGATAACATGTACTTTTGTTTGACATAACATTCTAGTCTTATTAAAGTGTTGTTTAGTCTTGTCAATTAAAAATGGCATATTTGACTCAATATTATCTAGGCTGTGCATATCGAAACCAATTTACAATACTAATAAAACCCTCAAGTTAATAATTATTAACGCGTAAGGGGGTTGAAATCTTTTGTTTGTTCTTTTAATAAATACTTTCAGCATCAATAGTAAAGTTTAAAGTAACGTATCTAAGTATGACTTCGCTATGTCAAAAATGTATTGGATTTCAATTAAAGTATGGGCTCCTCACCAAACCCTTTTATTGTTTAGAAATAACTAATTTCTATGAAAATTGCAAAGCATCTAAAACTTTATACGATAACTTCGTTTCACAGCTTGAACAAAATCTTGTTGTTTTGGGGTTTCCCAATGTCGTAATGCTCGGAGCATTTATAGAAAAAAGCGACCTCATGATCTTGTAATTCCACTTAAATGAATAATTTAATGGAATTATTCTATTTAAGGAATGTATACGTTATTTAAAAAGGGTCTTCATTATCAGAATCAATAGGTAATAAAAAATGTCAACAAAATGATATTTATGTCAAATAAATTCCTTAAAAACCATGTAAAAGGTATTCAATTACAATATTTTTCTGAAGGTAATTTTGAACAGATAAAATTCGATAATAAATAAATCAGTGGCGCTTCACCCTTTTCAGGTCTGGGCCTGAGATCTGTTTCATGATTTGTCAATCTAATAGGCAAGTAGGTAGGTGATCAGCCTCTTGACACACACTGTCGACTTCTTGGGTCTAAGACATGTCGGTTTCCTCACTATGTTTTCCTTTACTGTAGCGAATGTTAAATGCGCACAAAGAAAGAAAGTTCATTGGTGCACCTACAACCTCGGGGATGAGAGTCAAACGCTGAAGCCAATAGGCCAACACTCTTCAAAAAAAAATGGATAGCCCAAAAATATATCAAGCTACAAGAAGCCATTAATGTTAAATATAAAACGTACTTTTTGTAGTCCGAAACGGTAAAAAACCGGATATTAGCGATCAAGTCATATCAGTGCAGTTTCTTGTTTCACAAATATTGTTCACGTGGTAAGAGAAACGTGATCTTGTTTCAAAATATCGCCAATCGTAAAAATCTGAAGTGAACAATTTTTTATTACAACACATATCACGTGGCGAGACGAAATTATTTCCGAAAAACATTTTATATGAAAATCTTTCTGTTCTTTTTTAAATTCTAGATTTGTCAATTGTTAATTAGTACTTGTCAAAGTCATTAGAGCCTCAGGCTTGATAAATTTGGATTTAGATACCATCGCGGATTTTAAGTGCCGTTTTTCAAATTCGCGCTCTCTGATAATAGACTATACTCATTAACAAACAAGAGCTGGCCACAGACTTACGGCATCACTGATTTTTATTTGTCAGTTTTTAAATTCCCGCCCTTTGACCATAGACATTATGACAAGATGTTTCTACATTCTCCGATAAGTAATATTAAAAACATCTGTTACGATACAGTACAAGGCTTTTATTGTTGCTGTAATTATTTGCAGTCTGCAAACGCATGCGGCAGACAGATGTGTTCTAGACTTTGGCAGATGTTTATCAAATGCTATATTTTATAACATTAAACAGTTACAGCACGTTTTGAACCTGAATCGGTGATTAGAATTTTTCAGTTAGCAAAAAATCTAAAGTCTTTTTTCCTATAGTGTTCATTGGTATGCAATACAGCCTGTAGTCGTGAAATTTACAAACATTAGCTATATAATCGCCGTCAAAATAGGTAAAATTAAAATCTCTAATAACACAGACTATAGACGCAGATTTTTTGAGACAATTTAGTAAATTATTTAATCAAATCATCTTGTAGAATACGATGGAAACAACTAAATGACACCTGTGTGTTTGAAAAATATGAATCTGACAATTCAACAATTTTTATCTACTATCAGAATAACCCTAAGTTTAGTGGTAACTGACATATTGGCTGTCGCATTATTAGCAAACAATTAATTAAAAGTTGTTTCGCAAAAAGATTAGATAGTTACGTGTGACTTGTAGGTCAGATCTGTGATTGTTTTATCAATTACTCGTAATCATTAATTGACGTATAAATTATATCTATGCAAGTTTTGGCGCGGAACTCACAGAAAATATTTTTTCTTTGTCATTTAAAAAGTTTGTATAGTATAAGCAAAAACTAAAGTTGAGTGTTAATTTTGGAATAGGATATTGCATTGTGTTTTTATTATTAAATGAAACGTTGACCGCACATTTATGAACGGCTGTTTGACCTTAGTTATCTGACGGTTTATAATTTATAAGTGTTAAATAAAACAAATACAGAAATTTATTATTTTCCACATACATAATAATAAAGATTTTATTTATGACAAGATCTCAAAGCAAGGAAATAATCTAAGTTTTCGTAGTGTGGTCTTACAGCAAAGCTAAACATAATCTTTTTAAATAATAAAAGTACGCTCCAGTTACCCAGTGACAAGACTTTTTATTAAATGATGTTCTTAATAATATTGAAGATTTTGCATACACATTAATATTAAAAGGGATGACGGGAAGCCCGAAATTCGTCGAACAAAACAAAGGGAGGAAGCGAGCGGGTGGACAAAAAAGATTGTCCTTCCCCTGATACACGGATACAGAAAAAGTTCGTTTAAAAAACTGAAAGCCTAGAAGTGCTAACGGTCATTTCATTAATATAATTCACAGTTATTGAATAGTACGTAATAGTGTCGATACATTTACGCAGCGCTCTGCGTTACGTTTTTCAGTAGTGAACAAATCGTATGCGATTGAAGTGTCAAAACTGAAATATTCATTCAATTGACGTAATTGACGAAGCTATCGTAAAAATAGTGCGTTTACTATCAACATTCTTGATGGTTCGAGGTCTAAAAGAGGTCTATTGGTTCCCGCCAATTTGATATAGATTATAAATTTGTTTAAACGCAGATCAAAACTAATTTTCATTTTATTTCGTAATTATGCGTTGGCGTACATAACGAACTTGTAAATCGTTTTAATTTCTTTAGTTTTCCGGTTGATATATATGTAGTTTTCATTTTGATGTTGAAAATGCTTTATAGTTTCCCCTGACGCGTTTTAAAATTAGTAAGAAATATACCTGAACGTAATTTATTTTAAAATATATTTTATCAATTTTATATAAGAGTCTAGATTTCTTACATTCCAAGAACTGCGATTTAATTGGACAATAGCAATATCTCTGATTGGTCTATAATTTTTGGCACACCTATGAAAATGGCAACTTTATATCGATAAAATTGTCAGGATTACAATTTATGGCCATAAAAGAATGTTTATTTAGCGGATTTTCATTTTTAAAACATTTGACATTTAATACTACATACATACATATTAATACACACAACCAAGTGTTGTGCGTATTAATGTTTAACAGAGATAAGTATTTATCTCGTTTTCTAAAGATTACGCTTTTTAGATTTCAATTAAGGATTGTCATCATTACTTGCAAATTTCCTATCTTTCTTAATATCTTTGATAATATAATATAAATTTCTTTATTCAATAAAACACACAGACACAGGGGGTTCTAGTTTTAAATTTACATAAACATAATTTTCGCTTACTTTATGAATTAATCCGTTTGACTGTTTAATACAGTACACCCCCTATAACACGGCAGGAAACCGCATTCTAGGAAATTGCGTTGTAGAAATATGCTTTTAAAACCATTTAAACAGTTTAAAAACTAGGAACACAAATTTATTAAACTTATTTAGTTTAATTTTATAACAACACAATTAAAACAGGCGCAAAGGTACACAAAACTAATGATAGACTTGACAAATCATTATAAATTTACACAAAAATATAGCCTGAGCAATCTTTGCGTTATAAGGGGCAAATACCGCGTTATATTAGGGACGGAAATCAGCGTTATAGGGTGGTTTACAAACTTGTTTATTTAACGAAACAGTCTGTCGACTAAAATGCTTAATCGCCTACATACCTTTAAAGAAATATGACCAATGAGTCAGGTGGGTTATCCAATACAATCAAAGCGAACGGAAACAATTATAAATATACATAAATGTGTTACGTCAAATTGATAAAACATTATATAAACATTAAAATATTACTTAAATGTAACGATGAGTAAATATCATTGTTTTCTTAAATGCAAATATTTATTGTTATAGTCTGCCACATTCCATTCGGGCGGCCATTTGCATTAATTTGCTGTCGGATCAAAGAGTTCATAAATATGTTGAGATAAACTGGCGCCTAATTTGAATAGTTTTGAGTATCCGGGATATTTGATACGTTAACATTTTAATTACTTTATTAAAACCGTTATAATAAGTATATATTTATTAATCTTTATTAAGTATAGAGAAATAATTGAAAATTTTTATATTACTTATTTGCAATCTGTTTTTCATTTTTACTCTTGCCTATTTTCTGTGGTTTTGTAAATAGATGAGAAATGACTATTTTTAATATACTTTGCTGGCTGATAAATTTTTATAAAGTGATATAATATTATTATAAAATAATTAAATCAACATGTATTTATATTTCGCATTTAAAGCCAATTTTATAGATATGATTGTAACAAATGAAGATAATGTTTTTTTCTGCCAGATGGCAGATAATGTCGGATAAGCCATCTGGCTGCGATTTCAAGTTAGCGCATGCGAAATTAACTTTTTATGTAGTTGATTTATTATAGCTGCTAGGGCGCCAAGGTTAAGTGTTGCCATTGTAATGGGTTTTCCCAAAAGATCCGGACTTTTGCTAATTAGTGTGTGATTGCTACTCATGTTGATAATTCAACGATTATTATAATATTTAAGGTCAAGAATCAAGACCTCTTCTAAAACTGTATTTAAAGACATTTTATCATAAGGTCCTCACTTGCATATTAATTTTTTTTAGCTTTTAGTATATTTTATTTTAGATAAAGTTTGGTAAATGTATGATTTGCCAGTGTAAATACATAAAACACCGCTGTGGTCAGATATGGAAGGAATGATAAATAATTTATTTCTAATAACAATAACATATTTGTGTGTAATATGTTAATTATTATTTTTTATTTATATTCTATTTATTATTGATTGCTGTTATTTCTTTGTATTATTTTATCTTGTTTTCTTTTTTGGGTAACTGTTAAAAGTTGTACTTTTTATCACAGATATCAATCACAATAGATTATAACAAATGCGAACTGGTAATGCGTAATGTATATATTATATAATGTTCTATTGATATATTTATTTCGCCTAAAGATTCCGAAAAATATTAAAACCATAGATTATAATATGATGATTATAGATACAATACGTAAGACGTCAATATTTCGTACACGAAAAACTGTTTTTCGTAATAGATTTTTCCTGCGATAGGCTCGAAAATTATTCATGCCATATTGTCAATTCAAAATGAGGATAGAGATTGTAACAAATGACTACTGCCAATGTGTCACGGAGATGCAATTTTTCTCTTTCAACCAGGTGCTGAAATACATTAAACATTGTATTTTATATGAATTTAAATACAGCTTACATTTATATCGATTTTTTGTGGTCCGTCCGCGTCGTTCAGTATGTCCAGATGAGGATTTGTAAGATTTGGAATATTATAGGATTTAATAATTAAATATAAAATATTGACTGCACATGGCAAGCAGGTGTTTCGATGTTGAGTCTATCCACAGATTATTTATAGCTGCGAAACAATAGACTGTTTTGTCTCCAACAGACAAACAGTTGCTTTATAGTCTGTTGTTACAGTTGGCGCGCTTTTCAATGGGCCTTGATGACAGAATTTAGGTTATAGAATGTAAATAAGTTGACTTAATTGTTACCATATAAATAACAATGAAATTTAATCAGCTAAATCTGATATAGGTTCAAGGGGAGACTTTTCTGCATTATGGAAATTTTATAGACAAAGTCAAGACGATTACCCTATCCCTAGTGTGAAACTTAAGAACCCAAAATGATGTGTCACCGGGAATTGATACAAACCCTCGGTCATATGTTTTGTAGACCCCGAGGCGTAATTCTCTTAAAAGGACTATTAAATTATTACTTAATTACTTAATAATACCGTAACTATTAAAATCAAAACCGTCTAATTAATTTCAAATTAATAAAACGTGTTACACTATACTTGATCGCAATTCTAAGAAAAATAACTAATTAAACTAATCAATGGCGACTTATATCCACGAGGAATAATAATAGAAATCCATTCCATATAAGAAATTGTTATTTAGTAGCTCGCTACTTAGCAATGGCGGCTGTGTGGCGCCAAGGTGTCGCCTTCATGCCGACTTGTACGTGAGTAATACGTTTATCCCAGGCTACATCCTGAATAAAAAGGATTCGGGGATAAATAATGGATAGGTCCAATTGTCAAACGTTCTATCATCTTTTTCATTGAGTTATAAACTTTAAACTATGAAAAAACTTATGTATGCATAAAAACCTACAACCACAATACCTCATTTACGTACATCAATCCTTAAATGACAGGTGTCAAAAGAAAATAATTTTAATCTGGTAAACGAAACTAAATTAATTAGAATATATATATAAATAATAAGGGGCTTTTTACTACATTTGTTATCGCTCAAAATGTTGCGTCATGTTTATCGATTGTTTAAAAAAAATAGATCCGAGCACAGAAACCCGAAATCATGGTTTTACTGGGCATAGGCAAAACATATATAAAGAAACAATAATGTAACCGCAAATACTTAGAAAAGGTTAATTACAAAAGTCGATATTGTACCAGTGCAGTGGCGCCAAAGGTGAAAGTAGCCATCACGACTTCTCATACATTAGTCACAGATTAAGTTAATTCGTGCGAAGACATTGCCCGCAATATATTTTGACAGTTCATCACTTCCTCATTTCGTTTCTAATTCCCACAATGAGACTTGCAATACTACTTTTGATTGTTTGAACATGTTTATATTATAACATAGCTTAAAATGTAATTTAATTTCTAGAACATATCTAGTTTATCGGACAGTCCATCCGTAAGTCATAGGGACTAAAACGTGATTTATCTGTTGTAATCTTTAATCATTCCATTATCTGTGGGTATAATACACCGCAGTTCTTTTTTCAAACGAGTTTAGTAAATTAGGCGCCAAGATTCAGTCAGCTATCGCTCTGTGAGATCTTGAGTGCGTCGGATCTTTGCCCCCTTTAACACGTCAAAATAATGAGCGCGGCCCTTAAAACGAAATCGTGTTTTATTGTGGACCACGTGATATATTACCAATTTTCAGAAGTATTCTCTTCGAGGTGTCATTTATCCCTGATGTGAAATTAAAGCCTTATAAAGTACGTGTAATGTAAGGAAATAACAGCTGTACTTGGAGTTGTCTATTAGTATTAAGTCTAATTATAGATTAATAATTATACATATATCTAAGGAACGTAACGAACGAACGTAATGACAGGGCAGTCTTTGCTTCGATGTAAGGCAAATAGATTTAAATCTTTAATGAATTAACAAAGCGTCAACTGTAAAAAAAATTCAAAATTCTTTTTTTTAAATATAAACATCACCTGATGTTAAGTGATACCACCCTACCGCCCATCACATTGCCGAAATACTAGCAAGTGCGTTACCTCTTCTTGACGGACCTTTGTAAAACATTTTTCTCTCTTCAGTCTGTAGCTTATTCGCTTCGTGGTCAGCAAGGAAACATCTGGAACGGACAATATGTCTTTACCGGTTTCTGTCCAGCACCTCTCATTTTCCTCACTTTTTTTAAAGTATATTTTTGAGGACAATGAGATCTTTCACTGGTTGGTGCTGGTTGGTGAACTGCCATGTGATCTTCTGTGTTACCAATCATCTCCTCTGCGCTTTGTATGGCCGGAATATGATTCGCTGTCGGTGGTAGACAGGCCAGTCCGTCAGTCAGTCCGCGGTATTCTTAAAATTCGCATCAAAATTCTTTCAAAACATATTTAATCCTTAAACTACCTGTTACACGTTACTAATAGATAAGTGTTAAAAATACAACGCTTAATTCGAATTTCGATTCTTTGAAAACCTCAAACCAATTAAAACCTCAATCAAACGTAGGCGGGGCGGTCTTCTATAGGTTTGAATAAAAAAACACCTGTAGTGTGAGAAGATAGCTGACAAATCTATATCTATCAGTAGAATTCCTTGAACGCCTCGTATTTGAATGGCATAGAGGCGAATTTCCCGTAATTATCTGTTTTGTGATGTATGGTGATTTGGACGGCTGGTTGGCGCCTCGGTTCTACGATGAGCTATAAAGCAATTCCGGTAGCTGTGATCATTATGGTCACAAGGTTTTGCTCTTAAATGGGATTAGAAAAAGGATTTAAAGGAAAGTTTCCGAACCAATACGACTAGCGCCCGAACCCAATAATTAATCCACAATCTCAGATTGAAAACAATCTGAAATCAGACCGTGACAGTCGGTCGATCACCTACCTGCATCCCAATAACCAAACCCTACAAAGACAATCCATTTTTGGCGACGGATAAAAAGCTCTTTGTCGTTCCATTACAGTCAATAAAACCTTACAAATAACATTAAAATAAACATGCCTATGTTTAAATCATAACAGACAGCTTTTTTAATTATTTAAAAAACTGGTGTAAGTTAAAATCTGTTAAAATAATTAACTGTTGGAATCGAGCTTTCGTCAACTGTCATTTTCATACAAAGGTATCCACAGACACCGATCCGACCTCCCATGGATAGCTTGGCTATTACAATCTCTCAATTGGTTATTGGCACACTTGTTACAACATTTGGATTAAGATTACCTACTATCTCATATGATGAAAAATGGATTGAGATAGGTTATTGGGTTCAGGCGTTAGGGTCCTTCAAGAGCGTACCAATTCTTAAAACGGGGCAGCGCACTTGAGAGTCTACGAGCCGTATCACTTACCTACTGTACGTTTACACTGACACTCACGGACCACGGTGAGCCTCTTGCCTGTTTTCCCCGTTATAAAAAAAAGCTTGTTGAGTCTTTTTTATAATTATATCTGCCCATATTGGCCTATTGGCTTCAGACCAATGGACTTTCTATGTTAGTGTGTAACACTCGCGCGAAGGAATATCGTGACGAAAGCGGCAAAAATAATTTTTGATTAAAATCTAAAATACTTTCTGATTCATTCACTTGTGATTTTTAATTACATATTGATATCACGTAGTCTATATCTTATCACATACGTGATTTTAGCCATAATACAAAAGTAATTCATCAAAACAATCAAAACCATGATACAAGTACGCAATTTATAATCAGTTGTGATTGTTATCTGTGATCAAAAAATAAGTTTGTAAATTTTCGTCTACACTAAAACAACTGATGGTATGCTATACAAACTTTTTGTATATTAAAAACAAAAAAATATACAAACTTTTTGTATTACAAAAACATGGTTGCTATGGAAACGGAATGCGGAGATAATAACCAGTTCTCGCGTTTCACATTAGGCCATTTTCGTAATAAGGTTTTACCTGTATTTTTAATTAGTAAACAAAATTCCGATTGATATTATTACAACGGTAACTCAAGACTGTCTTGAAGTCTATGGTTTTTATTACAATAGAATTTCGTTGAAGGCCTTAGGGGTTTTTTACAGCTCAGTCTGAGCTGCTTTGGTGAACGTAGTTCGGCCGAAATGGGTTTTTGAAGTTATACTTCTTTAGGCGCGTTATGAAAAATTTATGAGAGTGAAATGTTACGATGCGCGCACCTGTGACACAAAATTGGGAGGGTGAATATAGCGTGCGCGAGCGAGATAGGAATAAGACAATCTACAAGTAAAAAGAAATAGAATATGTGTGAAGTTCGTATGCCAAGAATTTTGAATGATCATAATGACATTTGTCATTTACTTTTTAAACAAATAAAGGAGTTTTAATTATTGACTATAATGACTCCTTTTCGAGTCTTTGATTATTTTTATTGTAATTATTAATTATTTGCATGCAATCAAAAACTATTTTTAATAATGCCAAAGAAGTATAACTTCTTACGCGCGTACATAAGTACACGCACCCTCTTGTTTGCTCTCCTTGCTCTCCGTTGTTTACGAAAAACATTTTTATCAACGAAAATTTTAATCATTTTGGTTTAATCTTTAAAATCAAATTAACATCGAAAATTATTAAATAATATTTTAGCTTTGATGATAAAGATTATAATTCAATAATATTTTCACACTATCATCTAGATTTTTACGTTTCAATTAAGAATGCAATAAAATGCTCCCACAGGCTATTGAGGTATTTGCATTAAATGCAGTAATTTAAAACCACCTCATGTGCAATGCGCGGGCACAATGACGTCACACAGGCGCCGGCGCTTGCGGTGACCAGTATGTGTGATTTATCTTCGACTATAAATGTTGTAACTTAATTAAAAATTTTATTTTTAATGAAAATATTACCAATATAATATCACGGCTCTTATAAAAACATTTAATATAAATTTAAAACAATTAGCGTACCAATTCTTAAGAGGTCCCCAACGCACTCGCGAGCCCTCTGTCTTTGAGTGTGTATCCACCCGTGGACACTCTCTCTCTCTCGTTAAGAGATATCTTATCAGTTGAGACTTGCCCGTTTGCCTTTATATGAAAAAAACATTTTTGTTTCGTAAACATTGACGAATTTTTACTAATTTAAAAGTAGATATGTATTTGTTTGTATATAAAAAAAAACTTGATATAAAATTGTAGTTTTATTATAATAGCTTGTTGTCCCAATTTAAATATTATGTGAATATATTAAATTATTTGGTTTTACCCACATTAAGCTTTCCGAACTGTTTTAATCGATTCAAATTTGTTAATCAATTTGATAAGCAAATACTGTAATTTATTAGATTAATAAGAGAGGAGTGTCGGTAGACTCCCTGTGATCGTTGGTTAGATCCCCGGCTGTGTACCTACACTCGCTCAACAAAGCAAAACATCGTGAGGAAACCGGCATGCCTTAGACACAAATAGTCGGTTATGGACAGAAGGCGGACATTAGTGATCACGTAATAGATACAGAAAACTGAGGTCTAGACCTTAAAGGTTGTAGCGCCATTGGTATAGATTATAATAAACAAATAACTTATGTAGAAGATATTTTTATTTAATACATATAGTTTGATTTATAGAGTTAAGTTAATCGTTGGTTTCGTTGCTCCAATAGTTATTTGTAGATACGTTGCTGGGCTATAACCAGCGGGTAGTCTTTTTGTTTCGTCTGACAGATGAAATCGCTTGTGGACGCATTTGTTAACGAAGCGTCTGATCGCCTCAAGCGATGTGCCAAAGACACACACTTTACGTATTAATTCTCATAATTTTTTTTTTTTGATAAAAGTTTGGCAACGCTCGACAAATTGGTAAAAGAACACAGTATACAATTTTTAATGAGACAAGCACTTTTAGGCAAACATGACATACACGAAGAGATAATACAAATATTTACCAAAATAAACAAAACAACTATAACGTGATTTATTCTGGGTCGAATGTAAATGAATCATGAATTTTCTCTTGTTACAGAACGTATAATAGAAAGAGACGCTGGCTTCGTATCTGGCGGTGAAGATGACGACTCATGCTCTGGGCCAGCACATTCCGACGATTCTGGAGTTAGACTGGTCGAGAACGATAGAAAACACAGCAGATCCCCTTCGAGACAACCACCAAAGAAAAGAATACGCCTCGGATCGCGAGAAGACCTGGCCAGCTTTGAAAGCGACACTCCATCATCCCCTTTTCGACCCTGGTCATTCGTAGAGGAACCACAACGCGAACCTCTCTCCTTAGTCAAGAAAACCAGTGAAACTAGTCTGCTCAGACAAAGAAGACGACCGCTTGAGCCTCCACCTCCACCAATAACAATTATCGAACCAGTTGGACCTCCGCGAGTCCCCCCTCATCCAGGAGTAGAAGAATGCTCTGACAAAAAACCTAGAGAGCAAAGAAATTACAAGAACATGACGAGAGAGAGAAGGATAGAAGCAAACGCCAGAGAAAGAACAAGAGTTCACACAATCAGCGCTGCTTTTGACACCCTTCGAAAATCAATCCCTGCATATAGTCATAACCAGAAACTGTCTAAGCTATCAGTATTAAGGATAGCATGTGCGTATATTTCTGCCTTATCATCAGCTATAGAACCAGACGACGACCTTTCAGAAGCAGTAGAAAAAGTCACCCAGACGATACACACAGAAGGAAAGTTAAGAAAAAAGAAAGATGACCCTTGAATGGTTTAGGCTGACCTTGGTTAAAAGAGAAGAATCAGAGGAGATTACTTTGAAACTGAAGATGGTTTAAATACGTCCGTTCTAGTACAAAGACGACAATAATTGTGTAGTTACTTAGGAGCTTTACGTTGAATCTCTCGTGGCTGGTGCCTTTTTAAAGTTCCTAATTCAGCATGGCGCTAGTTGCCATAACTAATAAGTATAATCTGTAATATAACGGGGAACCTGCAACTAAATTATGATTATTAAAAAAGAAAATTGTTAATGACAATGACATAATTCGCTGATTAAAGACATTTTAATGGGACTCACACAAATATAATTCTTAAGTGCATTGTCAATGTTCTGTCAGTTTCAATAGCAATACTTATTACCTCAATGAAATGTCATTTGGCGTAGCCATTACCATTCCCATCCCAGTATTAAAATGTCGAAAATCTTTATTAATTTGGGCTTTAATTATATATTTATTAAAAATCGAGTCAGTAATTTTAAGACAGAATTGTATATTTTATATAATTAGTGTAAGGTGTATTATGTGTACAGCCCTATGTTTAAGGCACAAAAGATTGAATTAAAACATTGAAGACTTATAATTCCGTTTTTCGATTTACATGCATTTAGACTAGCCTTACTTACAAATATCTCATATTCATCTGTCAACTATAGACATTTATAATCTGTACACCACGTATTGTTTATGACGAGAGCGTTGATTAAAACAATTGACATTTAATTAAAAGTTGCTTTTTCATTACGTTTCATTTTGTAAATTGTCATACGTAGAATTTACTTGATAAAATAAGGAATAGATGAAAAGGAACGCTGCAGTCAAAAGACTTTACCTTAGGTCGAAAGTTTTCAATAAAAAAAAAGTATTATATTTTGAAAATCCATAGATAAAGTCAAATCAGATGTCAACAAATCACGGATTTAAGTAAGGCTGTTATTAATATAAGTGCCTCTAGATACACCGCTGTGCCGAAAAATATATGCCTTAAACAGATGTTGTGATAATGTAAATATTAGGTTAAATGTAATTAAAATGTTAAAGGAAAGACATTATATAACACCATTGTGATTTGTCAGCGTCCATCTCCATATTATACATTTCTGAGTAAGTTCCATCAATAATAGAACTATGAGCGTCTATACTCCTTGCATTTTCAAGCTTACCACGTACCTTAAATACCGATGTAAATTATTGTCACAATGATTTGGTACAACCCTTATGACGTCATTTAACAACATGAAGAAAGCCAGAACTCTAGTAAAATTTCGTAGTACGAGTTAAATATTAATGTCTCAATTTCGGTGGGGTGGTAATTTTGCAGATGGTAGGCAAAGATTGCATGATTATTAGAAGCTAATTATTTCCATACATTATTGTTAAACAGTTATAAAACCTATCTTATTGGTTGCAAATCATAAAGTGTATAAAAGAATAAAACGTTGACCGTGTACTATTTGGTTTTATTTTCGCGCCTTTTCTGATGTTATATGATTATGAAATTTGACATGTCATAAAATACAATAGACGATGTAGATTAAAATTAAAAAGGTAGAAATTCGATTCCTCCATGATAGAATTAAAAAATTAAAACTTGCCCTCGAACCGGGAATCGAACCCGGTAACCTAGCTGCCATTAAGACCGCTAGGCCATGAACGAGGTAGTTTAAAATTAAAAAGGTATTATAATGTGATAGAATTAAAAACCTTTTTTAACGTATTTAAAAGATCGATCATTTACATTTCGGATGCAAAGGAATAGTCAGGGAGTGAGAAAAGACCAAATCAATGCTTAAAGTTAAATCTGGGTTTCTAGTTGCATTTTCCTCCATGGCTTAATGCTGATTGATTATTTAAATAAATAAAATTAATTGTAAAAATTTAATTGTAAATTTATTTGTAAAATCCGCACAATCAGCCAAATAGAAATGGGCATGCAAGTGTCATATTAATTATCATAATGACATGATAAGAATAGCTAATTTATTTATAATTGTTGTCACGACCACGCTATAAAGACACTTTGTCTTTAAAAATTTAATCACTTTCCCCTTGAAAGCACATGCATCTAACACAACAACTTTTGAAAGCGCATGCTATCATAATTCTCCTTAAAAGAGTAATGAAACAGTAATTGGCGGCTCGGACCCATAGAAGGTTGTAGCGTCACAAGAGGTTAGATACTGCCGCCCATGGATTCCCGCTCGCCAGTGCGTTGCCGACCTTTTAATAATTGGCATGCTCTTTACTTGAACCTATGTCGCATTGTTTACTTTGGTGGGCAGCCGGTTCAATTATTATTAAAAATTCGCAGAAAAGCCCCATACGCAAAGGATACCTTAAGAGGCGAATGATAACATTATGTGAGAAGGCCACGGGCTATACTTATGTAACAGGATTTTTCCCACCATGGGCTATGAATTCTAAAGCATCTTTTTATTCTCATGCCCTATACATGGGCATTGGGTTTAGACCGGCTGGGATAGTTAAAATATACGCGTTTTTGTATGAAAATATTATTTTTAGCGTCTTTGATTAGACATACCAACGCTAAATTGATTCTGATATATATTGCTATTTGCTACTCTAGCTTGTATTCAAAGCGTCAATCAATGTTTAAAAAAAAATCAGTGGCACACCAACATTTTTAAGGTCTCTTTCTTGATCATTTGACAATCTAATAGGCAAGTAGGTGATCAGCATGTGCCTGACACAAGCCGTCGACTGTTTAGGTCTAAGGCAAGACGGTTTCCTCACGATGTTTTCCTTCTCCGTTTAAGGGAATATTTATCAAATGTATACCATTTTAAGAAGTTTTAAAGCATTGTTTTGTATATTTGACAGTGTTCAAGAAAAGATTTTGAGTTTTTATTCTAATTTTCCGTCATCTTTTATTATCTGTAAGCAGGCACTGAATGCAACCAGAGATTACATAGATGAAATAACGTGCTCTGTTGCATAAAAAAATCATTGCTCTGGCATTGTTTTAACTCTCTTGTCTTTTTCCAAGTTATTGCGTTTACGCGGTAATGAAGAGAGAGAGACATCGGAAAGAAAATGTAAAAGACAAAACGTCGGCGGTTATAACTGTGATTGGTCTGCAATCTACATCACTTCAAACTTACACGTGTTGACAGTTGACACGCGACATGATTCTTCATGATATTATTTACACCTGGCTTTATCACTATCCTTAGTAGTTTTTTAAAAACGGAGTAAAAAAATTAAGTTTTATTAAAGGGGTTCATCACTATAAGATTCGTCATATTATGTAATTGAACTTAACTTCTAGGAAACATATTCAACGGTCCGAGGAGTTATCGCAAAAAACGAATAAAACCTCCTTTATACAAAATAAATATTTTTTTATTCAACTGACAGTCCCGATTATCGAAGCACGTGCGGTCCCCCAACAGCTGATAGTAACATATGCCGCCTTCGCATAATCTATATCAATAATGTAACTTGAGATGAATGATTAAAAGCAATTTGCGTGCGAATAAAGCAACATTTAAAATTAGTATAGAATTTTTTACATGGCATCTAAGGATCCCTTTCATTAGCACCTGAATATATATTTTGACGGTTTAATAGACATAATATATCTTACGAAGATAATTGAATTGAATAAAATAAAATTAGGAGATATAGGAGAAAGGAAATAAGTATAGGAAATAGAAGGAACTTCTAAAGTAAGTAAAGAAATGGCTGTGGTGAACGCCGTAATAAAATTATTTTATGTTTGCTCTCATCACACATGTTACAAGGAGGAGAATCAGATACCTACATATGAAAATATGTTGAAAATACACGTGTAAAAATTACATGTGAACTTAAGTAACAGCTTTTTATAGTATGGTTTATATATCTTTAAATGGGTCTGTATATATAAGTGTTGTGTGACCAGTGTTGACCTAGTGGTTTCAGCGCGCGATTCTCATGCCTGATGTCGTAGGTTTGATCTCCGGCTGTGCACCAAGGGACTATCTTTCTATGTGCGCATTTAACATTAGGTCGAACGGTGAAGGAAAACATCATACTTGGCTTTTAGATTGACAAATGATCATGAAACAGATACAGAAATCTGTGTCAGATTTCCGCCGCTGATTTTTTTAAATTTGTGTATTAAAATGTCTTTGGTTAATAGAAACAATGATTGCGATTAACGCGTACAAAACAAGAGTGTAACGCGGCATATTGTTAGTAATTCTTGTTTAGTAATCGTTTGTAAACATTACACCCTTCATTAGCAACATCGAGGACAGCTGTGGACACAAATGTTAAATTATCGCAAATGTGACCAATCGCCCTTGTAATAACAAAGAGGGGCAGAAGTAGGTATTCGCTTGTGTAGTTAATATAATATATGGTAAATCGTTAGATTACACTAAGTACTAATTACTTCGGGGCCCATTTTTGTAGTTTGTTGGTTGGTTGGAGGTCTCCAACTTCCATAGACAGAAGAGGTATGCGTTTGAAATCTAATATCAGAAATCACACATGATACGCCAAAAGAAGACGCTATAAAAAAGAAAATAGCCTTCGGAAAATTAATTTCATCAAAGAAATTAATTTTTCTCTTAAAAAGCTTGCGATTGACAATAACTACCTATGAGCCGTTGTTGTGCGCCATCTAGTAGAACCAGAATAAACTTACAAATTTGACACGAATCTCACTAGACAGACTATAAACAAAGATCATTTACGGTGATACCACAACTTACTGATAGATGGCGCTATAATATGTTTTTAGTTTCGTATAGTGAGAAAATATTAGTGTTGCTACCCTAAATAGAGTGCAATTAAAAAATGACTTAACAGTCTGTGGTAAGTTATTACGACAATTTAAAAGGCGGGAAAAATAAAATAGTCGTGCGTTGGGGAGTACGAAAATAACTTTTATTACATTAAAACCTTTATTTCATGCCGTCCATTTCAGGCATCTCGTGTCCAAGTGCGTTCCAAGGCATTTTACAGAACAATATCGTGCCCCACAAGAAATACAGGTATAGTTTGAAATAAAACCACAAACTGCGCAAAAGTGTCGGTCAGGAAATCTGTAATGTAAGTTAATTACTTTACTTTTAATATAAAAACAAGAGAGATTGTATGCTTGTATGATCTAACTTCCTCAAGCATAATATCTAAACATATGGTTTCTTTACCTAACAAGAAAAATAAAAAAAATCTACTTACTTAGAAGGTGGTGCTTGAGCAGACAAATAATTTGGAGGTTCAGGTCTAAAACTAGCCTCTTCTTCAACTAACTGTGCAAATGTCTTCCTAAACCTTAATTTATAGTATTCTGCGCTTCTTGATTTTTTCTTTCTTGTCGGTTTTTCATTAGAATCAGCAAATTTTGGTACTTTCTTTGACATAACCAGGTCGGCATGTGGATCATCATGGAAGTTATCCTGTTCAAGGGCTTCCACGGCTTTACGAGCACGTCTCTTTCTTGCTGCATCGTCAAGTACTCTTCTTTTCTCTGCATCCTTTACTCTCCCTGAAAATTAAAAATTCAAATAAATTATGTATTTTAGTCTGTTGCCAGTTAATTGCATATTTACTCAATACTATTTTGCAAACACTCTCTTTATTCCATTATGTACTATTTACTCCCCTTCAGGATAATAAATAAAGTACCTGATTCTCTTGATGTCATATTTATTTTTCTTACAATCCCTTATCATGTACAGGTATGCTTAGCTGATCCATTAAATCATCAACTCTTGCTTGTAAAGTTTCTACAATATCAGATGATATAAATAGATGTGTCTCGTCTAAATCCTGAAGGATAAATTTTCTACCAAGGGCTGATGTTTCATCTAAGTGCAACAAGAACTGTTTCATAGCTGGATCACTGAAAAATATAAAAATTTTCTGTAATTAATATAAGTTCTATATTATATATATTGGCAAAAACATATAATATATATATGCTTAGCTAATAATTACTAACTTGCCAGTTGCAATCTACCTTGAACAACAACATTACTGACTGTTTGATGACTGTTAGATGTGAAGTTAAAATTTGTCTAATTTGAGAATGTACTTTTTATTATAATTCACTTTATTTTTATTTATTATAGATTTACTTAGTACAAACACATTGTCACTATCATGTCAAATATGTTTTAATGAAAATTCTAACAATGTAATGAGAAGATAACCATTTCCAGATATTCTAAAAATGTCGAAGAAAAGGGGCCTGAGCGCCGAAGAAAAGAAAGTAAGAATGTTGGAAATATTTCATAACAGCAAGGACTTTTTTCAACTGAAAGTTAGTATATTAAATGATTTTTTTGTACATAAATGACGCAATTTTTTCATTTGAATTAGATTCATAGCCTGATTTTTATATTAGTATTTTTAAATTAATAGAATGTTAACAAACACTTAAACAATTAGTTAAATTAAGAGCTGAATAAAAGATAATTAAGATACGATTATCATAAAAAATACTACTCAATAATATTCTATTTTAGGAATTAGAGAAGATAGCCCCTAAACAGAAAGGTATAACAATGCAATCAGTGAAGGAAGTGATTCAAAATTTAGTAGATGATCACTTAGTGGACAGTGAGAAGATTGGTACTTCTATTTATTTTTGGTCTTTTCCAAGGTAAGCAACTATAATAATAGTTTACAAGCCTTAGATATACTAAGATACCGGTAATGTCTAATAAGTTATTATACAGGGCAGACACACATCAGTATTTGTTTTACTAACGATTTCTACCTTAAAATAGTCAGCTATCTAACAAGAGATAATAATTGATAAGAATCTTTCTCAAAGGTCAAATTATTTGTTTTGCAAACCAAGCCAAACAAAGACTAAAATAAAAAAGTATTTTTTTTTCAAATGTCTTCAAATATAATTTTCAGTAAAGCTAAAAATGCTAAGAAAAGGAAATTCCTAAATTTGCAAACTGAATTAAATGAAACGATGAAAAAGTTGAAGAAGGCAGAAGAAACTATTACCACAGAATCGGTATGTATTATAATTGGCATAATTAGTAGTGGTTTATTATTTTAGACTGACATAATAGTTCGTATTTTTTTTGTAAAAACAGGCAAGTCGTCAACAAACTCCTGAGCGGGATGAGATATTAGCAACCTTAGAGGCTGTTATGAAAAAGCAAAATGATCTAAAAAAGGAATTGCAGAAATATAGAGATAATGACCCTGAATACATTGCCCAGTTAAAAACAGAAACTGAAGTGAGTTGTTGTAAAAAGTTTAGGACAAATACTTATTTGCTAGCTTTTAGTTAGGTATTTCCTAATGTTTTAACAGTGTACATGCCTATACAAGTTCCTCATATTAACATAAGAAATCCTAATTAATATTGTTTTACTAGGTCTTATTAGATATTATAGTCTTCATTGATCAGATTATTGATATATTGAATTGAGTACCATGAAAATCATTGTTTTATAATTAGACTGTTTTTGTTTTTTATTCTTTTAGGATCTCAAGTCTGCAATCAACAGGTGGACTGAAAACATTTATATTCTTAAGTCATACATTAAAAATAATTTCCAAATGGAAAATGAAGTTATTGATCAGAACTTTAACATTCCACCCGAATTGGATTATATTGAAGAGTAAAATTTCATTTTAAATATTGTTTAATGTCGACACTGTTTAATATTTTAAGATTACAATTCAGCCTTTGTTAGGGCTGTGATATTCTAATAAAGCATAGCATATATAAATATAAATAAAGCATATATTGAAACTGAATTTATGTGAAACATTTTTTTCTTATATATCTATTTATTATAAACCCATTATTTTAATTGCATATTGCGTTATGTGTAAATACTTAATACATATTTGGTTAAAAATAAACAATTTAGTGATCGTCTTACCATTCAACAAGAACTCCTTTCATTACATTCACCATGATGCATTTTTATGTTCGAATACAACACAATTTATCAATATAATGTTAAAAGATCGTGATAATCTAAGTTATTGCAGCTTGTTTTAACTTTTTGTATGCCTTGTAGTTTGTTGTTACTATTTGACAGTTAAATTCAATGCATACAGCATAACCTCGAATGAGTTTGTAATCCAAAGAGTATACCATAGACTGTCCACAGAGTACATTTAGTCGTAAGATTAAATTAGTTATACATATAGAGTCGCAGCAGTGAGCCTACTACTGTACATTATGCGTAATATATTAGTTTATAAAGTAATATAAAAAGAAAATAATGCAATATAATTTTAATTAGCCTAGGTGTCTACCGAGCTCTAATAACTACATGACGACAGGTGGCGCTGCTTGCAACATGAGTCCGAGAATTTAAAAAAGCTAAATATTTTACAGAAATATTTATCTAAGTTATATGTTAGATATTAGTAGTAGTATAATTTTGTTGTATTTTGTAGTATTCAATTGAGCACAATAAGACATCTCCTCCAGGATTTTCGTTACCCCCAATCTTGATAACAAATATAATTATTTAATAACATTTGATCTACGTTATTTCCGACTAACCTTTATTTTTAATAAACATTTTCTTTTATCATTCTCCACACCATCATTTATTTTAATACTTCTTAGTGTCTTAGTAGATACATACCTACCTATTTGCGTTCTTTACGCAAAACGAAACTTTCTTTTGGTTTACGCAATGCATCATTAGATCCGAAGGTAAACAAATTATTATTATTAAATAAATAAATATAAAAAAATGATATATAAATGTTATAAATGATCTGTAGTACTCAGTTTCGTATATTACTTAATGCAAGTCAAATTTAGGTTGAAAATAGCGTTCGCAAGAAAAGTAAAATCAAAGAAATCCAAAAGTGCTTAAGTCAACTTTGCGCACCGCCGGGGAATTCTAAGTTACACACATTCAAGAAAATTCTTACGTTCTTCGCTCAGTTAAATACCGAATTGAGCGTTCTTAGAAAACTTAGGCTCGTAAGCATAATACTCCCCGTGAGAATAGTGACCCAGAATTATACCTATTTATTTCACCGGATTATTGGCAACGGAAAATGTATCTAGTGGAAATCTGTTATCGACCTTGTTTACCAAAATTAATAATTATGAATTGTTCTCTCGTGGTGTTGCAGATAGTGTGAAGATAGGACAATCCTCTCATATCTGAGGCTGAGGCTCATCAACCGACTCGTACAGATACTGTCCGCACACGGCTATTTCGGCAGCTATTTATTATATTATACATGAGGAACATAGGCTGTACTTCTGAAATAATTGTTTAGCCAAAAAGGCTATTAATGAAAACTTGAAGTCTAAATAGAAGGGACGATAAATTTCTTCCGATTTTTACTGAGTTTCCGATGTTCCGAGCCAAATAACTTTCGTCGTAGCTTTGTGGTTGCATTCGATTCTGCGGTCTCTACTGCAGCAATTCGGATATATACTAAAATTACAGGAAACTTGGATTGTTGTACATTTTATTATAGATCGAGGGTAGGGAAAAAGAATAGGGAAGAGAACAAAACAGAAAAGTACGAATGGTTATTGTCGTGTTTTGACGTTGTTGATTTTTATATTGTTTTCTTGTCAAATGAAATAAATTTCTTTGAATGTAAACTTACAAAAAATGTATCTTTTGTTTTTAAATATCTAATAATAAAGATAATAACTGAAAGGCTCACAAGGAGCTTATTATAAGCTGACGTTTGACGTGAATGTGGGTGGAAGCTATTGTTTGGATCAAGGAAACATTTTTAGCTGGAAAATCTATTACGCTACCAAGTTTCTATGCAGTTTTAAAGTGCTCTTTGGCTTACTTCATAAAGCAATAGTTCGATAAGGGACAAACCTTGTTAATAACCCTTTAATGAAACAATGTTTACCCTTCTTCTTTTAGTGCCTCTCCCTACTGGAGGCTGGCCGTCAGGCTCTTGAAGCGTGACATATCCTGAGCCAGATGCAGGAACTCAAAAATCATTTATTAATTCAGGTAATATAAACTTATGAATGTCAATAAAGAAATACATATTAAATGCTTCTAATTTTACACTGCCAGTTCTCAAATCAAAGGCATAGAACGGAAGAGAAGAACTGGCAATAAACAAGCGTAAACGATTTTGCTCTTCAGTCTAATTCGATGAATTCCGTATATATACATTTATTTATTTTTTAACTATTTACATTAGATTCATAGCAACAATGTTTAAATCGCCGTATAGGAAAAAAATGGCGTTCATTTCATATATGTATTTGTATTTACTTCGTATCCTAGTAATAATAGCATAACCTTCTTTTATTTTTCCTGAAAAAAAATAGATTTTGCTTTAACGACTTTCTTCCCCGGGTCAAGCGATCTACCTATACACTAAATATAGCGTAGCATAGCGTAGTATTTATAAGACTCTTACAAATAATCCTGAGTGTAAGGTAAAAGATTTAAAAACGGCTGTTTTGTAGCCATGAAGTACAACAAATAAAAATAATAACGCCAATATTTGTATGCGCATGGGAAATAAGATTAATATGTTTATTGAACCGTTTTACAACATATGACGTAGCACCAGTCTACTTTGCTTGATACGTCGACTTCCGTGTATAATTGGGATTTGGGGTAATTATCAGAAACTAGACTAACTCGTAGGTTACGGAACGAATTAAACTGCACATCACGTAACAAATCTTCTTACGAACGTAATACAATTTTAATTAAATTGATTCACAACAAAACCCCAATAAAGCTTAATTGAACAAAAGCTTTGGTAATCTTCCTAAGTGTTCCCCAATTGTTAAGTCGTATTGTTACATTGCTAAGGCTTCCTTCCGGTGAAGGTTTTTGAAGTGAAACTTCTTTATCGGGGTTGGAAAAAAATGTAGTGTAACATTTTTTCGTTACGCGTCACATTTTTCGGTTACGCGCCATGTTGCTTTTTGAAGTCAAACTTCTTTATCGACGTATGGGAGAAATTTTGTAGCAAATCGTCACGTTTTTCAATGATAGTAATAATTCTATTACAATTAATGAAATTCTATAATAATCTTCGTAGTAATAAGGTAAAATGAAATATTTGTATTCATGTCTATGATAATAAAAGCCTTTTGTTAAACTTTATCTAATTTAACGAATTTCTGTAAAGTTGCATATAGTAGATCATTTTTCGAAAAATAAGATCATAAAGAAGTTTCACTTCTTACGTGTGTACACCTAGTACACGCACAATTTTTTTTTCCATAACAGTTTGTGTTAAGTTACGATAACTAGTGAGTCAAGTTTCTAGCAAAATATTTTTTTAAATCTTAGCTAAGCTAACAGTTACATTTTATTAAATAAAAAAATTACTGAAAAAAGATTTCTGTATCAATTTCATGCGAACTACTTCTGGGTTTAACTACCCTTCTTCTTGAAAAGTGTCCAGAAAAGAGCGTACAAATTCTTGAAAAGCCGGCGGACGGACCTGCGAGCTTTCTGGCAATGTGAGTGTCCATGGGCGGCGGTATCACTTAACATCCTCCTGCCCGCTTGTATCCTATTACACAAAATAAATTCTATCACTCACGACCGGATTATCGTCGCTGTAGAATGATAACCGCGTATGTCTAAAGAACCAAACATATAAACGATTTTTTTTTTAAATTTCGTCAATATTCGTTTAAATATTATTATGTGTATTTGTTCATAGTTTTGGATGGTAAAAAGGACTTATCTATTAATAACATAAATATGCCTCACTTCATACCATTTGGATAACATAAGAGTCTTAGAATTAAAAAAAAAGTGCGTGCGTACAAAGTACACATGTCAGAAGTGAAACTTCTTTGGCAAACTAATTTTTAAGTCTTGTTCATTTCAGTACATTTCCGAGAGTTAGAGGGAGGGAAAAAAGAACATATGTTAGGAATTTAATAAATTCAATTATCATTAAAATAAATAAAAGTGTCGAAACCATATTATAAATTTAATTTTTATATTTATTTCTTCGATGGTAAAAAAACGTGGCATTTTAATATACAATTCGTCATTTGAGATTTCAATAAATTATTTTGCATAAAATATAAAAATAATATTTCATAAATTCTCTTTTTGAAATTTTAATTTTAAAAATAGAATTTCTATAAGTTAATTCGCCCTTCTCACTCTGTCCCTTTTCTTCGACAAAAACGCTGCTCATCTTCGTGACGTTTTCGTAAAAATGTACCCTCATGCGCCTAAGGCGGCCCCTAGACGATCAATTACATAATATGTATACCTAATTAACCGTCTAGGGGTAATATTGAAGACTGGCAATGATTGAACGAAAGTTTTAGCGAGTTTAAATTTTTTTGCACCATATTTTTCCATTGCGTCGTGTAGGGTCGGTATTGCGCAATATTTTTTAGTTTGTGTTTCGTCGGCAAGGTTTCGTGTGTCCTCTACACGCGTGCACGCTTCCCAAAAATGGCAGAAAAAGATAATCTTTTTCCTCAGTTAACCAAGTCAACACAATCAAGTCTTTTAAGAGATTTTCGTGACTGTATTTTGGCCTTTTCGTGTACCAATAACGTGTTCGTTTACGTTTACGCTTAGCCACAAGCAATAACACAGCTACAGATAAATCTTGTGTGGACATCGGGATCAAACTATTCTCCGACTGAACAAGGAAAGATTGCACAGTTCCTATTATTGTGCAATATAATTGACCGTTTGGATTCAAAACGCAATTCAATCTCATTGCACAATTAAATAAGTATATTGTACAATGTTATTGTAGGTCTAGGGGCCGCCTAAAGAAGTTTCACTTCAATAAATGTTTTTTTGACATACAAGGTTATCATTCTAGTGACATGTGAAATCACGTTACGATGTCAATGGCTCAGCTATTTACAGCCATTAATAGTATATAATAGGCTTACATAAGGAACCCATTAGTTCCCTTTAAGGATACGCGTCACGTTAAAGCCTCTTAAAGTGATAGCTAATGTAAATTTATCGCCATAGTAAAGGCAGCGTCTTATTAAGTCTTAACTTTTAATAGTACCACCCAAATTCATTTTGTATTGGATAAATCGGTTTAAGAAAGATTCACAATATCGTCGAACACGGATTCTTCACTGTTTTACAAAGCTCGCGAGTGCGTTGCCGGCCTTTTAGAAATTAGTACGCTAATCTAGAAGGACCATAATTCGAATTGGTTCGGAAATACGTCAATGGGCGCAATAAAAAAGGCGCTTTAAATAACGCTCAGGTGTGGAACGTCGGACGTCGAGGTGATACGGGTGGAATCGTATTTTGCCTCGGCGTCCGAGGATGAAATTCTGCTGCAGGTGAACAACTCCTCTGAACACTCTCCACGGTAAATGCGGTAGAAGATGCAGAGAGACTCCACATCTCTACGCAACGCCGAGGAAAAGCAACCTAAGAAATAGATAGGTCGTCGACTGCTCATCAAACAATACAGTCAAGTGGAAGGAGCTGGTACCCCCAGTACCTCCCAGAGGTGAGAACAGTATTCCATTTTGTGCCTAATTTGCACATTATAAGATTTCTCAACACAAAAGTATAGCATATATTTCCCAACCTGAGTTTTAAGATTATATTTTAATCGCGACGTCGGGCGATTGCGTTTAGTCTCAATCAGAATATAAACTTTATATCGATCCAAAACCTGACCTCGTCAATCGTTACATACCCTCAATAATCGCACTCTACACAATATTTAACGTATAAGAGGATCAAGGCTGACGTAAACAGATTCGTATTGCTATCACGTTCAGGCGTAAAATAGTTATATCAATACACGCAACGTCTCAAGCAATTTGACCCTAGTCTTGTATTTCAAATATTTCAAAATAAAATAAGCTTTTGGAATGTCAATTGTCAGGAATTTAGTTGCATTGTCTCATGTTTTATGTTCTGTGTTTGTAGTTGATTTTTTATTCTATTTTTAAATAATTTTTGAAGTTTTACATCTTTAGGCGCGTTATGAAAAATTGATGAGAGTGAAATTTTACGATGCGCGCGCACCGTGACACACAATTAACAGAATGAAGTTGCCCACGGAAGATGCTACGGCATTGGACATAATTTAAAAACAACATTCGAATAATATCTATTATCATTTTTTTGTCATTTATGTTACACCCAATGTAAGAGAATAATAATAAATATTTATTTATTTAATTTTTCAACTGTAAACTGAACTATAATGACTCCTTTTCCAGTATTTGATTATTTAATTGTAATTAAATATTTGCATGCAATCAAAAACTATTTTTAATAATAACTTCTTACGCGCGTACATAAGTACACGCACCCTTTTTTTGTTCATTGTATTTGGCACTTCAACATTATATAGATCCATTGAAAATTAGGATTGCTGGTGACACCAACTTAATGCTGAGTGGTTCCATATTTGATGAGAGATTTTAGCGCCTGGGAAGATAGTACCGGTGATCCCAGAGCTGGTGATTTCATCGATCAGCAAATAACTATCGCAATAGAGCGAGCGAATGCTTCTAGCAATAATGCTACAATGGCACAGGAACCAAACTTTTTTAATTTATTTTAGTTTTTGATTGAGCAGTGTTGGCCTAGTAGCTTCAAGCTTCAGCGTACGACTCTCTTCCCTGAGATGGTAGGTTCGATCCCCGACTGTGCACCAATGGACTTTCTTTCTATTTGCACATTCAACATTCGCTTGAAAGGTGAAGGAAAACATCGTGAGGAAACCGGCTTACCTTAGACCCAAAAAGTTGACGGCGTTAGGCACAAGAGGCTGATCACCTACTTGCCTATTAGATTGACAAATGATCTGGACTTTATTATCTAAGTAGTTATTAATTGATTTATAAATCATTCGTTGTGGGAAATTAAATATGGGAATACAGTAATGTCTACGTGTATATTAGATACTTTTTGTGATTATTCCCTGATTATATTATAAACTATAGCCATTCATTTGAATTAATAGGTATATTTCCCTTAGGAATCTAGAATATTGCCAATTAAAATGAAACTTGGCTAGCTTCGTTATTTTATACTTAGAACTTATTGTAATTTTTCTAGAGGCTCTCTTGTGTATTCAAGCGAAAGAATCAGACATTTTTATGCCTTTGTTTGTTATCATTGTTACTTATTAAATATTAATTTGTATCCACAAAATCGTTTTCTTAAATATTGACTTAATAATGTTAAATTCTCCCAGTGTAATTGACTTGATGACAAATAAATTGCTATTGTCAGTAATCTGTGTTATCTATATAACTTTTTTCGCATTCCACTGCTTGTTCTGCGTGCCAACTGTCTTCTCACGTGCTGCAGTTCTCATCAAGGGCTAAAAAGCCCGCACCTGTACCGTCCTGTAGGTATCAGGAGGGCGCGAGCCAACACACATATGTCCCGAACGGGCCTAAACCCCGCCTCGCGAGGGAGGTATAGGATATAAATATTAAGATGAGCATCGAAACTGCTTGTTATAATAATTAATTTAAAAAAAAAACATACTCATAAATACAGATTTTTATACGTTGATTAACTCCTATTGCTGATGATTTGAGTTTCACTCGGGCCATAATATTCCAAGGATTTGACAAAGGTTCACGAAGACCTGGAGTTGTTGTGTGCTCTTTGTCATTTTAAACGTTTCAAAACCTTACAGCAACACGGTATTCGTATTATTCGGAAGATTGTGAGCTGCACTCGCCGTGTTAAATTTTGTTACAGTCAAACGAATCAGAGATGTGCAAACGTTGTTCTGGCTTTTTGCCATTGAAACATGCCGTGTACGACACACGTGGTGACACAATTGGACTCTATACATCATAACTGTGATTAGGTGCAGAAGCTTAGAGTGTAAAACAAAAACTTTTCTTTTGTCTTTGGTATCGAAAGACAAAACATCGCATTCCGTTTAATAGTGATTGGTCAACGCCTCTAATCCAATACATGCGACATGGTACGTCAAATTACGATTGTCCAATCACAATTAAACGATTTCGTCATTCGTTAGTTATTCCCCACGAGAGAACGCGTCGACAGCTTGACGCGTTCATTCGTAATCGAAATGTTTTTTTACAGCTATGGACGATGCAGTCAAACATGCTAGATATTCAACCGTAGTAGACTTAAGTATAGACATTTTTCTTTTTTTTATAAAACAGTGGGCAAACGGGCAGGAGACTCACCTGATGTTAAGTGATACCGCCGCCCATGGACACTCTCAATGCCAGAGGGCTCGCGAGTGCGTTGCCGTCCTTTCAAGAATTGGTACGCTCGTTTTTTGAAGGACTCTAAGTCGAATTGGTTCGGAAATACTTCAGTGGGCAGCTGGTTCCACAAAGTGGTGGTGCGCGGCAAAAACTGTCTTGAAAAACGCTCAGTTGTGGAAAGGCGGACGGAAGAATGTGCAAAAATATAAATATTAAAAAAGCAATAGATAACTATTTAGTATTTTGTATATTTTTTGGTAGCAGAGTAAATTATAAACTGATATTATATTATACCTTTATTTTTAATAAACAATTTTGTGAACTATATACATTCGTGATATTAAAGTAACTATTAACTATATTCCATACAAGACTTATGATTAATATTTAACATTTTTTAAATTCTATTAAATAGAATCTTTTACTTACATACCAAAAATATCATCTGAAATATAGGAATACCTTAAAAATACAATTAAAAAACTTATAGAAGTTAAAATCTTAATTAGATACATCAAGGGGCTATTCATAAATGATCACTCTTTTTATGATACTCTGTTTCAAAACATATTTCATTAATTAATTAAATATTTTACATACACATCTTTCGGTTAACTTATTTATTTGACTATTGAAAATACAATATAAATCACCTAAGAATTACCAATAATGTATTTAGTATAAAATAACATAAACTTTTGACAATTATTTACAACTTTTTTGGTAATCAGAAATATTCTATTATAAAACGTAACATTAAAACTATTGTATGTTTTGTGCTCTTCCCTCGATGTCAATGTCAATTTACAATAATGTCAAATCATTCTACTAACTAACACAGGTGTATATAACGATTCTGAATACAGTATATTATATTAAATTTCACAGTTCAAGATTCAAGTACTATTTTCGTATTTTATTATCCTCTTGACTTTTATTACAATTTTACTGCGGTTATTTCATGACTTCCGTTATGTTTGTTTTTATGAATATATTTGAGTGCTCATTGGTTCAGTGGTTAGTACCCCTGACTGCGGATCCATGGGTCCCGGGTTCGATCGGAAAATATATAACGGAATATATTATCGAGTGACGTATTAACATTAAAAAAAAAAAATCAAAATATCTTTATAATATCAATGAACAGATTATTACAATAATAAGTTTGCATAGTCTGTGGCACTTTTAGGCAACTATTATACTACATATTTATAAAAGAACATAAATTGGGGGCCTCAGAGCCTAGCGGTCTTATTAAGTGGCAGCTAGGTGAGGGGTTCGATTCCCGGTTCGAGGGCAAGTTTTAATTTAATTTAAATTTGTTTTCGGCCTTTGGGAGGGTTGTGGGGGGTGTTGGTCCTATATATATACTTGACTAATGCACAAATTGTGCCCGAGCCATAAATAAAAAAAAAAGAACATAATAACAAATTCCTCCAGTCCGTAGTTGCTTAAAAGTCACTAACCTCACCGAAGATATACATATTAATGTTATAATTTGTATCCCACTCTCAAACTTTTGTCTCAAACAATTCTCATTTCATTTTTAAGCACATTATTCACAACACGCAATTACCGTCTCATAATCTTAATTTACTTAAATCTTCTTACGGTAAATGGATACTACATACATTAAGACTTTACATGCAAATACTATGCAATTTATACCTATTATTTAATTGAATTAATGGATAAAATACAGTGGAATCTCGATAGCTCGAATGTCATGGGACATGCAAAAAAAAAACGACTTAACGAGAACTTCGAGACACCCCGAGGCCGTCAGACAGACAGACAGGCCGAGTGCGAGAGTGTACAGTAGAGCTCTCGTCTCGCCTCGCTTCCTCGCAATTGGTCTCGCCTCTCTCGGTCGCCTGTCGGTTTTTTGCGCACGAGTCAAACGGTCTCGCGAGTAAAACGAGAGCGACCTGTACACACTCGTTCAATCATTAAATTTTGGATAATATTAAAACTTTTTGATCCTAATTACCAATTTCTGTTGCGGTGTATAGTGACCATCTTCTTCTTCGCCATGGCTTCGTATTTTTTTTAATGGTTAACGTGAAGAAAATTATAATAACTCATTGCACAAAGACAAACAGCAGCAGCGGTTGCCACGTCCATTATTAACGGTGTTTTAAATACAATTAACGTAACGAGTGTGTACAGGCTGCGCTCTTCTCTCGGTCCTCTCGGTCGGACTCCCGGCGAGAAGCTCTCGCCGAGTGTGTACACTGTACAGCCACCATCAAAATTTCTACGTACAGAGGCACGGTTTCTATGTATTTTTCGATTTGTAGAGTCGAATTTGAATAACAATTCAACTTTAGTTTTGTAGTATATATTTTTTACATATTAAAACGAATTACATATTTATTAATTAAACTGTACCTACTATAATTTTTTTATTAATGTATTCATTCATTGCACGCGTGCAAATCAAGAACAATAGAATAAATCCCCTAACCCGAACATTTACTTTGCCTTTATTATTTCGGGGAGTTATAGAGTATAAATATGTAATACCAATACTTCGTAGGGAAATAACATTTAGTTCGAGATACAAAGTCTTAATAATTCGAGATACCGAGTATTTATTGGGTTCAGCGGACGGGAATGGCAATTTTTTTCGACTTAACGAGGTTCGAGTTAGAAATTCCACTGTAATAACAAAATGTTTATCAAACATGAGTCAACATTTCCTCGATAAAAACACATCCATTCAAAATTTCATTTGTTACATATTGTAATTAAGTAAATCCCATTTTGTTTGTTAAACATTGTTTGTCTAATCCCTTTGACCACAGTCCATTGCTCAACTTTTCTGTGATGAAATGTGTGTGGGAAAATGGCGGGCGGAGTTGCTAGACTTGGGTGGATTGAATTGGTTTTGCTTAATTTTTGTGTACTAAGAATTTCTGAGATAAAACAATAAGTTGGAAAGGATACATACTTTCGCCTGATGGAAACAATGATTATAAAAAAGAATTGCAATTTGAATAAATGAAATACAATTCTCTTTTCTAGCCAGGCTTTATATTTTGTAAAGGCGTTGACGAATTTTAGTTGCAAAGTGACTCGAGAGTATGAAAAATATATCTATTTGTTTTTTTAAGTGAAAATCAAAAGGTTACAAACTTTTTGACAAAAATTCAATTAATATCATTTGTGATCTGTTCTTAAACCTAAGTTTATACTATATACATTTGTAATAACGATCCATGAAGGTTCTATTTATATTAAAGTATCAAATTTAGCCGCTTCAATTTTGTTGAACGCATCGCTTTCTTGATATTATTCATAAAAGCGTTGTTACGCAAATATGTAATTAACATTGAAGTTTTAGCAAAATTTTCATACATAGTATGTTACTCTGCAATTCCCAATGATTAAGCCATTTAGAGAGAGCCGATTTCAATAATTATGAAGTCAACCACGAAATACCGTATCACATAATCTGTAGCGATGATGGCGTTTGGTCACGTGGTACGATAATTGTAAATTACTGCGTTTCATTAATTCGTAGGCAAAACAGATTTAAGAGCTTTATCGATTTATAGAGTTTGTGCTGCCCTGCGATTCTGTAACTCACTTTTCGAACTCACACAGCGGTTCATCGGCGGTCGCTCTCAAATCAGTCGTGAAGCAGTCATTTTATGATTTGGCATTCTGATAAACAATAAAATGACTGCTTCACGACTGATTTGAGAGCGACCGCCGATGCGAAAACCGCTGTGTGAGTTCGAAAAGTGAGTTACAGAATCGCAGGGCTGGAATACCTATTTAAGCCTACATCTTAGCATGAAAGTCCTGGTTATTGTTCGCTGTACAACGCGAACGACGCCTGTCTCAGAGTTTCGAAGAGCCGTTGTTTAGAAGGCGAATGCTGCTCTCTCGTCCGACACTAGTCCTGTAAAATAATAAGCTTGAAATAAATTTCTAAATATTCCGCAAATGTAACTCGATAAATGAGAATCAATAAGGGATTTGTTTCATAGGCGAGCCTTTGCAAGAACCATTTTAGTGGGTGCGTTGCCGGCCTTTGATGGAGGAGTAGTTTTATTTAAACAGTCGGAGGTTGTGTCTTCCAAAATCCCCAGTTGCTTCCAAAGTTCGTTGACTTCGCAAAAGAAAATATCTTTTTTTTTATAGGACAATTCATACCAATTGACCTAGTCCCATGTTAAGCTGGTGAAGCTTGTGTTATGGGTAGTCTTGTGAAGCAGAATGGAAGATTTCCAGTTAATGTCAACTTAGAAGCCGACAGTGCACGAAATCAGCCACGAGTTAACTTACTGATATTAAAATTGTAAGTGGTTTGTAAATGAATCCTTGAAAAGTGCCCAATGAATATTTATCATCTTTACGTAAATAATTATGAAAATAAATCAGTCAAAATACCAATTATTTTGACCGTAACACGTTCATTAAACATCGTGTTGCAAAAATTAATTAATAAACATGATACCAAGAGAATTAATTATCATTCCCTCTTCAATTCATGTTATATGTACCACATATGTAAACACAATAAATAAATAAGTATCTGTTTAAAATACCTTACAGATATAGTAATATTTCCAATTGCTACCAGAAGTCCGATTTAGAGGGCAGCCCTGCGATTCTGTAACTCACTTTTCGTCATTCTGATAAACAATAAACTACAAACTCCCACCTTTTCAGAATGCCAAATCATAAAATGACTCCTTCACGACTGATTTGAGAGCGACCGCCGATGCGAAAACCGATGTGTGAGTTCGAAAAGTGGGTTACAGAATCGCAAAGCTGGCCTGTCCAGGACCTATTAATCCTCCGTTTCAATTAAACCCTTAAAATACTGTCTAGAGAAGATGGATGAGGGCCAAGAGTTCAACTCTTTCCTTTGCTGTTTTTTAAAAAACCGAGGAACCAAATCGTATAGTGGGGATGTCAATAACGCAGGTGTGAAACTTCAATGTGCTTTTAGATGATGACTTTAATTAAAATACAAAGGCCAGCAACGCACTTGCCAGCCCTCTGGCAGTGTGTCTATGGGTATCTCTTATCATCAGGTGAGCCTCTTGCCCCGTTAAATAAAAATACAACCCGAGTTAATAGAATTTGCTTTTGTCGGCGAAGTCGAGATTCGCATTACTCAATATCGAACTTTGGCATTCCATAATTTGATGGTAACTTGCACATAGCTAGTGAAAGTTGGGCGTTTAATTCTCGTGAAATTGTTAGTGAATGTTACACGATGTCTCCTTTAACAAAGTTCTTCGTATATTCTGAATTTACAAAATGAAAAGTTAAGCAATTATAATGAAGCTTCGTGTTTAATACATTTTGTAATATCTGTATCATCTATATATCTGTCAATATACATCAAAATACATAGGAAAATAGTGGAGGAATGGATAAAGATCCATTAATTCCTCCCCCATGCCTTCCCATATTTACGGGGGATGCCTTTTGGTTTATGATGTGTACACTACAATACTTAAAATTATAATTATTATGTCTTCAAGCATATAAAATAGCATATCATCTTTTACTTGTAACAATATATATATATATATGCTGTTTTTTATATACCTACTATAATTTTTATTCATTAAAGCAACTAAAAATTTTGGTACTAGCAATATTGTATTCATTAAAAATTCACTAAATGTAATCTAAAGACGTACTCTTTAAACAATTGCAGAAAAAATTTAAAGTTTAAATTAAATAATAATAAAAACTTTTTCCATGACAAATAGGTTGTGACAAAATTCATCTATCGCTAGTCTCCACACTAGGGAGTCCCTGTGTAAACTAGAAATCAATTATTAATCTGAATTAATATTTAATATTAGTTCAATATTAGTCTTGCGTCAATATTAATCTAGACTTGAAAAATATTCAATTTAAGTATCTAAATTAATTATTAATTTTTAGTATGTTTCTTTATAAAAAGGAAACCATTGATTTGCATGAAAATCAGAAGATCAATTACTACTAATAAAGACTTTAATTAAATCAGCTGGCGCCATCTTTAATCGAGTCCTTGAAAGAAATCGCACAATGTGTGACGTGAACAGATGTTAACGAGTGTACGTGACGAATTGTAATCGCCCTGCATTGGAGAATGCTTTGAAATCTAAGCTTTTGTACGGTATTCGATCTTATTTTGCGGTCGATGCGTTTTCAGTCTGTTATTCCACAGATTAGTGAAGGCTATTTTTAACTTCAAACTTACGACAAGGTTTGTAATTAGGCTTCAATATTCTGTGATCCTTTTAAAGTCACGACATCTAATCAAGCATTCAGCACATTACAGTCTGTTTCATTAAACTTATAGGTTATCCTACTGTGCTTTCCGAAATATTATATTTAGGAGACAATCATTATCTATAACTAATTACAAATAATCTGTGTATGTATGTTCAGATAACCAATTAACCTAGAGGCTCAGATACCTATGACAACACATTTTTAAGTGAAAATTTACGAAAACGTCACGAAGATGTGCAGCGTTTTTGTCGATGAAAAGGGAGAGCGATTGAGACCGAATTTATTAAAATCTCAAATGACGAATTGGAAATTAAAATGCCAAATGATTTTATTATCGAAGAAATAAATTTATTTTTTGTATTAATTTTCGACACTTAATATTTTATTGATAGTAAATTCATTAAATTCCTAACATATCTTCCTTTGTCCCTCCCTCTAAGTCTCGGAAATTATTAGATTCGTATAAATATGAACTCGAGTTAAAAATTAGTTTGCCAAAGAAGTTTCACTTCTGACATGTGTACTTTGTACGCACGCTCTTTTATTCTTTATATCTGAGATGGATATGCAATTTTCGTATGTTCCCGTGGATTGTTCACATCGTGGGATTGTGGGACTCGACCCACACCAGAACCTCTGCTATTCAGAGGCTGGGTGAGCAATACCCACTAAAACTCGAGTATTTCCAAAGCCGCGTGACAGAAACCTCTGATGCAGTAGACTACATAATACGTAAGAGATATCTTCTCCTATTTACTCCACGTCCTCTAACGCTAGGATTCGTCCTAAAGCGCTTCCTTTCTCGTTCTGCTATCTCCTGTAGTATTAATTGCTCTCAGAAGGATACTAATGACGTCAACTAATAAACTATTTTAATACAAATTTGGCTACACGAATAAGATATACAAATATAATTCATTTGTACCAAATAAAAACACAAAAGCAAAGAAATTCATTGTTCATACATTTCACCTTTGAATAAATAATGAATATTATGTTAACACGTTTTTGTTAAGTTATCCGAGCATATTCAGAACAAAAGCATTGTTTGTATCAATTAAACAAATTGCAAAATTTGTATGAAAAGTACCGCGTACAATTAAATATTTGTTTATAGCAAAGGCATTATCCATAAATAAATCACCGCTTGAATAACTTCCGAAATAATCCGCTTCCGAAACAATGAGGAAGTAAATCTTTTGAATACAATTCAGCCAATTTGTTTGAGCTAAATAAGCAGCTGTTTTGAAGTTAATATACAAAGATTTCCTAGTATGTTCCTAAATGTTCATAGTATGAACTGACTTTTTAATTACATCATAAGAATGAGCCGAAGAGTTTGATGGAAATTGTTATCCAGAAGCTACCTTTGTTAGTATTATTTAATTATGATCCATTTATTGAACTGGACGGTTTGAGGGTGTGTTAGATTTATAGTTTACTAGCAGACCTGTTAAGCGTTGCTGTGGCTAAGGTTTTAGTTATATTACGTACAGTAGTAAACTATTCAAGGGAAACGGTAGGAGGGCTCCAGTCATGGAGACCACCATGATTTTTCGGTGGTTATGCAATTAATTTGTAGCTTATGTGAATCGTTGGTACTTTCAACACAGCGCCATCTGTAAGATTTGTGACTTTCAAATACTAAACAAATATTTTGCAATAAAATAATATTGCGGGTATAAATTGAGATTCTATCCTATCTTTTAAGTTAGATCAAACTGCACACGGTGTGCAAATTTGATTGAAATCGGTTAAGTAGTTTAGGAGTCCATAGTGGACAAACTATATTATATATATTAAGATTTGCAAAATAATAAAATTAAGAAGAGACAGGAATATTACATACAAACGTAGTTTTCCAATATACATACTTCATAAGAATTAAATTCCCAGTAGGTGCAGTTTTAAAGGGAGATTTTTCGATTTTTAAAGACAATGCCTGCATTAAGGTGAAGATTAAATTCAAAAATCATTTATTCATATAGGTAAGACAATGTACACTTATGAAAGTCAAAAAAGAAATGTAAGCATATGAAATGCTTCTAACTTTACAAATTTATTTAACTTTTAAATATTAATAACAAAAAATTAAACTTTTTCTAGTAAGCTTACGATGGAGCTTTTCGTAGAAATTGAAAAAGCTTTTTGTAAGCCCAAGTTTACGACATTACGCTTCGAATGACGAACGGATTACTTCGAAATTGAGTCTACTCAATCAATAAATTTAATTGCTATTTAAGTTGCGAATTGATATTGCTCTGATAAAGACTCTGTGATATCATCAGGGTATAATTAGTAAGGGGTACATTTATAATTGTACCACAAAGAACGGTTCGGTGGCCGTCGATACACAATTCATACTAAAATAACAAGTCCTAAAGTACATACCTCGTTATAATGTCTCCTTACCAGGAAAAAAGGCACACAATATTTTCAGCCGTAAGGATTTGGAGAAATTCTATTAGTTTGGAAACAAAGAGAGGTTAGACTGATGCTGATTGATACCTTGCCTCACAATTGTTCTAAAAAACGCACGAAACACTGATATAAAATTCTAAATAGAGGACGTAACTATTGACAATTATAATTAACAAAAAGTATAATATAAAAATCATCTAACCCGAGTAAATCTCAACAGACTAATTAAAAAATTTGAACAATGATATTTTTTTAATGAATCTCTCTGATGGCCGTAAGGGCCTTTATAGCTCAGCTTGGCCTGTTTTGGCGAGCCTAGCTCAGCCGGAATGTGCCCGTGACTAGCGACATAAAGAAGTCCATTTATAAACGCCCGTTTGCTAGGGCCTACGGTACGCCCAAGAAGAATAGGCGAAGCCAAGACCACCAATTTTGGTGGCCTTTGACGTAGGAGCATCCACTATCTACAAACAATTGTAGGTCGTATCTTCCAGGGAATATCCCCACCGGGAGTTGATTCCACAGTTCGCTAGTTTGCAAATGAAACTGTCTTTTGAAGCGTCAGCATCTGCATCAGGGTGATGCAAGAGGGTCATTTAGTTTTAAAATTGTTTTGAAAATGTTTTTATTTTATTTCAGATCCTTAGCGGGGTTTTACGCCGTGTAGACACTTCATAGTCTACTCAGGGATAATGTAAATACCAATGGTGGTAGGATGGTACCAATCGCTTCAGTAGTTTCTTTTCTTCTTTTATCTACCTCCTTGCGAAGGTTGGGGACCATCATGGCTAGTTTAATTTTGGATGCCGCGCTTCTAAACCACGTGAAGACGTGCCAGGTCTTCTTCTACCAGCCATTTTGCCTTGTATGATTAGTTGAAGGAGCTTGTTGAAGTTGTTTTTTACTTTATTACAAAGATACAAAGCTAGACTAACGGATATCAAAAACCCTATAAAACATGAACCAAATATAGTATATCAATATTTGATATAAAAACGTCGTACCTTTAACTTTACATAAGGCTTAACAATAATAAAAGCCTTATTATCAGATACTTAAACATTTCTATCTCATCTCATTCATTTAAGATCAGTGTGCCACTCTTACCATAGATTACTTACGTTCTTGGAACCATGCTAATATTGGTCTTCCGACTTGAGTGTAATCTCCGGGACGTCGACAATGATAGTGACCCTCGAGTACCATGTGCTGGTGGGGTGCGGCAGAACAGGTATCTGGAAATAATAATATATTTATATAAATGCCCTAAAATAGAAGTGGCAATGGGCAACAGACGAACGGGCAAACGGGTAGTGGGATTCCCTGAAGTCATAGCGCCGTCCATAGACACTTTCAATACCAGAGGGCTCGCAAGTGCGTTGCTGGCCTTTTAAGACGCCCTTTTTATCTTTTTTAGAGATCTTAAGTCGAATTAGTTCGTACATACTTCAATGGGCAGCTTGTTCCACATAGCGGTGACGTGCGGTAAAGAGAGTCTTAAAAAACGCTCAGTTGTGGAACGACGGACGTCGAAGTGATACGGGTGGAATTTCGTCCGATGATGGTACTTAACTGCAGGTATTAATGTAGTATTCCGAACATTCTCAGTGGAAAAAAGAAGATGCAGAGATAAGGAAAGGGATTGGTCGACGTTGGCGTTAAAGAGATGGTTCGTACCAGCTCGGAGGTCTACATAAAATGGTTATTTTATATGAGATAAAGCGCTTGAGCGATGCTAGAGAATTTGTTAGGTCCGAATGAAATATTTCGAAGCAATAATGAGAAATAAGTAGGAGTCACGTCGAATGCCAACCGTAAATCCAATAATACCGTGTCAAAACCAACAGTTTAATGTCCCTATGAAATTTATAGCCGTTGGAATATCACAAAAGATTTGAGATATTAAATACGAATTTATTGCGTTGAAGTTATGTAAGATTTATTTATTATTAAAATGCACACCATATACAGAGAACACAGCAAAAAAAATCTTATATATAAAATTTTCGTGTCACAATCTTCGTTCTCATACTCCTCTGAAACGGCTCGACTGATTCTTATGAAATTTTATATTCGTATTCAGTTAGTCTCTAAATCGGCTACTATCTTTCTTTAAAACCCCTAAGTGATCATAGGTGATCACCACAAATTAGTAATATAGGTAACACACTTATAAACCTCAAAAAATAAATAAATATGAAATGCTTCTAATTTTACATTTACTGCCAGTTCTCAAATCAAGGGCTTAGAACGGAAGAGAAGTATAAATAAACTCTCCGCCACTCTTTTTAATCGCCATGTTTTTTTTTACACAACGTTTGTAAGGATCTGCAACCATTACACCATGTTCCACATGATACAATTCAAAAATCATTTAATCATATAGGTAACACATTGTATACTTATGACTTGTCAGTAAAGAAATACATATCAATGCTTCTAACTTTACATTTAGTGCCAGTTCTCAAATCAAGATCGTAGAACGGAAGAGAAGTATAAATAAACTCTCCGCCACTCTATTTAATCGCCAAGTTTTTTGTTTAACATAACGTTTGTAAGGAGCTGCAACCATTACACCATGTTCCACATGACATCTTAAGTAATGAATAATAATAAAATAAATTAAAAACAAAGATTTGTCCTCTATCAGCAGGAGGTATGGTGAAATAGGAGCACGCACTTACATTCTCGTGGGAACGCCATACTTTGGGTTTGACATTAATATATAGAAGACATAACAGAGCGTACACTGAAACTTCCAATAGCTAAAGCTATACCGATCCCAACGCTTTTTGGATCTAGTTATCTCAATATCCGTAGCACAGCCCTGCGATTCTGTAACTCACTTTTCGAACTCTAACAATAAACTACAAGCTCCCAAACCCTTTCAGAATGCCAAATTATAAAATGACTGCTTCACGACTGATTTGAGCGCGACCACCACTGTGAAAACCGCAGTGAAAACCGCTGTGTGAGTTCGAAAAGTGAGTTACAGAATCGCAGGGCTGATGTCGTATCTGGAATCGCGTGGAACAAAAACTTATAACTTGGATCGGCGTTGATCGATGTTTTTATAATAACAAAACTGCGTGTTATTGCTGAATTCTATCCTTTGTTATTACTAAAGTCTTTCTATTTAATTGTAATTATAAAATATATGTCACATTGATAAATTTGTAGAGTAGTTAGTGATAATTTTATGAGCGGCATACAATATGTTTAATTAAATTAAAAGCCTCGTTCGCAAGCGGTCCGTGTCGGTTATGAAATTAATGCTTGATTACTTGACAGATAAAATTGAATCTCCAATTTTAGGTTCAAAATGGATCTATGAGTGAAAATCCACCTTACCATTCTGCGAACATATAAATATGTCGATACCTTTACTTATAAATAAATAAATTCAACTTAAAAATATAAATTAATTTATTACCCGTAAACTAAAATTTACCTGTTAAAATGTTTCCGAAATATACCGCTAGTGCAGTACAAGGCTATAGGGTTGACACAACTGTTGAGGAATGAGAAGCAAAACCCAACTATACGTAGGGCTGACCACCAGGCGTTGAAGTCCTCTTGGGCCGTTGGACTAAAAAATAAATTCAATAAAAATAAATCGCAAGTCATTTAATAAATCAGTTATGTTGTTTTTTAAATATTTATGGTAAGATAAAAATTTCATATAGGTAAGTTTGGCCAGAAATGATGTCATATTAAACTGGGAGATAAAGGAAGATGTGTTCCTCTAACCAAATTGTCATAGTTTTTTAAATGGAGCAAATGAGCAAGAGGATCATTTGATGGTAAGTGATACCACCGACCACAGATAGTAACATTGCCAGAGGGCTCGCAAGTGCGTTGCTGCCCTATTAAAAATTGGGAAAGTTTTTTCTTGAATTTCCTAAGTCAGGAGGTTCGAAAATACATAGATGATGGTGTTCGGCTTAAAAAACCCTCAGTTGTGGAACGACGTCGAAGTGATACGGAGAGTTCCTAATCTTCCTCGATGTCCGATGATGAAACTAAATATGGTTGACATTATATAAAAACAATAGGACTTTAATCTACGAATGTATTGTCAATTTCACCTACGCCCTTAACATATATATCGGGAGAAACATATTAAATAAATACTCACTGTTAGACATACTGTTTATTAAAACAAGGCATGTAAATTTAATGAAAAGGCTTTTCTATTTACATAACAATAATTAAAACCTCGAAACACTTCAACATTGAATTTAACCGAATATTCCATTCTAGATAATTGGTACGCGTTTTTTAAATTTATTAATTTACAATAATTATAAATATTTATGTGGCGGTGGAACAAATTTGTCAGAATATCCGTCCACCGTAGCGTCGACATTACAATAATATTATAATACTCAAAAACAAAATTAAGTACTTCAATTAATTACTAATTTAACAATAACAAAATTTTGTAATAGAAAATTCAAACAAGGCACGATAATCGTTTCACAATCATAAGGTGGGAGCTTGTAGTTTATTGTTTATCAGAATGCCAAATCGTAAAATGGCTGCTTCACGACTGATTTGAGCGCGACCGCCGCTGCGAAAACCGCTGTGCGAGTTCGAAAAGTGAGTTACAGAATCGCAAGGCAGTGCGCTTGGGGATGTTAACAATCTATTCTTAAATAATGCTCAAAACTAGATAAAACGTTTTGAATGCTATGTGGAAAATAGAATAACTCACCAGTAATAGAACCACATCATAAAAACATGTGTCGGAAGAAAACACGCCGCGAAAACAACTACGAACGCCAGCACCGTCAAAGCCACTTTTCTTCTAGCTCGCATCTGAAAAGTAAAATAATATTCCTTTTTTATATTTTCTTATAACAATGTGTGCTTCACGAGAGAAATAATATTTTCAGATCAGTAGTAGTAGATAAAAGTCAATCAAAAACACTTAAAGGGTATTTTAATAGATATCACCGATAACACAAGTTGACGAAAGAAAGTCCATTGGTTCACAGCGGGGATCGAGAATCTACGACCTCTGGGATGAGAGTCGCACGCTGAAGGCACTAGGCCAGATATCTAATTCTGAGTTGGTTAAATTCTCGCGTTACAAACTACTCAACGCACCAGAATACATGACAAATGATAATATATCATACATATCATGAACAGTCAAATTTATCTTTTTTGTCCACCACACTATTGTAAACATTTTTAATGATGATAAAAAGACAAATAAAATAAATGAATTGGTTTTCTTTTACTGTATATTTGATCAGCGTCTTTATTAAATGTAATACTTAAAAAAGTTCTTAGTTTACTCAAATTAAGTTACTAAATATAAGTAGAAATTGCAAATATTTGAAATAAATGTATTTCAAATATCCATTACTAAGAACTAACTGATAAAGTTTTTATAAAGACCTAACTTATTCTAGACCTTTCGTCACCTCATAATATTGTTTAAGAGACCCCTTTAAGACTTCTAGACGAAGTTTTCTGGTTAGAAGTCCTAAGAAACTTCGAATTGAATTATTTATACTCGTGTAATATGTATTTACTATTTTTTTGTTTTGTATGCGTGCTGAAAAAAATACGAGACAACACAAGCCAAGTAGGACAAAAAATGGAATAGGCGGGACTGGTGGCTAGGTTTCAAGATGGACAAAATGAGTCACGTCATCGAAACGACCAAGCGACACAAAAGACCCCAAAAGCGATGTGAGGACTGCTGTAAACTGCTGGCCTGCACTGGCTGACCCAGGTGGCTTGTGTAAGAGAAAATTGGCATTCCTGGAGGACGCCTATTTAAGTGGTTTGTAATGATTTCATTTAATTGATTTTGGATGGACATTTTTGTTTCACACTGCGTCCACGAATAAACAGTGTCGACACCATTTTTATAATTAAAAAAAAATCACTGGTGCTACAACCTCTTTAGGTCTTGGCCTCAGAATTCTGAATCTGTTTCATAATATGTCGCTTTCCTCACGATGTTTTCCCACACCGTTTGAGCGAATGTGAAATGCGTACATAGAAAGAAATCGGCTTGCCTTAGATCAAAAAGTCGACGGGTTGTGTCAGGCACAGGAGGCTGATCACCTACTTGCCTATTAAATTGACAAATGATCATAAAACAGATACAGATGCCCAGACCTAATAAGGCTGGACCTAAAAGCGGACCTGGAAGGAGGACTTAAAAGCGCCTCGCATCTATTTTTATTTATCTATGTCATTAATAAACGTTAAATCTACGTTTCAAGATAAAAGGTATAATAAGGCAACTTTCTATTGTATTTCTAACTAGCGTTCAGTCATAGCTTCCGCACAGCTGGATACTTATAATAAAACAGTATCATACCATATGTTGTTGTAGATATTGATGTCTTCTATAAAACTGTAGTACATTACTTTCCTCTTATGTCAATAGTTTCCACGTATATATATATATATATATATATATATATATATTATATAGGCTTACATTATATGAGTTTTCATACGAAGCCCTAGGTTTTTCAAAAAATTTATTTCAAATTCAAAATTTTATTAAACTTTCACTTAGGTAACACAATGTACACTTATGAACGTCAATAAAGAAATACGTATTAAATGCTTCTAATTTTACATTTACTGCCAGTTATCAATAGGGCGTAAAATAAACGAAAAAACTGCCCTGCGATTCTGTAACTCACTTTTCGAACTCACACAGCGGTTTTCGCATCGGTAATATAAACAATAAACTACAAGCTCCCACCTTTTCAGAATGCCAAATCATAAAATTACTGCTTCACGACTGATTTGAGAGCGACCACCGATGCGAAAACCGCTGTGTGAGTTCGAAAAGTGAGTTACAGAATCGCAGGGCTGGCAATAAACTCTCCGCCACTATTTTTAATCGTGAAGCTTTTTGTTTTACACAATGTTTGTAATGCTATAGCTATGTTAATCAGGGATAATGTAGGATAATAATGGTGAAGGAATTTTTGAGCCTATTTAATTCCAAAATTCCAAAAAAACAATAAAATGTAAGGAAAATCTCGAAACATTTTGCTTTTTAAAAAAAATAGCGAAACGAATAAAATATTTAAAATGTAACACACGTGCTCACATAAACCACGTCAGCATAACTTTATTAATTCAGGAAGATGTCAATTTGCCTTAGATAACACAATAATACTTCTCACATTTTGAGCAAGAAAACCTAAACATACCATTTATTATATCAATCAAATATACAGTTTTTACCTACATAGTAATAATAAAAATTATTAAAAATGAATTAAAAGAAAATTAAAACATAATATTTAAAAAGTCAAATTAAAAAATGGGTCGTTTTAATTCTATATTGAATTTTTCCTTTCCATCACAGCATAAACAATTTGTCGGAAAGATACGATAGGGTACTTTAGTTACAAGTCGTGGAGGTAGGGAAGAGCTATTCTTCTTCCTAACTATAGGAAGGGTCTTCGACTAGTCCAACCACTGACTGGTCCAAATCCCCCTATAGCGAATGTCGAGAAATGGTATATCGTTAGCAGTCGGTTTATTACGGAATCTCGCTGTTCAGTCCAACAGTACAAAGTTGTTTCTTAAAATACATTCAGCAACACATTTGAGTTTTATTCATCATACCTATATAACCTACTAACACATGGTAAACGAATCTCTTCCCGTTCGATTCCATGCGAATAAACAGATAAGTATTTGTCTTTGGTTATAAAAATCGGTCCAATGTCTATGTGAAAAATAAATGAATGTCATATATCGTGTTTGCCGAACTCTTATGGAATTATATTATATATGTATCTTATCATTGAGTAAAAATGCGTACCTACAGATAAATGTTATCAATTTCACTATGACGCAATCTCACACACACAACAATGGCTGTGTTTGTATATTTAATTTAATTTAACTTAATAAAACCTTTGTTGTACGAAAAGCTGAATAGGAAAACGTTTAGTGTTTCTGTTGCTTGTGGAAGAAAGAATATAATTAAACGTTAAATCACCCGCATCATGAGCATACCCCAATACACACCTTCACGTACTTACCCTCACTTTTACACCATCACACAACACAGCCAAATTTTGTACCACTTAGTTAAATGTATTGAATAATTTTTATTTGTTTGTTTCGTTTTGTAAATTTTTGAACCTTTTTGTAGTTAAATGTATTCCATCTTTGGCTATATTTTCAGTGTAACTGTTTGTTATTATATATAATTTATGTTAGCTGTAGGATTACGAAATAAATAAACGTCTAAAAGAATTCTCAAAGATGGTATAATAATAATAATAAACGAAATATCCTTCCTCTATCTAACAAATTAATCGTAATCAACTTGAATTATCCATAACAGTCAATGTAAAGGATATTACGAACATTTTTTGCGATTCACACATAGTCTAGCATTCACATAATATAATTTACTATATAAGTTACGGAAGAGCTGGGACAAGTAATTTGCATTTACTTTTTTATATTACAGAATAATACAATCAAAATCATGTTACATTTGAAAACCACTGTGGTTTGTATTCATGGAATATATTGTACCTATATAATTTCAGTGTCTATATGATATAAAAAACCATTTTGAATTTTACCTAGAGTAATAAACATTTCTAGAACCCTTACAAATTTAATATGTTCTCTTGGACTATGGAGCGCAAAAGTTAATATGCTTTAACTCGATATGAATGGAAGGAAGCAAGGTATTTGTAAGTTATATTACATTTTATTGTGATGAATAGGGACAATTCAGAACTTAGCTCTTAGTTTTTAAAATAAATATTAGATCTTTCTGAATATACAAAATATTTATTTTATTAACTTGAAACTGTAAATTGTGGTCAAAAAATTCAATAAATTTTGCTTCCAATTTAGTTTTAATACAATATTGATTTATATTAGACTGGAGAGAATTACTTGCTATTGATGATGTCGATGAAGCGGTGGAACATTTTAATAGCATTCTATATAGCTCTTTTGATCAATGTTTTCCTAGAAAAATTCGAAAGTTAACTAAACAAAGGGTCTACCCTGTATATTTTAATAATGAAATCATCGCTAAATTAAGAACTAAAGCGCAGCTCCATTGGCAGTGGAAATTTCTTAATGATAATAACGCGTGTTTAGAATTTAAACGTCTTAGGTCAATAATTAAGAACGTCATTCGCAAAGCTAACATTAACTATTTACATACCATCTCATTAAATTTGGTTAATAAACCTACGCAATTTTGGCAATATATTCGTTCTCTTAGAAACCCAAAAGCTAAAGAGTCTGCAATTTCTTATAATGATGTTGAATATTATGGTTGTGACGCGGCAGAGGCATTTGCTAGTCACTTTAAACCGGTATTTCTGGCAGATCACCCGAAACTAATTCCAGAAACTGCCAATCATAATCCAAAAGCATACTCTAATCATTTTGATATCAAAAATTTCGAAACAGAAGTTATTATGCGTAGTGTAAATAAACTAAAATCTAATACACCTCCGGGTCCAGATATGATTCCGGCTTATATAATTAAAGGACTGGCAGAATATTTAATATTGCCTATATCGCATATTTTCAATATTATTTTATATTCAGGGGTCTACCCAACGTTATGGAAGACATCCCGCGTGACCCCAGTTCCTAAAGCTGATTGTAGAAGCAGAGCTGAAAACTACAGGCCTATCGCGATTCTTTGTACGCTGGCGAAGGTGTTTGAAATGTCCTTACACTCATTAATGTTGCCTAAATGCATTCCCCACATCACTCCTTGCCAGCACGCCTTTCTTCCACGCAGATCAGTTAATACTAATCTATTGACTTTGGCTGACATGGTATCGCGTGAAATTGATGGGCGGTGTCAGGTGGATGTAGTATATTTGGATTTTCACAAAGCGTTTGATCGAGTAGACAACGACATTCTTCTCCAAAAGTTGGCCGCAATTGGGTGTGGACCTGTTCTGCTTAAGTTTTTTTCTAGTTACCTAGCAAATCGTAACCAATATGTTAAATATGGACAATATATCTCGCAGCCTTATCCAACAATTTCTGGTATTAGCCAGGGTTCAAACCTGGGACCGTTGCTATTTTTAATAATGATTAACGACCTTCCAAGCGTTATCAAATATTCCAAAATACTATTATTTGCTGACGACGTTAAAGTCTTTAAAATAATTGAGACTGACAATGATCGTCTGTGTATGCAACTTGATTTGGATGATCTGCTGCATTGGAGTGAATTAAATAAACTCCAATTCAACTATGACAAATGTGAAGTGATGACCTTTAGTGCCTCTCCGAATAAAATACTCTGCGACTATGGCATAGGATCGAAAGTTATTAGGCGCGTAGACAGAGTCCGCGACTTGGGTGTCCTTTTCGTGCCCGATCTTTCATTTGCGGAGCATATTCGGACGATTACGGATGCTGCTTTTAGAAGATTAGGGTTTGTCCTGCGAAATTCGGTTGGTCTGACGGACACTGCCACTAGGGTGATATATTCATCATTAGTAAGGCCAATTCTCGAAACCAGCTGCGTCATATGGTCCCCTTATGAAAGGTATTATGGGGATATGATTGAACGAGTTCAAAAGAAGTTCCTGAGAAATCTGTATAAAAGAAGATACAATTTCTTTCCTTACCTCTACCCTACAAAGTTCTTGATGGGGGTGTTAGGGTATAATTCATTAGAGCTTCGTAGGGATTTTTCGGTGGTCAGGTTTGGTTTGAGTGTAATTAAGAATGAAACGGAAAGCGCATACTTGCTGGGAGAGATCATGAGGCTATACGTCCCGGACAAATATTGCCGCTGCCGGAAACATAACCTTTTCGCTGTGCGTTCGGCTCGCACTGTCCAGCGACAACAAGCGCCCATTCCCCGGCTACTCTCACTGCTTAATGGGTATCTCGACTCTTCACCGGAGAGCGACCTGTTTGGGAAGCTTATGGGGGTGGTATACTGTGCTTTCAGAGTGTACCTGGAGGGGATAAGAGGGTAATGCTACCCTGTGTTGTAAATCTTAATTGTATTTATTGTATTGTTTATTGTTTTTAGTCTAAGTTTGGCCATTGTGCTGTTATTAAATAAATAAATAAATAAATAAATAAATAAATATTAATAAATTTTATAAATAAAAATAAATCAGTGGCTCTACAACCTTTTTAGGTATGGGCTTCAGATTATGTTTCCTGATCATTTGTCAATTTAATAAACGAGTCAATTTATTAATTTAGATGGCCTCCTGTGCCTGACACACGCCGTCGACTGTTTGGGTCAAAGGCAAGCCGGTTTCCTCACGATGTTTTCCTTCACCGTTCGAGCGAATGTTAAATGCGCACATAGACAAAAAGTCCATTGGTGCACAGCCGAGGACCGAACCTACGACCTCAGGGATGAGAGTCGCACGATGAAGCCACTTGGCCAACATGTAATGACCGTTATATATTATATTTAATTAGCTTTTTATTCATAACAATGCTTTTTTAATGCATCTCCTTTCTGTGAACTCGAAAATCGTAACAGGAAAACTAATACACGTGGTAGTTTCCAATACAGTCATTCGTGACTTATTTTCGATCACTGATCCTTTATTAGTGTTTCGTATTTCTTCATTAGGTGAAGTGCCGGATTTGTGTGACCCTGGCAGTCAAATAAACATTAGGGGGTAATAAAAGGGAAAATCAGGTATACCATAGGCGCTATAACTTACGCATATTTATTATCACTTTTAAAAATATATGTCACGATAATGTAGGTACTGTAATTAACACGATGCCATGACAAAGATAAGACTTGGAAAAAAAATAGGTCAAAACTTGTAAAGGCTAATAAAATTTACTATACATATATGTCGCTTCGAATCTGCGACATGTATATATGTATATTAAATGTTTGAAAGGCAGCGCTATAAACCTATAAGGGTTGTTGACCTCACATTATTAAGTTGTTTCACAAGAGCTACAAGTAGCGGATCAGACCTCTGTTTTTTATACAATAAGGAGGCCAACATTCCCATGGACACTAATTTAATAGTGGATGTGATACCGGCCTTTGGGAGAGAGAATCTAAGTAATGCATATCCACGTAAAGTAATTAAAGTATTTTAAAATATATGATTAGGTAATATTGTTGGTACTGACAATTCCCGTCAGGCAGGGAGACGCAATCGTTGGAGCTGGAATCATGATCTCAAATACAATTTAAAAAAAAGAGTGTGTGTACTTATGTACACGCGTTAGAAGTTATACTTTGGCGTAACAAGATAAAAATCTTTTCAAAAATTTTATTCTACGTTTCTAGAAATAACGACACTAACAATAGAAAAAACTAAAATGTTGCCTATAGCTAACTTCCTGATGTCGGTTTTTTGTGACGGTGTGCGCGCGCATCGTAAAAATTTAATCTCATCTTTTTCCCTAACGCGCCAAAAGAAGTATAACTTCAAAAATTAAAACGTATCTTTAATTCACATCGTTTCTATATTTAAATGTTGTTCACAGACCCTCTTTAGTATAAAATGCCAATTCAATAGAGTCTGTGTCAGTTGTCAGTGAGATTCACTGTCACTGGACATGGGTTGACATTTTATAAGCAACATTAGGGGAACGGTGATTTAAGTTATTCAGAAAATAGTTCTTTAATCCATATCCTTAAAAATAAATCAGTTTTATTTAAGTCATCGTCGCCTGTTACTATTAATTGATTTTTATGTATCAGTTAATGAAGATTTTAATTTATATCATATTCCTTAGTGTAGCGATGGATAAATTTTGTCATAACCTATTTGTCATAAATAAAGTTTTTGAAGTGAAACTTCTTTAGGTGAATGAGGGTAAAATTTTTACGGATGAAACCCAATAATAATAATATTAACGTCACGAAGATGTGCAGCGTTTTTGTCGAAGAAAAGGGAGAGAGCGATGGAGACCGATTGAGAGAGAGTCAGAAGGGCAAATTACCTTATAGAAATTCTATTTTTAAAATTAAAATTTCGTAAAGAGAATTTATTAAATATTTGTATTTTATATTTTATACAAAATAATTCTTCATATCTATTATCTTCCTTTTTCCCTCCCTCTAAGTCTCGGAAATCTAAAGTTTTAGATTTGTATAAATATGAACAAGACTTAAAGATTAGTTTGCCAAAGAAGTTTTACTTCTGACATGTGTACTTTGTACGCACGCTCTTTTATTATTATATATAGATTTGTATAATCAGCAACGATCAATTTTAATTGTTTTCCATAGTATATCAGTAGTGAGGCTATTGTAATTTTCTGTATTTCATTTATAATTAATTGTGTAATCATTTATATTACATTTAAACGTAGATTAGTTTAGCTACAATTAAATATAGAGCATCTTTAGTTTTAACTCAAAAATTTCTTACCTGTCTCTGTGTGCCCTGCATCTCCCCTGGTACATTCTGTGTGCTCAACACAAGGTGTCGGGCCATCAGCACGTAGAACAACGCGATGACAGCCAGAGGAAGAGAGTAGTAGACCAGGAACTTCATCAGCACCATGGTACGAGCATAACTTTCTCCCCACTCCACGGGATACGGGTAGCATACTAAAAACTGTAATTAAACGTTAAGATTTATCTAATATAAAAAATTCTCGTGTCGCGGTGTTTGTAGTTAAACTCCTCAGAAACGGCTTGACCGATTCTTATGAAATTTTGTGTGCATATTGGGGTTTCATCGCCCTAAATGTTAAGGGTAGTCCACCCCAATTTTGTTTTTTTAATTTTTAGATACATTTTTTTTTTATGATACAGCATTAAAAAATACAAACAAACCCTAATTTTCACCCCTCTACGATCAACCCCTATTTTTTATTATAAATGATATACATAGCAAAACGAATTTGCCAGGTCAGCTAGTATTATATGTAAACCACCTGCCCCAGAGAAATTAAATATGGAGCATTTTGCTATGCTACTCCATAAAGACTGTTCACTTTTTCGGAAAACCTAAGTACTTTTTTTTTCTTGTTTTCCAATTTTCTCCTCATATAAACCTTCTTCAGAGTTCAAGGAATAGTTTTAAAAAAGTACTCGCATTGGTTCAGCGTCTTCTAGTATTGCGCTTAGCATTTTTATTTATATAGACTAGTTAATTTCTTTTTAATTAAAAAAAACGAAAGACTCCCTGTATACATATATGTATATACAAATAATATTGGAGGCGACCTGACAAAGTTGTTGTCAATTAGTAATTTATATACGACGATGGGTTGATTGAAATGTGTCTCTTGATTTTTCCACCAGTAAGAGACGTTTTCAGCAAATACGTTTTCTGAAACGTGGTTACTGAACGTTTCAGGACAGGGTCGATCACATATTAGAAAATTGTAATTTGCATGTCACCCTCGTTTTCAGGAGGCTGAAACATTTTTCCAGATTGTTTTAGAGCAAGTGTAGTCGAGTGGTACAGTTTTCAGGCGTTTTAAGGACTGGTTATACCCCTTACATGAACAAAATATTCTATAGTGAATTTTCTATTTGTGAGACAAGGACGAAATTATACGCAATAGAGAGGGTAGATGGGAACCTTCTCGAAGCCAGAGAGAACATTCTAGAACGCCGTACGATAAGGACGCAGTGTACGTTGGATAAGAATCGTGGGAAAAAGCTACAACATCAGCTACTCGGTACCACTCCTGAAGAGTTCTCGAATATCGTTCAAGATTTTTCCCAGAGATGTGCAAGCGAGCCGAAAGGCGATCCATGTCAGTTTCTGTTAGACAGTCATCGATTGCGATCCGAGAGATTAAGATCGAAAAGATAAAGTGCGAATAGTGAAGGCAAGTGCATAAGGTACTATGTGAAGTGCGCGAAATCGAAGTTACTATACTAAGGGTCTGTTTCACAATGTACGGATAAGTTCCACATTAGTTCCAAATTAGCTATTTATTACTTATTTGTAAGATAAACACTATTGTTGCGTTTCACGACTGTCAGATAGCGCTATTCGTCACATAAAGTCCATCAAAAGTTATGAGTCCGATGAATGTCAAATAGAACAATTTATTGTCAAAATAATTTATGTGTTGCATAGCTATTTGGTACTTTATCCATACATTGTGAAACAGACCCTTAGTCTATAACTAACTATATATAATTTGATTTTATTTATAGACTAGAACATTCTGGCTGGGTTAAATTTAAGTTACTACAGTTATAAATGATTTAATATATTACGAATGTGGTACAGCTGAAATACTAAATCATAACTAGTAAATCGCAGCAACTTTCTAGAGTGAAACGAAAAATTACGCAACTGTCACCCGCACCATGTTACAGCGTACATGACCGTATTTTGTGTGCGTAATTAGTGTATTTCTACGCGTAATTTACGGCTTTTTACTATACTTAAATTCCTCGTTGATTTATTTTAAAAAAACCCTTGAAGGGATCTACGGCGTTTTCTATCCGATTCCCTTATTTGTAACTTTATTTATTTTTGTAATTAAATAAATAATAAACAGGAATTTAACCTTTTGTGTTAAAAAACCTAGTGTAGTATAAGTGCAAGTGCGGCATCTCGGACACACGAATATAGTGTCTACAACACTAAGACTGTTGATGAACATTACCTTAGTTTAAGCTATTCATTAGTATTGTAGAAAATTAAGTCAACATAATAACACTTATTAGCCATAATTATTGTAGATTGTAATTCATGTAGTCACGCTTTGTGAACTTTATAATTATAAAAAAAACGACGGGTTGCACTCCGGGTGTGCCGGCAGAAGTGAAAACTTGAATATTAACATTTTATTTTAACAACAAAGACGCGAGTTTAACATTTTTTACCCATTCCAAAAAAAGTGTACAACGCCGCTAAAGAAGTTTTAACTTCAAAAATAATAATAATCATTGATACAGAATGAGGCATGAAAGACACACGCCGATGACACACCAACACTGCTCAGTGAGATTTTCCGCATTTTTAGTGTATTTTTCCGTCATTATGCCAACAAAACCTCGCGGAGAAAAACTTAATGAATAGACTAATTCTGTGTCAAACGTGCTAACGTTGCTTTAGTATTAATGGTTTAGGTCTTTGGTTCACAGAGCAAAAAATAATTCGCATTTATAACAACCATAAATCACGGTCTAGCTTTCTTTTCTAACACTAATTGGCATCATGTTCAACGACGCCCTTTTATTTAATACTAGTTTGTGGCCTGTCTTTGCACAGTCCACAATTATGTGGAATATTTAGTATCATTAAGATTAAAATAAAAAAATTGCGGAAATAAAATTTATGTGGTTGAAATATATTTATTTAAAATTTTCCAAAAGTAATAAGCAGTGTTGGCATTCAGCGTGCGACTCTCATATCTGAGGTCGTAGGTTCGATCCCCGACTGTGCACCAATGGACTTTCTGTCTATGTGCATTTAACATTCGCTCGAACGGTGAAGGAGCGTGAGGAAACCGGCTTGCCTTAGACCCAAACAGTCGACGGCGTGTGTCAGGCACAGGAGGCTGATCACCTACTTGCCTATTAAATTAACACTCATAAAGCACATAAAGAAATCTGAGGCCAACACCTAATAAAGTTGTAGCGTGGTAGCGTATTTACTTTATATATTATTGTTAGATGTCAATTAGTTCTTATCTTTAAGAAGCACATACAACTTTTCAACAAAATCTCTTTAATCGGAAGTTCATGTCTGAGGGTTCCAGCAAGGAAGCATCTGGAGTGGACTGGTGGACTTCCACCGGTTTCTGTCCAGCGCTTCTCTTATGACAGAGTACAGTTTTGAGGAGGATGAGTCTTTCACTTGATCTGTCCATCTGGTTGGTGAACGGCCACGTTTTTCCTTCTGTGTTACCAACCACGATCAGTTTCTCCAAGTTCTCATTGCCTCTACGCAATTTGAAGCCTAATAATTCATGAAAATTTTAATATGAGAAGGTATTAATCATATTTCGTATTTAATTTAATATTTCGTAAGCGGATTATCTTAGAGAGAAGAAAATCTTAACAAGGCCGCATAGAAGCTTTATAACGTCAGTAAAATCTTGAATACAAGATGCTAATATTAGAAAATTAAAGGTTTTTGTCGGATAGTCCTTTTATTTAGGTTTAAGAATAACTTTATTTCTCATAAGAATTGCATACAAAATTCACTTACTGAGAAACACATATTTAAAACTAAGATTAAAAATTAGAAATTAGAGCGCACAGATGTAGGTACATATATAAAATAACAAAACAGAACAGCACCAAAAATGTGGGTAGACATAAAAACTTGATCAGTCAACCAAGCAAAACACGGATGTTTGAATTTGATTTTTTTTATTGAGGATATATAACGCTGCCGCCGATACCCTGTAACTTCCAGTAGCGATACAGACAACGATCCCAATCTCAATAATGAGTTTTAGTTCGCGAAATCAATGCTGCGTTAGTAGTACTCCGGATATTAATTCCTCTCCCCCCTGGACCGCGGAAGCGTTTAGACGTGTGCATTCTATTTGTTTTATAACTTAAAAATCAAATTAAAAATAAATTCCGTGCGAATAAATTAAGGTGTGTACCAGGAGCGCATGAGTTGCGTTGCAGTAAGTGCATCTGTGCGAACGGGACAACACTTGTGAGACAGCTTAAGTTGTACGCTCCGTCTGCGCGCATCATCGATACGCAAGCTTTGTAAGTTGCCGTAATTCATAAGCGATAGCGGGTAGCGGAAATTTATAGGGGGCTGGTCCAAGTTTATTTTTTCGTGTACTCTGGTGTCATCTTTTGTCAGAAATATGCCTCTTAAGCGCACACCTCCCAGCACCCCCACTCCCGAAGACTTAAAGGAAGCTAGGTTGAACGCGCCGAAAGCTTCTTTTTCGGGCTCCGCGCCAGATTTATCTAATGAGGAGCGAAGCAATGTAACTATGAGGCGCAAGCAGGATGAGTCCTATATTAAAAAATTCATAACCGAAATTAAGGATATGCTTGCTAAAGCAAACTCTCAAAATGAAAGTAAATTCACCTCCTTGCAATCCTCCATTAGAGAAATCTTGACACAAAATACAGAAATAAAAGACTCCATTGCTTTTGTCTCTAAGCAGTACGAAGATATGAAAGCTAAATACGAGAAGTTGGAAAAACAGAGGAATGAAGATCGTCTGTATATTGATCAGCTTGAAAAGAAAATCGAGTCGCTGGAACGAACGTCTGCCTCAACTAAACTTGAACTAAGAAATATTCCTAAGATTACCGGTGAAAATAAGGATAGTTTATGTAAAATTGCTTCAAAAGCTGCAGATGTTATTGATTTTCCCATACAGAAACAGGATATTAAGGATATTTATCGTACAAAAAGTAAAACTGGACATGGAGCAATTATTGTGGAATTGGGCAGCGTTATATTGAAAGATGGTATTATTGAAAAGGCACGCAAATTTAACAAAATGAATTCTGCTAACAAATTGAACACGGCACACTTAAGTTTGGAAGGACCAGCAAAGCCATTTTTTATTTCAGAATGTCTATCACCCTGCGGAAAACGATTAAATTATCTGGCTCGTGCATTTGCTCAGGAAAATGGATATAAATTCTGCTGGACCTCATTTGGAAGAACCTACCTGAGACAAGATGAAGGTAAACGGCATATTGAGGAGGAATTGATAGTGAGGGTGATTTAAATAAACTTCGTCTAAAACAATGACTTTTTGAGGCCCCCAGGAAACTCCGCCGGCCTACGATAACTTTCCTGTTTGTGAAAATCCGGCACTTAATTATTGTTTTTATAGATATTATTTTATTTTTTTATATATTATATTATTGTTTTACTTTATATACATACTTATACTCTGTTCATTGTATTGTATTTTACATAACTAAAAAATTATACATTCTTAGTCTAGTGATCATGTTGAAATCGAGATCTTATCTTTGTAAAAATGTCAGCATTTCTCAGACACGAGTAGCTGCGACAAAAAGCTTAATATTTTACAAATGGCTAGATTTATTGATAATATAAATAATGATATTGATAATATAACAGTGGCAACTGCCTACAGTTGTGATATAAATAATTGTAATGATTTAGTAAAAAAATCAGGAAACTCCCTAAAAATTATAACACAAAATATCCGTAGCGTTTACAAAAATATTGATGCATTCTTGGCCCATATAGCTCGTCTGTACTTTGATCCAGATATAATAATTTTAACTGAATGCTGGTTAAACGATAATAAACCCATACCCAGTCTCAAGGATTATAATTCTTATTTCACAAAAAAGTGCTTAAATCAAAATGACGGTATTATAATTTATGCTAAACAAAATATAAATTGCGAAATTGAAGAACCTAATCCTAAAGATGCTAACTTTCTGCTAGCTAAAATAGTACCAGATATTGTACTTTTAGCTATTTATAGATCACCATCCTTTTACTACACTGAGCGCTTTTTGAATGCTTTGAATGATATTGTTAAATCTATAAAATCTAAGAATATATTTTTAATAGGTGATATAAATATCGATATAAAACCTGGAAACGGTGACAGGAACAGTAACTCTTACTTAAATTTAACCAGCGAATTGGGTTTTCTGCCAGGCCACACATATCCAACACGATTAAGCAATTGTCTCGATCATGTAATGGTTAAAACTGTTTTACAAACTAGTGTTATAGTTATAAATTCCACCGTAACTGATCACGACTCTATTCTAATAAATCTATCCCTTAACAGTAAACGGACTAATACTCAGTGCCCTTCCATTGTTGAAAGAGTAAATTTTAGTGAAGCTATAAAATATGTTGAATTGGCTGATTTTACTTTTATGACTAACAAGCAAGACGCCGAGTCTGCTGCGACTCGATTTGTTGAAATTCTGTCATCTGCTATTAAAGCGAACACTGAAAAAGTCCGTGTACCCAGGCGCAAAAAATCTCTTAAGCCCTGGATGACTCCGGGCCTACTTCGCTGTATCCGTCACCGGGATAAACTGCATCTTAATTTAAAAAGGGACCCCCAAAATGAAATTCTTAAAATAACCTATAAAAGGTACAGGAATTTTTGTTGCTCATTACTTAGAAAATTGAAGCGCGAACACGATAAATTCTTATTAAAAAGTGCAAAATCAAATAAAGAAACCTGGGCTGCAATAAAATATGTCACCGATAGTTCAAGTAAAAAATCTTCTGCCGATGAGTTAATTAGGAATTGTAACGCATTGGATGCGGTTGAGGACATAAATAGTTATTTTTCTAATGTTGGTAGAGAGCTAGCTGAAAAACTTACAGGGTGTAAGTATAACTACATATGTACAAGATCTAATTGCTTGACTAACTCCTTCGTACTAATGCCACCAGATGAGGTTGAGGTGGAATCTCTCATCTTAAGCTTAAAAAATGATTGTGCCACTGGTTGGGACTCTATACCAGCTCGATTTCTAAAAATGGTAAGACATGTCATTGTATCGCCGCTTACTATCTTGTTTCAGACATGTTTTAGGGAAGGCTGCTTTCCAAAAGTCTTTAAAAGGTCTCTCATTACTCCTGTTCACAAGGGTGGGGCACGGGATTGTGTTGCAAACTACAGACCGATTTCTGTGCTTACAGCACTATCAAAAATCCTAGAAAAGATGCTTAACGTGAGGTTAATACAGTTTTTAAATCGGTACAATATTCTGTCCAGCTCACAATTTGGTTTCAGAATGGGTATGTCAACAGAAGACGCTGTGGGTAGCTTGATTGAGTTTGTCACAGAAAAACTTGACAGGAAACAAAAGTGCCTTGGTGTCTTCCTCGATCTTGCCAAGGCATTTGATACCGTCTCAATACCTATACTTGTGGACAAATTGGAGCGAATTGGAATAAGAGACTCAGCCCTGCTTATTTTTAAAGATTTCCTTAGTGGTCGGGTGCAAAGGGTTAAGATTAATAATTATATTAGTTCCGACGCAAATGTAACTTTTGGAGTTCCGCAAGGCAGTATTCTTGGTCCAAGTCTTTTTCTTATTTACATAAACGACCTATGTAATATGTCCCTAACTAGTTGCAGGTTGTTTACCTATGCCGATGATACGGCTATAGTTTTTTATGGGGACACCTGGACCGAGATACAAAATATTGCCGAAAGCGGACTGCAGAAGGTGGCTAGATGGCTCAGGGAAAATTTACTTACTTTAAATATTTCTAAAACTTCGTATATTCAGTTCCAAACTATTAATTCCCATATGACTGATATTAATCTTAAAATACACATATGTGTCTCTGAGCGCAATTGTACTTGCATTAATATAACAAAATCCAATACCATTAAATACCTCGGTATCGAATTAGATAATAAATTGAGTTGGCTTCCTCACATTGAGATTATAACGGCACGCACGCGAAAACTAATCTGGACATTCAAAAAATTACGTTATGCCGCGGAATTTGAACTACTCCGCACTGTTTACTTTGCCTTAGTAAAATCGGTTATTGGATACTGCGTGAGCGTGTGGGGTGGAGCGTGCAAGTCACATCTAATTCAGCTTGAAAGAGCCCACAGATCTTTACTAAAAGTAATGACTTTCAAACCCTACAGATTTTCAACCACACTTTTATATAAACAGTGTGAGCTCCTCAGTGTCAGACAGTTATTCGTCTTTAATATAATAGCCAAACAACATGTCCATACCCCTTATAACCCAGAGGTTTGCAGTAACAAACGCTGTATACCAAATGTACTCCCCACAGCAAAATTCCGTACTACCTTCGCAAGGCGACAACGAGCATATCTCTCAGTCTTTCTATATAATAAAATAAACAAAAAATTAAATTTCTACCCTCTTTCACTACATGACTGCAAATCAATTGTTAAGACTTGGCTTTTGTCCTTAAATTATGAGGAAACAGAAGATCTATTTAACTAACATGCTACAATAATATTTTAGTTATTTTGATTCATTAATTATGTGTATAATTTATATATTTATACTAGTGTTACATATACCCATATGTAAAGTGTATAATTGTGTATAATTATGTATATTCATGTATTATGTATATTTATGTATTTTAGTATTTTATGTGTATGTACCTATTTTACTACCTATTATATTCATCGTAATTTATACTGAAACATTTTTTTCAATATATGTTATTTTTGTTTAAGTATATTATGTGTAAGAAGATAATTAGATGTAATATCTGGAATTTACAAATGTCTATAAAAAGTATTGTCTTGTAAAATTTTGAATAAGCTCTCTTGACACTTGTTACGAATTATATTGGGAGAAGCCACTGACTCCTGAGATACAGGCACTAAAGCCTAGTTTAGGTGTCAGAGTCTTCATAGGTTTTCTGTAATTACAAATATGTCAATGTCAATAAAGATTATTATTATATTAAAGATTATTATTATTAAGAGAACTAAGTCAAAGTCAAAGTCAAAGCATTTATTTCAATTAGACCATCTAAAATGGCACTTTTGAACGTCAAAAAAAAAATTTATATATATATATATAGAAGATTCTAGTTGCCCCTTCCAAAAGGTAGTTTCGTGTGGAGAAGAATGGGCAAGAAACTCCACACTTACTCTTTTAAAATAGGTTTACAATATTTGTTACATTTGTTAAATAATTATATGTGAAGACAATGTACTCTTAGAATAAACTACTATACTAAAAAAAGTTAGTATACATGTTCCTCACATATTTCCAACTACATCCAACTTGCATACAAAAACGTTGGGATTGTTATGGCAAAGTACGGGCTAAACCACAGGATAATATAGCGATTAATACGCAGTCATTTGTTTTAAAATACTTATTTACTTTAACTTCTTCGGCCGGGGCAGCGCCGCCCCTGTGTACGTAGTGTGCGGCGTCAGGACAGTAAGGGCGCCGCCATCGAAATAGTTTTTGTTACACTTACACAATAACATATTTTGTCAATCAAAATCAAAATAAGTTTATTCAATTTAGATGCGTCTTAGGGCATGCTTATGAATGTCAAAAACGTTTACAAAATTCGCGAAAGAGCAAGACTACGCCATCCGTTCGCAAAACTACCAGGAGGTCTTGTTCTGAGAAGAACGGGCAAGAAACTCATCAAGTTTACCCTTCCTCTACATTACAATTATTCAAAGGAAAATGTCATAAACCACAACGTCATTAAAGTTACATAAGTAAAAAAAAAACTGTTCTGTGATTTACCACATTCACCATTACACACATATTCACACACTGTGTAGTGGAGTATCGATAATTAAGTGGGTACAATAGGCGCAAATTTAAATAACATAAGTTTCGCTTATTGTACACGTCTTCCAAGATGATATTAACGTTTGTAATTTAATTTCACTTTGTTTGTCTGTCTTTGATTTAAGATGCGGCCGCCAAAGTCCGTTCCTCTCCATTAATAAGTAACCGGAAGCAAACTGGTTTTGCCTATTAAAGAAAATATAATCTAAGTATATAAAACGGAGGAACATTTTGGTGCGTGGCAAAAACTGCCTTTAAAAATGCTCGTTTTAGAACGAAAAATCTATAATCTCTCTATAACAAAATCTTACGCAACTAATTAATCGATTATAACCCTAATTTTAAGAAATGCTAATACAAACTTGTGTATTCAGGTCTTGGCTACAATAAAACTTTAGCAATTCAAATAAAATTGCACTCCAAACTTTGTAAACTATGGCTTGGGATTATGACAGCTTTACTGCGTAGTATTGGTATGAAATTAAAGGCCATAAAATTGACTACATTTTTTGAATTCGAAGTTAATTCTGATATTAGGGCGATCAATATAATATTAAACATTTTGTTTAAATTAATTCATACCTTGTTGATGACTGTACCAGTGACCTTTCCTCGGTCAATGAAGAAGTGTCGCAACTCGCAATACAGGGACATAAATGCTGCCAGCATTAAAGCTGCACTGCCAGAGACTAACTTTTTTAATTTATTTTTAAGTATGTATAGCTTAGCGTACTTTTATTTTAGAGTTTTATTATTTTTCATTATTATATACAACTTATTTATTATATTATATTAAAACAAATTATTTTAACCTGCGCTTTTTTAAAACGTTTACAGATTATTCCCCGACTATATAGTCGTCGGAGGTGTTAAAAAGCTTACATAAATGTATTGGTAAGCCGAATGTTTACTTTCTATTACTACCTACATTACTCTGTGTTACTATATTACTACTCTACTACTACCTATTTCTTTTGACAATCTCCTGCATGACCCTCACAGCAAATACCTGCGTTTCATAGGTATAACTACAAAATACCAAAAAAACAGTGTTGGGTTAACATTGGTGATTGGGAGAACACATTCCTTTTAATTGCTTAGAGACTAAAGAATAAAGAGGGAAATTCAAAAATACAATTAATACAACATTAAACAAACTGAGATAAAAATAGTTTTTATTCCATTAACATGTCAGATATAATGTATTAAATAAAAATTTATGCAATAAAAGCTTTACTTTATTTATTATTTATTTTCTCAGTAGTGCGTTGGATCGATCGTTCTAAAGCTAAAATAAAATTGGCTAATATTAATCACTTCGAATCTGCGACATACATATAAAATATATCTTAAATTTATGGAGCCAAGAAATCCCAGTCTGACCAAAAATACTACTATTACTAGATAGAACTCGTAAGGATAGGTTATTGTCAACACAGAAGCATAGTTCAAACGTGTTTTCGCATTCGGGTTACAAACAACATGGACTGAAACAACAGTCAGTTGAACGTTTGTTTTGATAGTCCAGTTAGGTCTATTGCTTTATGGTTAGTTGTGATTTTTTACTCAGTTTGAAACTGACTTTATTCCTGGCAATCTGATATTCGGATGGATAATTACATAATCGTAGTAGTAGTTCCTGCTTTTTAGTTAAAAAGAAATTTTATGCCGCCGCCCATGGGCACACACATTGTCAGAAGGCTAGCAAGTGCGTTGCCGGCCTTTAGAATTGGTACACTCTTTTCTTAAGTCGCGTTGGTTTGGAAATACTTCAGTGGGTAGCTGGTTCCACATAGTGGTGGTGCGCGGCAAAAATTGCCTTAGAAAAAGATCTGTTGCGGCCCAGTTGTCTATTTTGAGGTCTACCTAGATTTAGAATTAGTTAATAGAAATTAAATTAATTTTTTTTTGTCTTTGTACTGGAACGTTTAACTGTAATCAAGATATTTGAATAATAATAAATAAAAGTATTTTCCTTGAACACAGAGAAAGGTTTCATTTAGTACGTAGGTTTTTATTCAGGAAGAGAAACAGTCTCTATAGGGTAGCATAGCAATAGGTATATTATTCCATTTGTTGGTATGTAGCTACTAAAAAGGTAGGTTAGAAGAAAACATGTTAAGGCGAAACGAAGTTCTCGGCACCTAGTTATTACATAAAAAGAGAAATCTTAGCCTATTCCCACAATTTCGTAGTGAACAATTATTAAATTTATAATATATTCACCATATATACAATTATAATTATACAAGTTTCCACCCTCAGCTTCGCCTGTTTATTTTGTATGTCGAAAAAATCTTGCGACCTCTTAATAATCCATCCAGGGACACATTTCTGCGCTTGCGTTTATTGATGAATTATTGTTTTATTTTGTAATGAGCATTATTGATATTACTGCGCATATTTTGTGTATTTTAGCAGTGTTTTATTAATACCAGACCGAAACACTTTTATAGTGTTTTAACCTTAAAGGATTTTAAAAAGTCTTAGACTTACCTTCTTAGTTGGATTAACAACGAATTCTCTGAGATACGAGCCTATATAGGCCGGTGTAGCAATGGCGCCTGCAAGCAGCCATATTCCAATAGCAGTTGCGACTGTCAATCTTGTAGCGCGCTTGCTCCCACCTGAAAATAATAATACAGTGGCGCTACAGACTTATACGGGTCTTTGTCATATTGAAAAAGATTTTTCAAAATTAATTATAATTTTATTTTTTTTTAATTTTAATTAATTAATTTTATTAAATATAATTAATATTAATTATAATAATAAATATAATTACAATATTAATTATATTAATTAGATGATTAAAATATCAAGTATAATCTTTTGAATATAACACCATTTCATATATTGATATAGGTTAGTAAGACTTCTACTTTTGGCGACGAATCACGATGCGTCAGCGCAAGATTCATGTGAGAAATTCCAGTTAATTTCCTGAAACCTATCCGGTAGTAAAACCCTTTCTATGGATGCACCCGTGTTCATCTAGAGTCCACTAGAATATCTAATATATAAAATTCTCATGTCATAATGATCGTTCCCATACTCCCCCGAAACGGCTCTACCGTTTATGAAATTTTTATGCATATTCAGTAAGTCAGAGAATCGGTTACTATCTATCTTTCAAACTCCTAAGCGATTTTTTTTATTTTTTTGACAAAATTTTATGTTTTTATTTTTTTTATGATACAGCATACAAAACTACATACAACCCTTAATTTTCATTTACCCTCTACGATCAACCCCTATTTTTTGTTAATTAATTAAAATCGTATGACTTGTACTCTAAACGAAGTTTGCGGGGCAGCTAGTATGATATTAAAAATTACACGATATTTATAAACATCTTTTTTTCCTATAGAACAGGGGGCAAACGGGCAGTAGGCTCATGTGATGTTAAATGGTACTCTCATGGACACTCAACGCCAGAAGGCTCGCGAGTCTAAAAAAGAGTGTACCAATTCTTAAAAGGCTAAGAACTCTACTCCGAAAGTACGCAAGTTCGGCTCTGTACATCGAGAGCAAACAACGTATACGGCGAGAGAACGTTAAGGTATTTGCTACCGCGGCTAATAAAATATGGTCTACCCAATCAGATATTAGATTGCCTATCGCCAACCAACATAAACAGTATATTAAAAAACTACTATTATATGCATTATATATATTGTGTAAAATAAAGAAGAAAAAAATGGTACACTTTTTATGTCCTACATCGAATTTTTCAGTAGTAGAGAATTACATCGATACCTGTAAATGAATTATCAAATATAGCACTGTCGAAATCTAGTATTCACTTGAAGTGATACAATTTTATCTTTATCAAAGAAAAAACCTGTAAGGTTTTCAAGGCAATCAAAGCTAGTTTCCGTAATTTTCGGTGACCTTTACGAAAAACATTCCTTTGGGACGCCACAGGAAGGCGAATAGGTGAAAATATTGTGTGTCTAGGATTCAATAACGTCCATAAAATGTTATCAGTCTATTTTCGCTTCAATACCACTCAAACGATCAATGAATAAGACTGAAATGGAGCAAGAACAGTCGCCGACAAAAGTGATTTTAGTAATGTGATTTTGTGCGTTTAAGGATTTTAAAATATTGGTAAATATTTTATCACAAGAGAATTGGAAATTTTGCTTCCTGTTTTGTTTAGTTCGATGATGTTGACTTAAGATATAGATAACCCTCTATGGGTTAATGTAGATGGCGCGATTATAAATTTGTAGTTTAAGTTTAAATTATCTGAATCCTCATTTAATGATAACATAAATCTTACAATTACAGTTAAGATGACTCTAAAATTCACTACAAATTATTAAAAAACAATATGTTTTATCAAGAAAATTTATGTTTTCAACCAACTTTTATCAATATAAGGGGCATGAAGATCCCATTAATGATTGTAATTTTTGAAGTCGTTATGTAATCCGAATGATTCCGAATGGTCATCTTAATGAAGCAAGTTTTTATGTTAAATGTTGACGAAATGAACTTGTACTGTAATAGTTATTAAACTCATTGATTTTTTATTGTAGATGATTCTCATAACAAATTTTACTTAAAACAAAATTTAATAATTATTGAAGTGAAACTTCTTTATCGGCGTTGGATTTTTTTTTAATTTTTATATTAAAAAATAAAATAATAATAATAATAAATACAAAAATATATAATAACGATGACAATGATAGTAATAATTATATTACAATATTATTGAAATTCTGTAATAATCTTAGTAGTAATAAGGTAGAATGAAATAGTTGTATTATTTGAATTCTTTTTATTTATTCTATTCTATCTATGTCTATGATAATAATAGCCTTTTTTTAAACTTTATCTAAGTTAACTTTATTTAAGCAATTTCTGTAAAGTTGCATATAGTAGATAATTTTTCGTAAAATAAGGTCATAAAGAAGTTTCACTTCCTACGTGTGTACACTAGTACACGCATACATTTTTATATTATTAGGACACTTCCTTAGATTAGGTTTCAACTTAAAACAAGGTTAAAAAGTGTCACTTAAAGTTAGTGTTTGGAGTCCGAAGAAAACATTTTAAGAAAATAATTTAGCCGGATACTTTTAAAGATTACTGAAGCTCACAAACGAAGGCTCCATCGTTTTGTTAAGGTTATTACAACTTATAAACAACTTGTTGTTGTTTGTTACATACTAAAAGAATATACTTGGTTTCACAATAAATTGATTGAAAAACTCGACTGAAAAAAATTGTTCATATTATTTGGAAAATAATTTGAGTCAGGGCCCCCTTGGTTCCCCGAGCCTCCAGGCTTCTAAATCCAGCCCCGAGTCAGTGGAACAAATATATAATACCACAGTGTCCCTTAATAGATGCCGACAGTATTTATTAATTTATTGGCAGTAGTTTAATCATTCACAATAAAATATACACGATTTTTATACCAGATGCATTATGGCTCTATTATTTCTATCCTTTAATGTAACCAACGTAGTCTATGTTATGGATGGATGAAAGAGAAATCTGACGGGAGTTCCAGCTTGTGATAGGGAGGGGGAGGGTAGGGACAAAACCACAGACATGGACGGTAATTGCTATAGATAGGACGCGTTTGAGACATAGTGTCTTGTGTGATATACAATTTTGGATTATTTCGGCTATAACTGTGTTGAGGCACGGTTTCTTTCATTATTTTATGGTTTAGGTTTATTTTGTTGTGAAACTATCTGAAATTGTTTTTAGCTTTGGGAAATACCCTCAAATTAGATATTCATTTATTGAATAATAAATTAACTATTTGTTGATGTGGTAAACATAACTAATACATAATAGGTTTGATAGGATAAACCAAAATCCTCCTGGCGCCCACATTTATTTATTTAAGTTAATAATAAGATTAGTTTAATATATTTTAATCATTGTATTTTGCTAGCTTACTTGTTTGAGGTCCCTTTTATAAATATCCTAAGAAGTGCCAATTTGTTTTTTTTAATGTTAAAAACCGATAACAAGCTTCATGCTACGTAAAGTTTTTCGGGGAATTATTAATAATCCTAGTGTCAAGAACTTATTTGTGGCAAACATTTGTAATAGTGGAAACGAAGGTTTGCAGTCTCTTGGGGCACAATGAATTTGTGGCAACCGGTCCCCTTATTAAAGCGTTGCGAGTGCTTAATACTATCTCCGAAACAATCGAGAAAATTAGCAAAAGCGACGATAAATTTCCTATGTTGCGGTAATTAAGTTACAACTATCGCATTGGCTATTAAGGTAGTATATCTTAATATATATAAATTACGCGTCACGTTGTTTGTCCGTGTTCACGGTTTTTGACATAAATAATAATGATGATTTTTTTTTCTTTAAATAATAATGATTTAAAAGCATAATTTTTATTTATAACTAAACATAAATCTGAAATTTTAATTACCCTTTTTTGCGAAATTAATTGCGATAAGCCTGAAGTTAGTTTTAAGAGTTAGGCAAACATCACAAACAACAAATTTTGCATTTAATCAATAAACTGGATCCAAAAACGCAGGACAAGAAAAAGATGGCGCGTAACGGAAAAATGTGACGACGTTACGTCTAACGCCTATAAAGAAGTTTCACTTCAAAAACGATTTAAAAGTATAATGTCATAGTACAATTCTGTAAGATAAGTGAAAAAGAAAGATTTTTTTTTTTTTTTTTTTTTTTTTTTTTTTTTTTTTTTTTTTTTGAATTGGGGCCTTTACAGCTCAGCTCGGGCTGGTTGGCGAGCGTAGCTCGACCAGAATGGCGTTTTTCCCGCGACTAGCGCAAGGGCGTCTCCTGTGAGACTCGAACCTCGGCTTGGGCCGTCACGGGGTGGTCAATCGCCTGAAGGGCAGGACGGAAACTCACTGGAGTGAGTGAAGTGCGAAATAGAGGTCCTCGCCTTCCCCGGTGAAGGCGGTTTTTAACCCTAATCTGTGTCTGTATACTTGATTGTTATTATTGGCCGCGCGGGCGGCTTTTAATTTAATGTGTTAGCTACGATAATTGGATCATCCGAATCCTTTAGTGTGTATGTGTACCTGGGCCTCCTAAGAGCCTTTTATGTCGGGAAGGGGTAATATGGTCGTAACTATTGCGGTGTGCCGGATTCCACAAATTGCCGCACGGACTTAAGGAGCAGGGCGTGCTCGGTTATTACCTCCACCTTGGTGGACGCAGTTTTAGCGGACTTAAAGGCCTCCGCAAATGCGACGAGTGCGTCTAGGTCTATAGCGTCTATTACGCTGAACGCAAGATTAAAAGCGTCGCGGACGCTGCCTGACTCCTCAGTTGCCTTTACGGGAGGGCTGAGGGCTTTAGGAGGGCTCGCATTTAATGTGGGCCTCTCTTTTAAGATAGGGTTTGGCGCAGGGACCTGGGAAGGCGCTGCGGTTGCCGATTTTGATGGCAGAGGCGGGAAGGCTTCTGCCGTGAGTTGGGGAGGGCCCTCCGTAACGGAGGACTTGGCCCATGGACTAGATTCGGGAGGCGGGGCCGGCACGTATGAGGGCTTTGCTCCCGTGCCACGACGGGCCGCGTCGCGACCCACCATGCGCCTAGACGGCGGCTTATGTGCCTTGGGGGCCCTAGGACAACCGCGATAATTCGCAGGGTGCCCATGTTGCCCGCAAAGCACACATGCCGGCGGCTCAGCGCACGGAAGAGTGCGCTTACAGTCCGAGGTGCCATGGTCGCCTAAACACTTGACGCACCGCGCCCTCGCAAAGCAGTTTCGGGCTGCGTGCCCGTAGAGTTGACAGCGATGACACTGCCGTGTAAAAGAGTGTTTGAGGGGAGTTTCAACCCTCAACCCCGAGAGCTTGCAACACTCCCGAAGGTTAAAAATCTTTTTCCCGCTCGGAGTAGGGTCTAGGACTACGAGTACCATATCGTACTCTTCTTTAGTGGTGCGGTTTAACATGCGGAATACATCCCTTACGGGGTATCCCTGCTCGGTTAGATCTATTTGGACGACCCCGGAGTCTATTTCCTTCGGGATGCCCTTGATAACTACCCTTAGGACGCGCTCCTCGGGCAGGGGGAAAGTGTGACCTCCGATACCTTCGGAACGAAGGTAAGAGGTGAGAAATCGGTGGTGCTCAGGTGTGAACACCTGTATACAAATGTTATCCCTCAAAGTTCGGGCTTTATAATTTATCGACTTAGTGTCGAGAAGCTTGGAAAGGGTGGGCCATACGCCCTTGTCCCTAACATAGACGGGCGGGGGGGTTTTGATGCGATCCGCGGGGGCGGGGGGCGCAGGTTTGTCTGATTTGTCCGATAACAAGGAACTTAAATCCCTCTTCGGAGGGTTTGTCGGCTGCGTGGGCCTTTTCGCGGGTGGGCCGCCGTTGGCCGAACGCTTTTTCTTACGTCCGACGGTTTGGAAACCGTCGGATTCCGAGGAAGATGATAAAACGGCTTCGTCAACCGTTTCCGCCTGAGCGGATTGGGCCGACATTGCCGACAATGGACGCGCAAGATTTTCCGCCTCCTCATCGCTTACGCTTTCCACTTCGGAGAGTGGTGAGCGCGAGCGCGAGCGAGGGCGGGATTGGTCGGGTGAGGTTTTACTATTATTGCTTCGCGGTGCCTTCGCGGAGGCATTTTTCGTCGTCCTAAACGGCGGCGGGGACGGCGAGCGAGGTGAGTCCTCACATTGTGACTCGTAAAATTCCGTAATTATATCCGGATATCTGTTTCTCAAAAAGTTTAGGAATAATTTTACATCGTCGGGGGGTTGAACCTCGGACGCCATCCTGTATGCGGGAAGCACGACAGTTTGGCGGCGAGTGTGTACCTATAAGCCTACGTGTGTGAGTACCTAAGCTATGGTTTTCCCTAAGGTGTATGTGTCTCCGCTGGTGATAGCGGAGGTGAGGTTTGTCACAGACCTAACCAGCCCGCAGGGGTTTGGGTAAATAGAGCCCCCACGGAAGTGACAGGATCCGTCCAACAGTGGACCTGATTGAAGCCGGTTTCAAGAGAGTAGTTGGCGTGCCTACTCCCTAATAAGTGCCTACTAAGAGGCCCGGCTGCGCACAGGACTTGGAGGAAGCGGAGGGGCTGATTCGCGCCTTGAAAAAGGCACGGTGTATGCACCCCGGACAAAACACCCGCACAAGGCGTTAACCGTTCGATAACCGTTTGGCACCGTTAGGTGGCTATCGGACGGCCGCAGGTAAACCCGCGCTCATAAATTGCAGCCTTCAACGCGATGTCCAATCACCGAAGACGCGAAGCGACCAATGAGAGGGCAGCGGGCGGCAAGGGCAGCGGTCGGACAGCGCGTGCGCACTGTACAGCGGCAAGCGGCGATGACTCACAGCGAGTGAGCGAGATGGCAGCAGGATGGCGCGATGGCAGGAGCAGACGTCCGCACAGGTCGGCAGTCGGGCGCAGAGTGCCAATCTGTTTTTGTCTTCTTTTTTTGAAAAAGAAAGACACCATCATAGGCTAAGATATATTATAAAATACCTTGAAAAACTTATACTATTCCTAAATCAAAACACTACCGCGATTCAAGTATTCAGAGGCGACATCTACTGGTTGAACATAAAACTTTAATTATTTAAACAATAAGAATACGACGAAACTGGGTTAAAGAAAGAAGACTAGATAAGTTGTTATAGATGAAATTGGCTTTTTGTCGTCGACTTTGACCTCAAGTATCTCCACTTTGCTTAGGAATTCCAAATTCAATTTTTTACAGCTATTTACTCGTGTTATTCAAAAACCATGATTCATTTCATTTTCCCGTTTTAAATTTTCTTATTAACGAGTACGACGATTTCTCTTTACGATTTTTTTTCTTGATTTTCTTTAAATAAATGTATTGTATTATCTTAGCGACTGTACTTACTTATTTGATCGAAGGTGATTGAGTCAGTGAGCTAACCTGATTAAAGTACTGGCTTTTTGATAACTTCCACGAGATATTCCTTTATTAATTTTATCTAAATTTATATTCTGAAATTAATTTATTTTTTGTGTAATTCAAAAATTGTTTGACGTTGTAGGTTATTATATAAAAATGATGATTGCTGTATATATAGATGTTATAATCTCTATATATATAAAATTAAATAATGTTCGTTTCCATACTCCTCCGAAACAGCTCGACCGATTCTTATGAAATTTTTTATGCATATTCAGTAAGTCTGAGAATCGGCTACTATCTATCTTTCAAACCCCAAAGTGATAAGGGGTCCACCCCAAAATGGTTTTTTTTTTAAATTTTTTTATGATAAAGCATGCAAAAATACAACCCCTAATTTTCACCCCTCTACAATCAACCCCTATTTTTTATTATTGTAGATAGTTATTTTTATTGAACTAAAAAGTATTTCCTAGAAATATAAAATATAATAATAGATATACATGGCAAAACAAACGTTTGTCGTGTCAGCTAGTCATATAAAACTTGTCTACGACTTTAAGAATGCAAAAAAGCCTTTATTCGAGTACTTTAAGTTAACGTTATTATTTTATTATATTTTATAATACAACGGAGTGAAAGCCTCCTCCTAATTCTAGACTGCGACTTATTTATGTAGGGCTCACTTCGGATTTCTAGTGTTCTTGAGAACTATACGACCAAATTAGTAACTTAAAACTAATTTCAAACTTCAATCGCATCCCAAACAAAAGTACTTTTAAAGTTTTACTCCTATGCCAAGGTATAAACAGTAGCGCGTTATGTAAACGGACGGAAAACGCTCTAAAAACTACATTTATCGGCTTCATACATCAGCTACACTGCAAAGTACGTAAGTGAAACGAGTGCTTTAAATATATGTAGCCATAAGGCGTAAACATTAAGTAAATCTATGTAAAATATAAATAAAATAAAAATAAAAAATTCACTTAATTCGAGTACATTAAGATTATATTTATTATTAGTACACGACCTCCGAAGGAGTTTCGTCAGTTTTCAATCTACCTCCGCTATTTCATTTATTTCATCTTAACAGGTTTCTGGTGGGCGTTTAAAAGGACGCCATTCAACTATGAATGTTATAAAACTGATATAATATTGATTTTTAATCACTATTCTTAAATATATGTATCGGTATCAAACTTTGATTTGGTGTATCGTCTTAACGCAGAAAAAACGCAACGTCCCTACCGTAGCACGTGTTCTAAACATTTAAGTATTCGGTTGTTAAGTCAATTTACATAAAATTAGTGAACTTTAAGCAGATGAATACGCAACATGCGCTTAAGTTAAAAAAAGTGCGTGCGTTCAAAGTCCACATCGTATCGAAACTTCTTTGTAAATTAATTATTACTAAAGTAAACGCCCCAATAGATGATCACTCCATGTATTTGTACCTCTATATTCACACTGTTTATACACTGTATACGTGCTATTGATAATAACTTTCTCATTCTCTTTGAATCGGTCTCAATGGCTTTCTCCCTTTTCTTCAACAAAAGCGCTGCACATCTTCGCTAATTTTCATTTCATTCGTAAAAATTGTACCCTTATGCACCTTAAGAAGTTTCACTACAATTTTACCAATTAACCAAATACAAACGAGCATTAAATTTAACTTAAATCCCACACGTAGCCGGCATCACAATCACATACATCTACCTAAACCGAAAACGGTCGTAAAAATGTTATTCATTTGTTTATTGTTTTATAGAGTCACTGGAAAAAGAAATAATTTAATTAACCGTGCCGTGCGTGTTACTTAGCCGTAGCTTCTACTGATATATGACCTCAAAGGTAGACCCACCCTTGCTTTAAAGGGTCTAAAGCACGTCACAAAAGGCCTGTAGCGTGATTGCATACTGCTTACTCTTATACTGTGCCGTATAGTTCTCAATTCGATCATTGCAATTTTAATATTCTAACCGAAGTTTCGAATCCAAGCTCTTTATTAAAAAACTTTAAGATTCATTTGTAGTCGATTTAAAAGTTCTTATTGCTTCGATTATATATTTAAATTGAAAATTCTAATTGTTCTTTGGTTTATCTAAATCTAGCAAACGATGCACTGCAAAGTCCGTACCAATTCTTAAAACGGCAACACGCTAAACCAAAAACTAAAAAAACCAGCAAGGATTATTATAATCAAAGGTTTGATTATAAGCTAAAAATTCTTTTCTCACAGTGGTTGCATGGAAGAGATCGCTCGAAAGCGATAAGGCCGCCAGTTGCCCTCCTTTATATTTAATTATGTTAAATTTTTATATTGTAATGCAACGAAGTGTAAATAAATAAACGATTTAATTATCCAATTTTTTATTATTATTATTAATAAAAAGATTTAGTATTTTCCATTCTGAATGGATCGTAATTTAATACATACGTAAGACGAAAATTGTGCTTTGAATGTATGTACTTGAACGATTATAGCGATCAAACAAAACACCACGTTACCTTTGGGCATAGACTTAGAGGTTAAAAGAGGTATTACGTAGGCTTAGCTAAGTGCGTGATCAAGATGGACCCTCCGAACTACTTAAGGGAACTCCGAAAATAAGACGAGCGAACATGTCAAACATTAACACACATTTTTGTGATTATTTATTTCTTTGAAGTACTGTTTTAACATTTTATTCTACCTAGTCATAGATTATGTGTTATACTTATATATTATATGGAGACCGGCCTCGTCTGTTCCAATACGATGAAATTATAATAAATTGGGGTTTGAGGCAAGCCGGTTTCCTTACGATGTTTTCCTTCACGGTTCGAGCGCATATTAAATGCGCATATAGAATGAAGTTCATTGGTGCACATCCGGGGATTGAACCTACGACCTCAGGGATGAGAGCCGCGCGCCGAAGCCAACACAGCTCTAATAAATAATTTTAATTCTATGTTAGTATCTCAAAACTTATAAACTAAGAACTTCCTCACATTATAGAAGTTCCCTGCCTTAATGAGTGCTCAAAAATTTAAGTATCGTCTGGATATTTGGATAATATAGCATGAATCATATATTATAATTCAATTGATTCGATGCGCACGCGCTGTCACAAACTGACACAGTATTGACGTATGTATTCACATGTCAAAATTGTTATAACGTATAGTTATAACAATTTTATCCATATAATATACACTCCATATAATATACAGTAAGGACCGCATAAAATTTCGTTGGTATTGTCATATTTATCCTAAAAGGCAATTAAATTTATTATATATATTATACTAATATATATAAAGGATCACGAATTCTACTAACATTTAATCTTTTGTTATTTATCTAGTGACTTACAGATTCAATGCTTTTCCCATTTTCGTAATCGTCTTTACATTAGCATTGCATCTGCTACCAACGATGTGCTTTTTTATCTTGATTAATTCAAGATTACTCAAGATACAAAAGCTCTTCGGTTTTCGGATCCGGAAGTTTTTTCAAAAATATTAACAAAGATTTTACCGCCGAAGTTTATGATTTAAAAACCATCAGATTATTCATTAGTAATTATGGAATATATACAATTATGTATTTTTTAAATCTGAAATTAAAGCGTCAAAGGTACCTACACTGCCACAGAGACCAAACTTTTAAAATTTGTTTTAATTTTCATTTTATTACTACAAAAAAATTAAAATACGGGCAAGCCTAGGCATTGATACGAGTCAAGTTCAAAAATTATTAAACTAACATTTAGGCGTCAGGACGCTTTGTACCAGATGGATTCCTCATACTTTAACCGATGACTAGAAACACCTTCTGGACTGGTGCCGCGAAATGTTAGGTAAATTTAGCGACGGTGACTCAAATGCTGTATTTGACATTGTCACAGGTGATGAAAGCTGGATATTCCCAAGAACTAAAGATAAAATTCGAGGTATTTGCTTTCCGAGCCCTGAAGATGCGGTGAAAGCGTACGAAAATGCCATAGAAGAGACGCCTAAGGAAGAATGGGCCCACTGCTTTTCTCAGTGGTTCAATCGAATGCGACGATGTGTAGAGAGAAACGGAGATTACTTCGAAAAACAATAAAAGTGTTGGCAACTTTCTACATTAGGCCGTTTTTTATTTTCTAAACATTTTCAGTGTTACCTAGGTCTATTTAATTGTTATGTTTAGGCTTAAATAAAAGTTCCTATTAAATGATAATTAAAAAAATATATATATATTTTAAAGTTCTAATTTATGTAATTGTATCTGTTTTATTTGTGATGAAATCTATACATATGAACGCACGCATGGCATCTCTCCATGTTCGTTTCAATTTCTTGCAATAAAAAATCTATTCAATGTTAACATTTATCATACACCAAGTTCTCCTCACAACTTATTCAGTTGATTCGACAATTAGTGTTGAATATATTTGAATTTAATTCCCATACCCCAAAGTCGGACCAATTAATCTTATCATGAAATAGATTGATAATGAATTTGGGCGAAATTAATTTTGGGCCGCGGATTGAATATTAAATTTTCGCTCATGTTTAAGGATTGTATTTCGTATTTATATTACAATTAAAAGTTAAATTGTTCTTGAATCAATTATGATAAAATACAATTGTATATACATTTATTATAAAAAGAAAAGGTTTTATGTATTTCTTTGTTTATAACTCTTTCTCCATTACGATGCCACATTTAATTTTAAATAAAAAAAATTGTCCATTCGTGAGCCGTGTATACTTTATTATTTATTAACACAGCTAGTTCATCATATTTTATATAGCTCACCTCCAACGGATAGGCAAAAAACCTGGGAAGGCCGCAGAGCAGGCGGAAAATAATAAGCAGCTCAAATATAGGAGTAATTCCTCCAAATTCGATTTTGTTCCATTAGGAGTAGAGACCTTTGGTTCAAATACACAAGCGCTAGTTGGCATCTGGTAGATAGCACCGGTGACCCCAGAGCTGGTGCTATCCTCGCATTACAGTGAGCAAATGCTGCAAGCGTAAAGGTTTTCTTCAGTCTCTATGGGGTATTACAGCAAAATGTAACATATGTAGCTGCTAAAAAGGTAGGTTAAGTAATAACATACTAAGGCGAAACGAAGTTCGCGGGGACAGTAAGAATATAAATTAATTCATTAACAAGGGTTGAGCATCTATGGTTATAATTACTCATTAGGAGTTATAATTATTCATTAAGCTTAAGATGTTGCTACATATTCATATGTAATCAGCGCATGGTGTTAATATCTGTACTAATTAGGACCGTGTTATCTAACTGACCGTCGACCTATTTAAGATGTGAAGGCAGAATACAAAATTCCCTCATATCACCTTATTTCTCAACTGAGACCTTCGTACTTTCCCGCACTATGGAACCAGCTGCCCAACTTATACGACTTAGCGTCTTTTAAGATAGGAGTGAATAGATTCCGAAAAGACCGCAACGCACTGCCTTCTGGCAGTGTGTTGTGAGGGCGGTGTCATATATTAGAAAAGCCTCCTGCGCATTTGCATTGTTTCTGAAAACACACCTATTCAATATTAGTTCATAATAAAAGAGTTTATGAGTCTAAAGTGGGACAGGTTTGTGCTTTAACCCTAGAAAGATAATCATAATTTGTAATACGGAAAAGATAATCATGCGTAAAATTTACGCAAGAATTTGAATTAGTTGTAGGTCTAGGTTTAATAGTTTATTTTAATGAATTGTATGTTATTATATATACACATATATTAGAATAATTAATACTGCAGATAATTTTTTAAACTCCTTTACTTTTACTTAAAAAAAAAGAAAACTTTAAACGTGGTCCGCTACTTCACTGTCGGTGTCCTCACACGGAAGCTCGTCATCACTTTGCGTAAGAGCGGCCAGGATTTCATGTTCGTTTAAATTGATACTCCCCATTGTGATATATATTTGCCTCAATATCTTTAAAAATGAAATTATAATATTAGTTATGATATAAATTATTAAAACAGTACTAAAACTGTCATATAAGCCAAAATCATAAAAGTCACGATAAAGATAATCTTGCGTAATTTTGACTCACGCGGTCGTTATATTTCAAAATCGGTGGCACTTACCTTATTGACACTTACGTCACGCGGCAGCTCCCAACGACGAATGAGATGTCCTAAACGCACAGCTATGGATTCGCGCTAATTAGAAAGATAGAGCAATTATTCGAAAACGCATGCGTAAATTTTACGCAGACTATCTTTCCAGGGTTAAAAAAACTTATTTTTTTTATAGAACAGGGGCCAAACGGGCTGCGAGCTGACCTGTTGTTAAGTGATACCTCTACTCATAGACACACTCAATGCCAGAGGGCCCGCGAGTGCGTTATTGGCCTTTTAAGACTCTCTTTTTTGTATCTCTGTTCTAGTTCCATGTCTGTCGTTCGAGACCTGTATGTTTTGACTTTTTTACGTCTCACAGTAACCATTGAACGGTATATTATCTTAATACAATCTAGGACATTTTAAGAAAAGGGCGTATTATTTCTTAAATTGTCAGAAAAGAACTTGCGTTACTTCTGGCATTGTTCAGTTGATTAACTTAAGGAAAGCTATAAAAGTCTGAAACATTTCTTCTATATTTGAAAACCATTATTCTCTCTGATACTATTAAAAGGTTATTTTTTTAATACGGGGGCAAACGAGCCTACGGCTAGGCCTTAAACTTGGCCCATGGACACTTATTATTGTGTGCGTTAACGGACATTTATTTAATTTTAGACATTTAAGTCTGAAGTCATACTGAAACCAGAATTATTATTTATTTTATAAGAAAATAAATGTAAATATTTCAATTATTTATGTTTTAGAATTGTAGTGTCAAGATGTTTTGAGTCCGTTGCGCAATTTAACTCTATTCCATTTTTAATTTTATACCAAAACTATTAAAGTATTTATTAGTCTATTATTCTAGTTTAATTTATGAGCCGTAAATAATAAAAAAAGGGAAACCAAGTAATTACTATTCACGTCTTTATTTGTACAAAACTAGGCAATAACCATTTGGTTTGAAATACAAGGGAGTAATAAAACAGGCTAGAGGCAAATAGTCCGGTGGAAATACAAGCGATCGTAATTTCAACTGATTTATAGGAACCCTGCCTTCTACTTGCAAAAAAAGTTTTGTTTGAAATGTTACGTCATATTTAAACCTTTTAAAAAATGCAAAATATTAAATACAAATATTTCTATTGATTGGTCTTGTAATATAAATAAATGTATTAAGTCAATAATATCAAGCTTCCCCTGCGAAATTAGTTTCCTCTTTTTCTTGCCTTAATATGTTTTTTTACTTAGCTTACCTTTTCAGTAGCTACATACGAACATATGAAACATTTTGCTTTGGTACGCCATAGAGACTGTTCAAAAATCTAAGAACTAAATAAAACTATGTTTTTTAAATCTTTTTACAAAATGTTATCTCAAAACCTTCCTGAAGAGTATTGTCTTTGATTAACATAACCTTTCCACATTTAAAGAAAAAAGCTTTTACCGGATTAAAGTTATGTATTATTTTAAATTTACAATTATTTGACATAATTTTAAATTTTTCTTCCTGAAGAGTTCACAGATTTAAAAAATACTTGCATTGTTTCAGACGTTTTAAATTTTTACAACATATTTGGCGATTAATTTTTATTGATATACAGTCAAACCTGGATAAGTGAGAACAAGGGACCGCAATCTCATTTTCTCTTTATAGGTTTGTAACTAACCTGCCCTGCGATTCTGTAACTCACTTTTCGAACTTACACAGTGGTTTTCGCATCGGCGGTCGCTCTCAAATCAGTCGTGAAGCAGTCATTTTATGATTTGGCATTCTAATAATCAATAAACTACAAGCTCCCACCTTTTCACGATGCGAAATCCGCTGTGTGAGTTCGAAAAGTGAGTTACAGAATCGCAGGGCAGAGTTTCTACCTAACAGGGTTACAGAAGGGGTCTGTTATACAAATAGAGGTTTATAAAACAATAGAAAACAATATAAGACGCACATTTGGTTAAATTCGTTTAACTGTCGCTTATAGAGGTATAGGCAAGTATCAAACTCACTTGTAGAGGTTCACGCGTGAAAAATTACTATCACAGGTTTCATGTTTCTCACTTATAGAGGTTTTAGGAGCGCAAAATGAAGACCCGGTAAATACTCTCATTAATAGAGTTTTCTCGCTTAACCAGTTTTCACTTACTCGGGTTTGACTATAGATTACTTATTTGTATACGCGGTATGACACGAAATATTCACTGAAGCTTCGTGCAGCTAATTACAACAAAATAGAAATATAATAAAATTAATTAAATTATAATGAAATAGAAAAACAATATATTATAAAAATCATTGTTCGATTCAATTGTTTTCAAAAAAATACTAAGGAATCTGTATGTTAAATTAATTCTGACATTAAACCTAGGAGAGGTTATAGGAGAAACAAAAATATCGACACAGTTAATTATTTATTGAATACCCAGTATAATATAAATCAACAAAAATTTTAGTCCGTAACGGGAATACAATTTTATAAAAATTGACGCAAAAAAAGGATTATTTTTATTAAATGAACACACTTCGTGATATTTATACAAAACAAATATGTAACAATACACAAAAATTATAACGGATGCAACGGGTGGCCTTATCGCTAACAAGCAATCTCTTCCAGGCAACCATAGTAAGGGAAAACTAAAAAATAGAAATAAAATGGATAAACTGCAAGAAATGCATATCCAAATCTTATTAAAAAATCTAGCTGATCCGGCAAACGTCGTTTTCATAAATGTTCATGTATATAATAAAAAATAGGGGTTGATCGTAGAGGGGTGAAAATTAGGAGTTGTATGAAACATATAGTTTTAAGGGCCTGATAATTTGAATTCATTTTTAAGATAAGAGGGAGAATAGAATTATTATTATTACCACTCGCGTATAGCAGAAGATTTGCTGTAAAATAATTTTCGCGAAATGAATACCAAACTGAAGAGAGTGCCTGCGTCTGGTTATACTCTCGGGGCGTACATTATATATACCTACTTGTAAACAATGTACTAAACATTTACAGATATTTAATTATCTGAGTTGCGATTGATGACCTACAACTCAGTTATATCACTTTGTAAAGGCCTGCTCATTTATTCAGCAGGTATTGTATTGGCATAATACAGGGATCGTGAATGAACCGATCGAGGATGATGAATGAAACTAGGAGTTTTTCGACCGCAATAATGGGTCTAGGTTAGAACCTTTTTGTGCCTAGTTATTTTCTATATTTCATAGACTGTGATAAGATTACTGTAGAATAATAAAATGGAGAATGATTTATAGAAAATGAAGAATACTTTCTATAAATATTTGCAGCAGTAGGTATTATGGACACTCTCAATGCTAGAGGACTCGCGAGTGTGTTGCAGGCTTTTATTAGCAGCTGGTTTCATGTAGAGGTGTTGCGCGGTAAAAACCGCCTTAAATAACGCTTACTAGTAGAACGGCGGACTTTCGTCTCGACGTCCGATGAAACTAAGCTATTAAGGTAATCTTTTGCCCTCAAACTTCATTTTGGGGGTTGGGAGTTTCGTATAGCAAAGTAATACTTGAACATAGAGCGGACAGTATCTTTATAAAGTCAACAATCTCAGAAATGGTTTGTGTTTTTAATTTACATGTTTAGAGTTTTATTTATAAATCATAATTAAATTTAATTTCAGACTAAGGATTTGTTTTATTTCTATTCTTGTTCAGAGCATGGGCGGATCGTGAATTTGTGGGGCTCGGGCTATTACGGGGAAGTCCCCCGATAGATAGATGATTAGATTTTTTAAATTTCACATATGTTTTTAAATTAAAAATATCGCCTATTGTTTTCGATGTGTACTGGGGGCCCTTTGTATCCACGGTGCCCTGGGCTGCTGCCCAAAAAGCCCTTAATTAGATCCGGCCCTGGTTCAGAGTCGATCTTTTATTTAAGTTTCATTATTGAAATCCAATTAAAAGTATTAAAATGAATATTATGTAAATAATAGACTAAACTATGTTTCTACTGGTTAAGGTAGTGCACATCGTTTTGATTTCGATTGGCATTTAAGTGATACATACACAGACACACACTCAGGTACACACACTAACACACAACCACACACATACACAAACTTACACACACACATACCCCATGTGGTTTCCTTAAATATATTTTTTTGTTAACGTTGCAGCCTATGCAATAATGATTGTTTATTCTCACTAAATTTTTCTCTACTTTTTAAGATATGTCGATCCGAAGTGGTGGAGGCTCTTACCTTTATCAGGCATCAGTCTCACACAAACTAGCATTTTCCCTTAATAGAAGAAAGACAATTATTTATTTAGAATAATATATAACTGTCACTTGTATGTACTAAGATTTTGTGATAAAAATGTATAAAGATTTTTATTATTTTTATGATTACTATTATTATTATTATCGTTATTATCGCCTCATTATCTGCACTTTTAGTACGCAGCACACTTGGGAGCAATATTCGTGGATACTTGGTGGACCCATGCGACTTCAACAATACAAAGAGTCCACTCGTGAGTTGTGTGCTGCGATATTGCGGGCAACTCAATTGTGAGGAAGTTGCATGGATCTCGTTAGCGCTGCGCCTTGTCAAGTACTCATGTGTATAACTCATGTTCACATGTGTATATCCTTTCTATAACATATTTTAATAAGTATCTGATTGTACTCATTTTAACATTATGTGATGTTCGAGAGCAAAAAAAATAATAAAAAATGTTAGCCTAGTCATCCACTCCTCGTAAAATAATAAAATAAAATATGTTTATTATGGAACATAAGATACAGGTATCAATTATCCCACGTCATTAAATTTGAATAGGTAGACATCCCTACTCATCGGCAAGAAGACAGAGGGTATAGGCCGAGAGAAAAAGCCGGCGTAAAAACTCTTTTTAAAATAGCAAATCACCAAACAACACTTATTTTAAAACAAATATCGCAATTTAATTAAAAGTAGCCTGTGTAGCACTAGTCCCAGGCCCCATTATTAACTAGATAATCGTTAACTTTATAGTAAGGCTTTTCACCCAGCTTTTCTTTAATACATTGCTTAAATTTATTAAAAGGCAGAGATAATAGAGTGCCTCTTAACTAATGGGTTTCATTCTAACACTATTAACACTCTCATGTACAAGCGAGCAAAACATCATGAATTTTAAATCGAAGAATCGATATCGTGTATCTTTTAGTCGGATTACCTACTTGCCTATTAACAAATATCCGCAGCCATTATAAACGCCCGCTTAGGCCACAGAACACAGCTCAAAATAGACTAATCCCCGTATAGATAAAATGTAAAAATAACAATAAAACTCTATTCATGAAAAATAGGTTCTGACAAAATTCATATATCGCTAGTCCCTACACTATTATCTAAATAGATAATAATTATTGCGAGGTACATGGTATAGGCAGCGGCACGTAAGTCTAGCGCTGGCCGATACGTGGAGGGGATTGCTGCGCATGTGTACTCTCGCGCGGGGGACGGAATGCGACTGGAGAGCCAATCGACGCTACGCGCGCCCGCTAGCCCCCCTCAGGTACCTTATTTTTTATTTCTACGCAATAACGGTCAGCGCTAGAGTTTCGTGCCGCTACTTGTACATGTATAAAACAGTTTTTTTGAGTAAAAGTAGTTTTAGTACAGATACCGGCAAACTTGTTGAGCATTAAACAAGGGAGTGGGGGAAAGTTTGCGCAGCGCGGAACACAAACGTCAACTGATTTTCTAATCACGCGATCGACACGTCATTCTCCCGCCGCCGCACCCCACCTCCCTCCACCCAGTGATACCAAAAAATCACTTCTGCTCAGGCAAGGACATTTGTTCAAGATGTTTGACGGTATCTGTATAACAACTAATCAAACAGAAGTCTTACAAGACATTATGCGTGACTGTGCAAGTGTGTGAATAGGTGTGAGTGCGCATGTATTTAAGAGTGTAGCTGAGTGTTGTTATAAGCGTGCGCTGTGCCGTATAGATAAGGTGAAGATCAAATTCCAAACAATGAAGTCTGATGTATCTGTTATATCTCTCACGCAAACACTGAAATGCATTTCATTCAAAGCCATTATGAGATTTATTACAGTGTGGGCTTGAGGCTGCGTCATTGGAATCTCGATGCATCAATTTATTTACGTCTTAGGAATATGAATTCATATTCATTATTCATTTAAGCTCTTAAGACTATAGAGTATTGTTGACGCTTTTAGCGTCTATATTAACTATGGAACGTAGAAGGGAAGGTTCTGATATTTGTAATATTTTAACTATATTGTCGCAGTTTTAAATGTTTTTATATTCCGTTTTGTAAGTAACCTTTATTGTTAGGCACGCTGTGTTAGATTTTAAAGTTCAAGTATCACTTTTTTGTAAGCAAGATTTGACTAACGTTTTTAGTAACTACTGTTAGCTAAACAATAAATAAATAAATACCGTTTTGTTTATTTATTTATATAAGAAAATATTTAAATGAAAAGGCGGGAAACTGGCGACCTTACTGGCGATCTCTTTCAGGCAACCACTGTGACAGAAAAAAATGTATTAAATTAGATAATGTAGACAAAAAGTCCAAAAATACATATTACATAATATTATCGTTATTAAGAAAAAAAAACTAAACAGAAACAAAAAACAAACTAAGCTAATAAATAAAGGATACATGAAAAATTTAGATGAAAAAGTGTATATGAATCATGATAATTTAAGATCCGTCTTACGTCAGTTAGTTAGTCCGAAAGTTAGGGATACGATGTGGACAGGTAATGTTTGTACAGAAGAAATTTGATGGAAGATCGAGAAGGAGCTAAGCGAATAGGGACTGGAAGTCAATTCCATAGCCTCGGTTAGGGCTCTTTAAGACAAGCACGACCTTCAGTAATGAAGTTTGCGAAGAATAATTTTACTGAAATGAATTTTAATTAAAAACATATTCAACTATTTATAATATAAGAATGAATAAATTCAACTGCACTGTAGAAATCCAAAAATCATTTTCAAATTATTATTGGTAAGCGTTTTAACAATTTGTTGTTTTGTTACCACAGAATCAATTAATCTCGTATGAAATGCATAACAAAGTGACAACCGTATTGTTAAGTCATAATTGATATCGGCGAGTGTTGCTGATGAGCACATACAACACTTGAAAGCTATTAAAAGCTTTCACGATCGCGTACAGTTCACTAGCGATGAAGTTTTATTGAATTAAACCACAGAGTATAACAATATGTACTTAAAATTGTTGAAACAGGATGTGAATGCGATGTAACAATTTATGAAGAAATATGGTTTGAATTATATATTACTGACCATAATTAAAAAAAAAATGATTTGTAACGTTACGGACGATAGTTTAACGTGATAACGTTTTAACAAAATATTGATGAAATTATTGCATACTTAAGTCTTCGGGTGGAAGCGTAGCGGGACAGCGAATGAGCGTAACGGGACAATGAGACATGCGGTTCGTGCGTGACACGACACAAGGGACAAGTTAACAGCCCATAGCCGACGACCATGCATGGTGCATGTCATGAAGATGGATGAAGCGAGATAGTTATAGCAGTAGCAAGTGGCGATATATAGTCTCTGCCTACCCCTTCGGGAAAAAGGCTTGATGTAAATATTATAAAAATAAAAACAAACGATTAACAATCTATGATCAATAACCATCCAAGAACATGCAAATACGATGTATAAAACGCTTTGGTGATTCACAGAGTTCGGTCGAAATTCAATTTACTATGGAAAACAAATGACTGACAGTGACATTAACCATTGATTGACACTTATTAACGTCACGCAACATCCGAACATAACACAACAGAGGTTGTTACTCAGGTAAAATAAGATAATTTTAATTTTAAATAATTATAATTTTTTACTTAACAATATGCAAAGAATTCCTAGTAAAAATAAAATTTTGTAATATTTATGTTTACAATAATTGTCATATATATTAGAATAGATAGCTTGTAACAGATACTGTAGATATAGATAGCATTATAAAAGATGTGGTGAACAAATAACTACTGTTTCATTTGTGACCTTAAATTTTTGAGTATTTCGATTTAGTTCCATTTTTTAAATGTCCATATAGAACTACTTAAAAAATAAATAAGTCAGTGGCGCTACAACCTGTTTAGGTGAAGGCCTCAGATTTCTGAATCTGTTTCATGATCATTTTGAAATCTAATAGGCAAGTAGGTGATCACCCTCCAGTGCCTGACACACGCCGTCGACTTTTTGGGTCTCAGACATGCCGGTTTCCTCACGATATTTTCCTTCACCGTTCGAGCAAATGTTAAATGCGCACATGGAAAGTCCATTGGTGCACAGCCGGGGCTTGAACCTACGACCTCAGGTATGAGAGTCGTACGCTGAAGCCACTAGGCCAACACTACTTAACATAGCAAATATTTTTCTAGATCGAATAAAATACTGCAATATTGATTCCTTGCACTGTTATTTCATTCTTCATATCTTAATACATATGTTAATATATAGTTAAGATGTGGTATTTTTATATTCACAGTGCATGGAAATGTCGCTCCGAATTTGAATGCCTTAGTAATTTTTCCGCGCAGAAATTTGTTTTTGACACCCTACCATTATGACTCGAAGCTTTTAAAGTTTAGAAAGTCGCAATAAAATATAAAAGTCTTTGCTTTATTTACGAATTTGGGCTATTACTAGTTTGCTATAACGTGATGAATAGCATGGTGATGAACAGGACGCCCACTCTATATAATAAATGGGTAAGGGTATTAATTGCATAGGCGACTATTAAAATTTCGTCACAGTCGTAGAATAGTGACGGATCTGACTAATAGTAAACTTTACAGGGCAGCCATTTCGAAATAATATTTATGTTAGTGTTTTTTGTCATAACTTTTTTAATTTCTGTTATTATGCAAATTGGCATAGAAGCAAACAAAAGGCTTTGTTTTGAAACAAAATAAAATTAATAACATTAAATAACACAGTTTTCTAGAAAAATCACACACTTCTATGAGCGTCTATCAAATCCGTCACTTTACCGACTGATTAATTTGATATTTAAAATACATGGATTTAATAATAGTCAATGTAGTATCCAAATATGATAAAAAGTGGATTTTTATTTTTTTCAAATCCGACATTATTCTACGATCATGACGATTTGATTTTCTGTCTCCCTGCCCGTTTGCCAGACTACGCCAATAAGAAAAAGTATTAGCTAAGCCTCACCTTTAATAAAAAATTATATTCTAATTAATTTATATAATTTGTAATCCTACAGCTAACATGAATTTTAGATAATTAAAAAAAATATACTTAATATATTGCCAAAATTGGAATACATAATATTTACAAAAATGTTCGAACATTTACCGAAGTAAAAAAAGCAATAAAAATTATTAAATACATTTAACTAAGTAATACTTAATGTGTTGTGTGATTTTTCATATTCACGTTAGAAAAGATAAGCAAAGTATGGGTGAATTAAACTATTTGTAATTATGGCGCCGTCAATTTAGAACAATGTTATGAAACTATGTAAGCTGTCACGTCAATGTCACATAGTCTGTGTAACTAGTGGATTTTCGCTAAACTTTATTACGAAGTAAGCGTATTCAGAGAGCGCGAGTTAACACAAAATGCTATCCGTATGTCAAAATCCAAAACGTTTCTGATAGTCACACTAAATCTTGTTGTTGAATGTTATCCTTGACAGTTGACATTGACAACTTACAACAAATTCCGATGACGTCATCTAACCGTGAAACAATGTTCTTTCAATATTCGTAGGACTCATGTCGCAAGCTTGTAAGAAAGATCGGGAATGTTATCGAATAATTTACGCCGTAGCTAAGTCGAAATTCTCGCAGTCCTGTCGCGAATTAAGTTTGATGGCGGTTTTTTGTATGTTCAAATAAAACACTTGTTTGAAGCTGAGTAACAACTTACTTTAATGGTTTAAAATATGAGCTTATAACCTGAAAAAAAATGTGTAGAAAACTCTATTGGTGCATAGCCGGGGTTCGAACCTATGACCTCTGGGATGAGAGTCGCTCGAGCCACGAGGCCGACACTGCTTTTATATAAAATTAATACCATACACTAATCCCTGCCGGAATTTAGATTAAATACGTTACAAAATAATCTCCAGCATGCAAGTTTAAAGTGTATGAAAAAGAAAAAATATTAAAACTTGGATGCAATGATGTCGTAAACAGATTTCGTTTAAAATTTCAAGTAATTTCCTTGTTATTTACTTCTATTTGATAGAATTTTGTATAAACTGTTTAATCAAAGACATTGCTATTTAAGTTGCCTGGAAAAGATCGCTTACTCGTTATTACCTAAAATTAAAGTGTTATGAATGAATTTATTATTTCTTACTTTAGTATTAGTATACATTTAATTTAATGTCCATAAGTTGAAATAAACACTTTACACACACTAAAAAGTGCATGTCCTTTTCTATAATTTTATTTTTTTATTATTATTATTATTATTTTATGTATGTAATGATTAAATATAGTCGTATTTATAATTAGACGAAGTCAACTGACGTTTACGGTGTTGTCAGTTTTTAATGAAATAAAAATAGTGTTGTGACAAAGTAAAAACCCCTGAATTAATGATCGGTGATGGCACTAGTCGCCGCGCCGCGCCGCGCTTTGTAATAAGACGTCATAAAACTGATTGTAGTTACATAGTACTAGTACCTAACTTATATCATAGGACTTTTATACAATTTTGAAATAGAAATAATATTCTTTTATTGTTTGAAATGATTAACTATTCACACTCATTGTTCATTCATCTGATTGAACAAGAACTGAACGCATCACTATTACTTTAAATATGGCAACATTATTTTGCAAAGTGACATTAGCTACTGTCAGTTGGCTTCGTCTAATTAAAAATACGACTATAATTACACACCCTCATACAGAAGACTTCTTCAAATATTTTTCGCTCGACGAGTATTGTGTGTAGTGGTGTTTGATTTTTTTAAACGCTACTATGGAGAGTGTTATTTAATTTTTTTTTAAATTTAGATACAGGTTTAGAAACATATAGTTGTTGTAATATATTAAAAACAAGCGACATGTTATTTGTCGAGTAAAAATCGAAGTTGAAATCTAAAAATTTAGATTTAGCTATATCCAAGTTTATTTTCACTCATATATCTGAGAACATGTTCTATGTAAACGAGAATGAAATGCCTTCGGAATCGTCAATTGATTTAAAAGAATTATTGCCGAAACCCGACCTCTAACTTAGGAGAACATTTACCCGAAAATTTATTATTCTTGACATTGTTTTGTTTTCACTGTTTTCTTTTAGCGGTTTTCATTTGTTTTTAAGGTAAAGGGCTGTTTTGAGGTAATGAAATTCTTAATACGATAATAACTAGCTTACAACCATCGAAATAAACGCGGAGATTTTCTATAAGACCTCATTAATCATAGACACTAAATAAGTACAATATTTTTTTTATACTATAGAAGGGCAAAAGCGCCTAAGGGACGCCCAAAAAGGGCAATCATCGCAGCCCATGGACAGCCATGTTAGTGGGTACGTTGCCGGCCTATGAGAGAGGAGTATGCTCTTTTCAATTAGAGCTCTTTTCAATTAGAGCTCTTTTCAATTAGAGTATATTAATGTATCTCCCAGGGAACAGGGTCGTACTCGATTCCACAGTTCGCTAGTTCGCAAAAGAAATCTTGTGAAGCGGACCGTGTTCCAGCCATCAAGGTGATGCGTGTGATTTCAGGTAATACGGCGTACGATGAAACGAGACAGGAGGTAACACTCTCCTAGTTAGGTGGCTTTGCCAAAAATCATATGTCATAATAATTACATACGTTTCTTTGAGCATTTTCATCTCTATAAAATATGTGAAGTGATCAGCCTCCTGTCCCTAACAATAGTTTAAAATCTAAGTGTTATGTAGAAATTATTATCAAGTACCGTTAACATGTCAAAAGGAAGAGACTGGCTGCCCAGAACACAGGGAATCCTGGGAGCTATTGCACTTTCTTTTTACGTAAATATTTTAGTATGTATAATAAAGTTTTTTCTTTCTGTACATTTTGCTCACTTAGTTTTATAAGCGTGCCCATTTCCTAAATCGTCGATTTACGCCACGAGAGTATAGCCAGACGTAGGCACTCTCTTCGACTGTTACATTGCATTCATTTGTTACATAGCAAACATTATTCATTATTTCGCTTTTATTCTATTGTTATACGCGAGTGGTTAATATAGAGTAAAACTTAAATCCCTAGGACCCAGGAACTGTACACTTTAATTGTAATGAAACTACTCCTTTTGTGTATGTTTAAAGAGCAAAAGACTTTTAAAATTACGTCCATATATTCTTCTTTACGAGTTACTGTGACTTAATTTTACGATATAAAGACAACACTCTACTTGATGAGACGTGATAGCTAGATATATTTAGTTCGCGGATATATACAAATATATTAATAAATAAAATAGCCTACATTCGAGAAGCCTACAAGGATTACATTAAGTTTATGTTATTATATTTAGTACACAACCCCCGACGGAGTGAAAGCCGTCATATTTTTCCATTTGTATTTAACCTTCGCTACTATTATCCAATCTTTCCACGCTATCTTTTTTATTTTAGATATATCATAAATATAAATGGTTATATACTGACAGACATTCTGTACATACCACATACGACATTTCGACGTTTTCGAGAATTTTAAAATAAACAAAAAATAAATCTGTGGCGCTACAACCTCTTCAGGTCTTGGCCTCAGATTTCTGAATCTGTTTCATGATAATTTTTATAAATCTAATAGGCAAGTAGATGATCAGCCTCCAGTGCCTGACACACGCCGTCGACTTTTTGGGTCTAAAGCATGTCGGTTTCCTCACGATATTCTCCTTTACCATTCGAGCAAATGTTATATGCGCACATAGAAAGAAAGTCCATCGGTGCACAGCCGGGGATCGAACCTACGACCTCAGGTATGAGAGTCGCTGAAGCCACTAGGCCAACTCTCTCGACTCTTAGTCCTGATGTCTCGCGTTCGAATCAATTGACTTTGAAATAAATTCGAAGTCATATGTCAGGCACAAAATACCTACCTACAGGTCTTTTGAGAAAAAATATTAAGGATACAGAAATCTAAGGACAGGCTAAGAGGTTGAAGCATGAATGTGTTTAAGCACTTAATATGTATTTCTTTTATTAACATATCATTTACACATTTAAAGAAAACACTTTTTACCAGATTGAAGTTATGTATTATTATAAACTTATAATTATTTTACATTATATTAAATTTAACCGACGTTTCGCGTGCTTTACAGCGTGCGTGGTCACGGTGACTGAAGACAAAAGGTATTGAGTGTCAAAAAGTATCACAGCTATAGAAAAAGTTGTATTATCTGTATTTATTTCCGCGGAGTTGATATCGACTAAAAGATGGAGGGTTTTGGCAGAAATGACTCACGGTAATTATTTTACATAATTAAAATAACTTCAATCCGGTAAAAAAGTGTTTTCTTTAAATGTATTTCTTTATTGACGTTCATAAGTGTACATTGTGTTATCTAATTGAACAAATGATTTTGACTTTGACTTTATTATTAGCTAACTATAAACCATCTCTCAATAGATAGTCAAACAGTTGACGGTTCACTGTTTATCGACGGTTTTATTAAAATCGATAAAACAGCGTACTTACTGTGTTTACGAATACTACATCTGCTCTTAGTATTTTTAGAAATAGTTCAACATAAATATCTTATTAAAGAACTGTAAGTATATTATACATTTTGGTGTTTTTTAAAACCTTTTAAATGTTCAATTTATTGGAATTTACATATTGTTGCGTACAAAGCATCTTATCCATCGGTACGTCATCACTACATACATAAAAAAAATGATTCATCAAGTCAAAGTCAAGAAATCATTTATTCATATAAGTAACACAATGTACACTTATGAACGTCAATAAATAAATATACATTAAATGCTTCTAATTTTACATTTACTGCCAGTTCTCAAATCAAGGGCGTAGAACGGACTCTTTTTAATCGCCAACTTTTTTGTTATACACAACGTTTGTAAATCTGAGGCCCAGACCTAAATGGTTGTAGCGATATTTTTAATTTTATAATATAACTTAGGGCCCTTCAAGAAAAAGCGTACGGTTCCTAAAAGTCCGGCGACGCACTCACTCGCAGGAAATGACTAAAGGAAGTGAAATGCCATTAAGTGGATCCTCAGAAGTCTGTAATATCAAATTCACTCTTAGACTGGTGAATTTCACATGAATAGATCATGGTAATACATGGCTAATGGGTCACTGGTACGAGGATTATCAGACTATATTATGGCTGTTTCTATTTACATATTGAAAATATTTTTGTCTTTAATCTGACTGGAAAAGGAGTCACTATAGTTAATAAAGTTCAGTTTACATTTGAAAAATTAAATAAAAAAATATTTATTATTAATCTCTTACATTAAGAGCAACATAAATTCTATTATTATTCGAATGTTGTTTTTAAATTATGTCCAGTGCCGTAGCATCTTCCGTGGGCAACTTCAATCTGTTAATTTTGTGTCACGGTCCACGCGTATCGTAAAATTTCACTCTCATGAATTTTTTATAACGCGCCTAAAGAAGTATAACTTCAAAAATTTCGTTACGTTCTAAAATTAGTAAACCAATCTCATCTTGCTCCAAATATTAAAAAAAATTATTTATAATCTACAGGGACTGTATGGTCACATACAGTGAGTACTTTCATGTACCTTTCGTACATACACTGGAGCCCATCTCAACATCCTTGGATGGCTCAACTTTCGCTAACGAGTAGAATCTGTAAATATTTATTTATTTATTAATACTTCGTTGCAATAAATAACATAATAAAATTAACAAAATGAAATTAAAAGGAGGGCAACTGGCGGCCTAATCGCTTTCGAGCGATCTCTTTGAGGTAACCACATTAATCATTATCAAACCGAACCATTTTTAGACCATCATATTCCGTACTAAAAAGTTTTTTTTCAACTTTATTCTAATTTACCGCTACAATATTCAAAACGGTAAATTAATTTTTATTCTTGTTCAATGGTCCTTACAGCTAAATTAAAATATATTTGAGGTCGTACTACCAATGTGTCAATGACCCCGTTTTAATTCTTCAAGAAATAAATTATTCTATAACATATTTCATTCTTTGCCTGCCAAGATCAGGGCCCTATGTTTTAAATTTAAGGGAAGGCAAGAGTTATAGGTATTCTGATTTTGACAGTACCGGTGACCCTAGAGCTGGTGCTTTCCTCGCTTAACGTAAAAGTCTCTATACAGTTAAGAAATGTTGCCAGTATTACGGTTATTTACGGTAGCATCACTTTGCTCTATTGTCTATAGTTTTTACAGCGTACGCGATTGAGGCATTTTTATTAGTCTTTTTCATACTTCGGGTTAGGTACTAGCGTAATTTTACAGAACTTACTACTAAAGGTGAAATTTTTGGTTAGTTCTCTAGTTTTACAGACTATTCAATGAAACACAAAAATATTTCCTGTTTATAATATTAGTGTAAATAATAAACACTTTGTTTAAAAACTATATCACAGAAGCTGGTCGTGGTATTTTTTAGTCAACCCTAATGTAATCGAATGCAATTCCAGTCGAAGCAAATTAATAAATAAAATAATAAAAATACTATATTTTACTTGAAACATACTAAACATTTTCAGCGTTTAATTTCTCTTGTTAAGACATTATATTAACAAATTGACGCGATTATTTCCCTACAAATGTTAAATTTTCAGCATTACCAGCTGGTAGGCGGAAAGAAATTAAACCCAAATTTACGAATAAAGTTTAATAGGATGCTTTTAAAACTTGAACTCCTGAGGTGTTTCAATTTTCCACTGTGTTACGTATTCCGCCACATTAGTTTTTCCCTCAAATGGAATTTGTAATTGGAATACGGAAAAAGACAGCGAGGTTCTATTTTTGAACTTGAAACAAATGATTGTTGTTGGTACTCAGTAGGTATTAGGTAAGTTTAAATTCAGAACAAATTTAATAATTTCATTTGTTTTCAATTTTATTTTATACTTTTAATTTTCGAAAAAGAAAAGAGTCGTTATGGAATAAATGAGTCTAATTGTAAAGTTAACCAAGTGTATTTAGGGGCCTCAAAGCCTAGCGGTCTTATTAAGTGGCAGCTAGGTGAGGGGTACCGGGTTCGATTCCCGGTTCGAGGGCAAGTTTTAATTTAATTTAAATTTGTTCTTGGCCTTTGGGAGGGTTGTGCGGTACCGGGCGAGTGCCTAAACCGTACATGGATGACACGGTCGAATTTCTAAAGACAAGCACGAATTATAAAAAAATCTATACTTGACGCTGGCTAATGCACAAATCGTGCCAGAGCCATAAAAAAAAACTGACGTCATGTCATATGTCAGCTTTTGCGCCATTGCTACAATCGCATCACAAATGACAATCGTCCTGAGCACTGTCGATTACTCTGTGGTATAGAATAATGCTTTATGGCTTATCTAAATTAGCTCTTGCATTCAGGAAATAGAAAGATATATTAATTGCACTACGCCGGTGTTCTTTTCATACATACTCTACGAAATGGTACGAAAAGAATTCTAACTAAAACACTGTTTAATTGACGGTATACAATTCGCGTTGTTATTTCATTAAAAACCCAATTTTATTATCAACAAAACACTGTTATGTTATGACTTTTATGAAGGTGCCAATAATTGAATTCACGATTTCAAGATGTATTTTGAACTAAATTATGAATTGTATTTATTTCTGCAGTGTTATAAATGAAAAGCCACGTAGTAGCTCAGAAATAGCCTTTTTATTCCCGTTATAACGGTCCGTTAAACTATCGTTCATCCGTCCGTAACGTTGGATCTAGTTGTCTGTTCCAAATGTCATTTTCACACAATTTTGTTAAAAGATTTTATTTATCAAATATCGTAAATCAATTTGATAACTATCCAAATACTGAATGGTCTGAGACACTTATTATAATTATGACCAAGACAGTATTATTACTGTGATTTGACGAAGTTTTATATCGGTATCGGAAGATATTTGTATAGAACGAAAGACAAATGTTATATGGATTTTTCAATGAATGAAAACGTCCCGAGTAAGTACGTTTACGTACGTAACTTGATAAGATGTTGACATGATAACAGAGACATGTTAGTACTCAAAAATATTAAATACTAGCTGGCCTGGCGAACATCGTACCGCCTAACAGTCGATTCTTTATATTTTTTAAATACTTATTCTGCTATTCGGGACACCGGTCTAGCTTGTAAGATAAAAAAAATAAAGTTGATAAGACAACAAATACATTATGTCAAAAAATAAAAATTTACCTTCCCGGAACCCCTCCACTAACATTTGAACTTTATGATATGGTATTAAAGCTCAAATTGACTTTTAAGTATTATTACGAATATTTTGTATGGGAATATAGAAAAGTGTTGTTTTTAGACTTTTTCACTAATTTTTTAAAACTTTCTCTCCGTAAGAACCATCCTCGTACTTCAAGGAATATTATAAAAAAAAATCAGACAAATCGATCAAGCCGTTTTCATGTTATGTCGTGACAACGGAAAACGGGTTTCATTTATATATATATAGATTTGTCGTACATAGAAGCTAGCTTTGGCTTAGTGGCGTAGATGACTATAAAGGGGAGATGTGTCTGTGCTGTGCCTTCGCAATGATAAATTATATATAATTCTACTGTACGTCAACAGAACTTCTCTAGACAGGTCGATTTTTTTTTGTATTAAGATTCACAAACCATTCCGGTAGATGGCGCTGCAGTCTGCACTTTCATACTTGGTTTAATATCCTAATCGCTTGAAATATCATGCAGGTATGTTGTGTCAGCAAATATAATATATATTCTACAGTAACTTAATTCTAAAATAAATCACATTAACGATAAAACTTCTAAAACAACAAAAACAAAAACGCTACAAATTATCAATTTTACTTATGAATTTGAGAAATATTAATGTGCGTTAAACTAAATATAAATTGTTGCTACGTCACTATTCTACAAAATTAGCATTTTGATAAATATGTTTGTCCCATGATATATAAAAAAAAATGTGTGCGTGTACTAGGTGTACACACGTAAGAAGTGAAACTTCTTTATGACCTTATTTTTCGAAAAATGATCTACTATATGCAACTTTACAGAAATTGGTTAAATAAAGTTAAATTAGATAAAGTTTAACAAAAGACTTTTATTATCATAGACATACAAATACAATTATTTCATTTTACCTTATTCCAACCCCGATAAAGAAGTTTCACTTCAAAAAGCAACATCGCGCATAACCGAAAAACGTGACGATTTGCTACAAAATTTCTCCCATACGTCGATAAAGAAGTTTCATTCCAACGCCGATAAAGAAGTTGGACTTGAAAAAGCAACATGGCGCGTAACGGAAAAATGTGACGCATAACGAAAAAATGTTACACTATTTTTTTTTCCAACCCCGATAAAGAAGTTTCACTTCAAAAAACTTAATATACAAGGCGGTATGGTTCAAAGACTAGCCTAGAAATCAATGATATAAATACCAGCCATTTTAGACGCCAGAAAATTGCGAAAGAGATGGAAAGTTGTTTATACATAATGCTAGACTACAGTTGTTATAATTTAGAATATTTATCTAAACGTACAGTTAAATTTGTTTTAACAACTGAAATTACGAGCCAATTTAAAACAAAATATGTTTGTGGCTGTTAATTTTCAATGGCCATTACCAGAACAAATATACTGCAGGTTAACCGCTGAAAATCAAATTGTTTTAAGTGATTTATTGCTATTATGTACACACAGTTCTATAAAACTTTCTTATAATGAAAGAAAATATTTGTATATTATAAAAAAATACTTTAAAATATACACGCTTTCGCCCGCGTGATTTTCTTGTACTATGGAAATCTTTTGCTACCTCCTATATAATCTTTTCAATTATATTTCAGTCAATTTAGTTATATTACAAGAATTAGACTGTCTATCACTGGCTCTAATATCAGTGATATTAGAGTGTGTACGATACAATTATTAAGGTCTGTTTCACAATGTATGGATAAAGTACCAAATAACTATAAATTATTTGGAAGATAAATTGTGCTATTTGACATTCATCGGACTCATACTCGTAACTTATGATGGACTTTATGTGACGAATAGCGCTGACAGTCGTGAAACGCAACAATTGTGTTTATAAATAAGTAATAAATAGCTAATTTGGAACTTATGTAGAACTTCTCCGTACATTGTGAAACAGACCCTTAATGTAGTTGAATTTAATAGTGTGATGCAACTGCGGAGAGCAAAGACCTGGCGACCGTGTGGTGTTCTAAAGTCTCGTTCATTCGCCTGAAGTCATACAATCGTTCCTTTATTTGCCTCATAATTAATTTTAATTATTTATTTATTAAGAAAAAGATAGCGAGTAAGGTGTGGTGTGTATTTGTGTGTGTAAGTAAAGCCTGTGTCTTAAAATCGCCTTGATTTAAATCAGTGGCGCTACAACCTCTTTAGGTCTTTTTTTAAAATAGGCAAGTAGGTGATCAGCCTCCAGTGCCTGACACACGCCGTCGAGTTCTTGGGTCTAAGACATGTCGGTTTCCTCACGAAGTCCGCTAGTAGTGAATAAAGTTTGATCTGATTTGGATATTATAACTTTTTGCCTATTTATACTGAATGTATTTATCTTTATTAACGTACTATAAAATGAGAATATATCTCGTGATATTTATATAGGCCTGGATGTATGCCAAATCTCCGTAGATAACTGAATGGAGCCCCGACTGTTTTGGGCGTCATTTGTTTCAGTAATGATCACTTTGGACTGCTGCGTAGGCGAAATTGGATTTACCGTTTACGCTGCCTTGCCACGTCTGTCATTTGAATTTCGGACATCCATATGAGAAGAATTATATTATGTGCTAGTCAGTAAAGATTTATTTTTTTAATATTTGGAAGATAATGCCCCTCGCATTATCCCATTCTTTCAAAAAAGATATCCTTAAAACTCTATCAGACATTTAATGTCACTAAATCAAGCCGATTTAAGAGCAGTGTTGGCCTAGTGGCTTCAGTGTGTAACTCTCATACCTGAGGTCGTAGGTTCGACCCCCGGCTGTGCACCAATGGGCTTTCTTTCTATGTGCGCATTTAACATTTGCTCGAACGGTGAAGGAAAACATCGTGAGGAAACCGACATGTCTTACACCCAAAAAGTCGACGGCGTGTATCAGGCACTGCAGGCTGATCACCTACTTGCCTATTAGTTTTAAAAAATGATCATGAAACCGATTCGGAAATCTGAGGCCAAGACATAAATAGGTTGTAGCGCCACTGATTTATCTAATTATTATTTCATAGCATATTAGTACCACATCATATAGATATATAGTTTATAAAACAGATTTAATATCGGAAATTGCACAACTTCCACGATAAAGTACTAGGCTAACATAAACAATCAACTTTTTTCAACTGTTACGTCATCGAGAGTTAAGCATACTTCGGCTAAGAAAATACCGAATATATTTTTCTTCTGACTTTTCATACATTTCATTAAAATCATCTGCTGTTTTGGCGTGGATTGCGTAAACAAATGTAAAAGCCTAGGGACTGTGGGCGGATAAAATGGCGGATGTTTGCGCGTTGTATTGTTAAAATCATATTATTTTCAAATAATCGATGTGACTTAAAATATAATTGACATATGTCTGTAAATATGTCAATGACAATTACTGTTTTAAGGCCTTTACGACTTTATCGGTAAGAATTTAACACCAGCTGAGAGATTTTAAATAAAGCGTTTGTCGGTAAAAAGGTTTACGAAATCAGATTACTATTCAAAAGTCGAAGCATATAAATCTTTCTATATTTGAATTTCATTTAGAATGCAGTACTGTTGTCTAAAAATATATTTCTTATTATCTATGCCAACACCAGTGCGCAAAGAGGTTTCATACATAATAATGTTCTGTGAAGGATCCATTCCATCTTATAGCGCTCTTGCAAAATATTCTTATACTAGCAATTCCATGCGACGCGCGGAAATACGTCAACTGATTGAATGTATAAATAAAAATGTCCTCAATTACATTTGCAAATACTGTATTAATTGCATTTCATTTGCATAAGGTGCCTTTATAGCGTGGGATAATATTTAGATCATAAGTTTTGACAACAATTATAAAAAACTGTACTTATTATTATGACATCATGATTATTAATATGACATTTGCATGCCTATTTATATATGGCTGATTTTGCGGTATTTTTTATTCTTAATCAATCTGAATGTACCACTTTTTTGCAAATAAACAATTTTCTTTTATATTTTTTCTTTGATTATTGTTATTTTATGTCTTTGTGTGTGTGTGTTTGTGTTAGTAAACATTGTCTATGTCTATGTCTAATAAGGAATAAGCGTTACCTTATAATGCTTTTAAAGTGAAATGCACAGGCTTTTAAAATACCGTGGAGTTCTTGGGTTTTTTGACATACTGACATATTATGGCATAAATAATTTAATTGTTTGAAATTTGCTTGCTTCCTATATTGAGCAATTAAAAATTTGTCTAACGTGACACTTTTATGGCAAATAAGGAATTTATTATTATTTAAACAATCTGTGGTGGGTAATAACCTAGCTTTGCCTTGTGTTGTACAAAAAATGGTCGGCAGTGACGAGGTATGGAATGCAGTGGTATCCTTCTGTGAACAGGTCATGCTACAGAAGGAGACAGCAGAGCGAGAGAGGGAGCGCTTTAGGACGAATCCTAGGGGTAGAAGACGGGGAGTAAATAGGAGAAGATATGCCCATCTCCTACCTCCTATGTAGTGTATACTGCACCGGAGGTTTTTGAGTGTAACATGCCGTTGAGGTCCCGGTAGAATGCGACAGCGACCCCGGAGCCTCTGTAACGCGGCTTTGTCGGAACTACTCGGGTGGTTTTAGTGGGTATTGCTCACCCAGTCTCTGAGTAGCAGAGATTTTGGCGTGGGTCGAGTCCCACATACCCCTGTTCAGGGGATGCGCAAATGCATTTCCACCTCGGATATCAAAAAAAAAAAAAAAAAAATTATTTAAACAAACTTCTCACTTTCACTAAATATAACTATCACTAAAAAGGTAGTGTCAAAAATATGCTGATGGTCTACCTATCTATAATTAAAACTGTTCACTTCTACTGTTTTTTTATATGAACTTCTGATCAAACACAAACTACGGTACTTAAGGAGTGTTTTTCTGTGTGTATCTGAATCTCAAGACATGCGACCATCCATGGAGTATAGGTCAGATAGTGTTTTATTTTTAATTAAATTGTGCCTTCTGTGCCTAATTATTCAAAACTATTTATATTTCACCCAGAATATAAAAAATAAATAAAAAATAAAATATGTTTATTATGGAACATACGATACATGTATCACTTATTCCACGTCATTAAATTTGAATTTGTAGGCATCCCTACTCATCGGCAAAGAAGACAGAGGGTGTAGGCCGAGAGAAAAAGCCGGCATAAAAAACTCTCGGTACTCTTTCAAATAGCAAATCATCAAACAACACTTATTTTAAAACAAATATCGCAAATTAATTAGAAGTAGCCTGTCTAGCACTAGTCCCAGGCCCTTTTATCAACTAGATAATCGTAAACTTTATAGTAAGCCTTTTTACACAGCTTTTCTTTAATACATTTCTTATAAGAAATGATCATATAAGGAACATGAACTAAGCTACCAAAGCGGTTATAAAAAACAAACTCTTAAATGTAAATCGTTCGTAAAAGTGTCTCAAATCTTATCGTCAATAAGAAAGAAGAACTTTATCTTCCCACGTTTAATAAAATTCATTATGCCATTGAGACGGGTTCGAAAAGTTCAATAAGTTGTAAATTGTGGAAAGAATCTCCCGAATCACGTACTTTTCACTCTATTTTATGGTAAAACATGATCCTTGGGGCCGGCAGCTGAAGTGTTTAGTGGATATTAAATTACCGGTTTAACACTTTCTTAAAGGTTTTCGAGGTTTCTGTTTGTTTTGACAGCTTTCTATGTACGTAATTTCACTTCACTAAGTCTAAGACCGTTAGGAGTACTTAGACATTCCTTTAAGTCTTAGGCCCAAAAATGTTTCCTATCAACCGGAAATCAAATACAGGTTTTATAATAAAAAAATATATAGAAACTTATGAGTTATGACAAAAATATGGTTGTGATAAAATTGATCAACTGTAGGGAGTCCCTGTATTGTGAGTAACTTACAATTATTCCGTTGTTCTTGGTACATGTTTAAAACTAGTATAAAAAATATATTCATTTATTTCCTTCCTATTTTTACAGTAACTTAAAACTTAATAGAAAACTTTTTAATATAAAAATTAAACTAAAAACATATTATAAACAAAATAGGACAACAATAAAACCAATTAATTATAAATAATGCAATTCTTGTGAATGGTTGCACCTCCTTACAAACATTTTGTAAAACAAAAAATTTGGGGATTAAAAAGAGTGGTGGCGAGTTCATTGCCGGTTCTTCTCGTCCGGGTTACGCCCTTGATTTCAGAACTGGCAGTAAATGTAAAATTAGAAGCATTTAATGTATATTTCTTTATTGACTTTCATAAGTGTACACTGTACATTATGTTACCTTAATAAATAAATGATATTAAATGATATATAAATAAATAAATTGTAAAGGAAGGCCTTAAGTTATAAACGCATGCTTAAAATAAATATATATAATATCTTATTTATATTTCCAACCAGGGACTCTTTCAGTATATTCATATAACTATATCACGACTGGCGCTTATTTAGTCAAAATTATGGTTGACCAACTGTCGATAAAAGCAGCACATGAAAACACTAGTTAACTCATGCACATTACCGTTAAAATTAACTGTTATACTTCGTTAAATAGAGCAATTTATACACAATCTAGAAACTTATGACAGTTATTTGTTTAGTATACGTTTAAAGTTTCAACTTCTGCCTATATAGCGATAGTTTATAAAAATTATATCCGTCGTTAAATTTGTGATACTTTTATTATAATGATAACGTTCAATATTATTAGATTTATAAGAATATAATATTTACAATAGTGCCTTAAAGGTGTCTTAGTTTATGTAGATGACGAAATTTACAAAAAATAAAAATATGCTTGTATACAAATAAACTAATTAACACTTAATACATGTATTTCTCTCAGTTAGAGGCAAATCAATACAAGTGAGAAATACTGCAAATTTTAGTTATTTATTTACACTTCGTTGCCGTAAAGTATACATATAATAATCGAAGCAGGTTACATAAGTTAGGTAAGGGGCCATCCATAAAGTACGTCACACGTTAATGGGGAGGGAGGGTATCAACGAAGTGTGACATCGTGTGACAAGGGGCATGGGAGGGTCAATACTTTTGTGACGTCACATGTTAAAATTTTAAATACTAAAACCATTGATATACAAAAAACCCAAGATGCACAGTCTCGAATAAAAGTAACGCTCGAAAGTGTCCCGAAACACTATTTCTGTCTCTTTCTATAAGTTACAAGCATATATTATTGCAAAATCAACCTTACGCGAATTGTTTAAAGTTGTTATTACAACGATTATTTTTAAATACATACATAAATTTAAAAAATGTGTGACGTCACATCAAGAGGGGGGGTTATAAAAATGTGACAACCTGTGACAAGGACGGGGGGAGGGGTTCAAAAGTCCTAAAATTCGTGTGACGTACTTTATGGATGGCCCCTAACGGGCGGCCTTATCGCTAACAAGCGATTTATTCCAGACATCCTACAAGATGTCCAAAACATCCTAAAGAAACACCTACCTAGGGTAAAGTACAAGAAGGCCATAAATAATTATAAAAAAACAACATTTAACACTAACGCAACTAAAGCAAAATCAAAAAAAAAAAAAGTAACATTAATAAAACAAAAATGCTAAGAATAATTATGCTTAGTACCGATATTAGTATTTTATGAACTTAAGATTTTCTTTAATATACTACAATTACTTAAATATACTAAAGAATTTAGAATGTAAATCCTATGAAAAATTACGCGGAAGTGAGATTTAGCCTTCACGTTTTTCCTCTTAATCACTTAAAGTGAATTTTATAGATTTTCGTAGAGATAAATGAGGGCATTTTGAAAGCTGTATAATTAGTATAAAATATACAGTACTGCGCGTTACCGTTATTTCAATATCATGTTCTATAGGTATACATATTCGTAATAAAATGAATTCAAAGTGTCAAAAATTCGCTATGTTTGGATTTTTTTCTATGCGAAGCGAAGTTATTTAAATCGTGTATCGATCTTTCAAAATGTATACATAAACTACTCAACTCCACCATAATATATTTTTTCCCTATTCCATATTTCAAGAAACTTTGACGAAAAATGGAAAGAAACAATGTACTTTTTTGGAGTTTGGCGAACAGATCGGTCCTTAAGATTGCATTGAACGCATTGAATTGATTCCTTAATTATTTTGCGTTTGAAACTAATGGTGCAAAAAACATTTTGCTTCACCTTGCCTCAATGGTGAATGAACTTTTAAAAAATAGGTGTTATAGATTAAATGTAAAAATTGCCCCCGAGGAGTCAAGAGATGGAAACAATATGCAATTTATCACTCAAAGTCGACGGCGGTTTAGTACTGATAAATGTATGGGACCCATTCGATATAAATTTACACCACAATTTTTCGCATTAAACGCTTTTAAAATGAATTTATTATACGCATTTTAATTAAGACGTTCTTAGTTTAAAAAACTTCAACTTTTTATAGTTCATGGGCTTTGTTAAATCATGGAAACGTGTAACTTGCAGATCATTCAAATCGGTCCAGCCGTTTAAGAGGAGTTCAATGACATACACGCGAAGAGTAGAATTATATACCTGTATAAAGATAAATGTCAGGAGTATCTGTAAAGTACATGTAGTGTGTGTATTAGCAAGCTGCACTAAATAACTAAATAATAAATAATACATAAGAACATAACAGCCCTACGGATTCCTAAGCCCTTACAGATATGATCAAAGTTTCGAGGTGGTGGGATTATCACAAAGCTATCGGGCAGGCTCACCACGATAATTAAGGGCTTGAAGGAGTCTTCGCCACTTTGAGAGGAAGCAAAAAATGAATACGACAGTGCAATTTTCAAATCTTATTTGTGTATAAAACAACTTCTTAAATACTACTTACAAAAAAAAACTGTGGGGCTACAACCTATTTAGATCTGGGCTTCAGATGTCTGAATCTGTTTCATGATCATTTATTAAATCTAAAGGTGATCAGCCTCCTGTGCCTGACACATTATAAATTGATAAATTGTGCCATTTGGCATTCATCGGACTCAACATATGATGGACTTTATGTGACGAATAGCGCTATCTGACAGTCGTGAAACGCAACAATAGTGTTTATCCTACCAATAAGTAATAAATAGCTAATTTGGAACTTATGTAGAACTTATCCGAACATTGTGAAACAGACCCTTAACAAGAAAGTGTCAAGTAATATTTAAGCAAAGCATAATTAAAAGCAATGTTTTATCATAGAAACTGTTTATTAAACGAATGTTTTAAAACTGTCAAATTTTGCCTCTGTCTGAGCTTTACTCTTCATACTACTTATTAAATTACTTCACGAAACTTACGGAAAGCTTCCAAGAATGCTTTTAAGATACTTTATAATTTTCCAGGATGTGTTTTAAAGAAAGCCCGACTACCACAAAAGATATTAAATTTCCTCTTATAACCTATCCTATCCTAGTATCACGGTGTAAGAGCGACAGCTTTTAAGGTCCCTGAGAAATAATTTATTCTTGTAGAGAACAAATGACTATGCGTGGCAGGTCATCTTCTTTACATACAAAAATTAATTACTGTTCGTTTGTCTCGCTAAAACTCGAGAATGGCTGGGACCGATGTGGCTATTTATGATCTTGACATATTTGTGAAAGTTCAGGGAAGGTTTAAGCGTCGAAAGACATAAGTAATAAGTAGAGACGTGTCTTTGGTCTTTTCAGGAATAAAAATTGATTCAGAAATTTGTGTTTCATGGCTGTAGTATGAGAGCCGATCTCTTTGGTCTTTTAAAAAAAATAGGTTTTGACACAAATATTTAGGTGATATGAAGTTCACCGGGCCATCTAGTAATTAATAAAACTACTACTACTAGTACTTGATGAGAGGTGATAGCTAGATATATTTAGTTCGCGTTTATATATTATATAAATTAAAAAAAAAAAAAATTGCCTATATTCGAGAAGCCTACAAGGATTACATTAAGTTTATGTTATTATATTTAGTACACAACCCCCGACGGAGTGAAAGCCTCCATATTTATTCCATTTGTATTTAACCTTCGCTACTATTATCCAATCTTTCCCTACTTTCATTTTTATTTCAGATATATAATAAATATAAATGGTTATATACCGGCAGACGTTCTGTACATACTATTTAAATACAAAAAACAATTGTAAACCTCGAACCCTTGTAGGAGCTTGTAGTTTATTGTTTTACAGAATGCCAAAACGTAAAATGACTGCTTCACGACTGATTTGAGCGCGACCTCAGCTGCGAAAACCGATGTGAGAGTTCGAAAAGTGAGTTACAGAATCGCAAGGCAGGTGTTTAAGAGGAATTGTATATAGATACATTACTAAACTTACCAGTAGCATGAAGTTTCCTCAATGGATCCACGATGGCAAAATACCGATCAGCTGACAACGCAGTCAGAGTGAACACTGACACTCCAATACTGACATCTTTAGCAGCTTCAGAAAGGCGGCATACAGTGTCACCCCAGGGCCAGGACTCCAGGGTGTAGACGATAGAAGTGAAGGGCACGCAGGTGATGATGACCAGAAGATCAGCCAATGCCAGCGACAGTATGTACCTGAAATATTTGAGAGTTGAACACAAAAAATTTTTTTAAAGCAGTGTTGGCCCAGTGGCTTCAGCGTACGACTCTCATCCTTGAGGTCGTAGGTTCAATCCCCGGCTGTGCACCAAAGGATTTGTGCAAAAAGTTGACGGCGTGTTTCAGGCACAGGATGCTGATCAGCTAGTTGCGTATTAGATTGACAAATGATCATGAAACAGATACAGAATTCTGAGGCCCAGACCGAAATAGGTTGTAGCACCACTAATTTATTTATATAAATTTATTAGAAAATAACCGACTGCAACCTCATGGAAATCTGTATATCGGTGTAAGACATATTATATCTACATACTATAGCTCACCGATGTCCAAATTAAGCATTCTAATAAACGAGCTAAGGCTGGATATCCATAGTTGCTCCCCTTACACTATAAAATCTATTTTTGTTTTGTATTTGTAATTTTAATTTTTTTGTAATGTTTGTTTTAAATAAAATACTAATTTGACCGGATTGAAGTTATGTATTATTATAAATTTACAACTATTTAAAATAATTTTAAATTTATCCGACGTTTCGCGTGCTTTACAGCTTGCGTGGTCACGGTGACTGAAGACAAAAGATGTTAAATGTCAAAAAGTATCACAGCTGCAGAGAAAGTTGCATTATCTGTATTTATTTCCCCGGAGTTGGTATCGACTAATATAACGTCGGATAAATTTAAAATTATGTTAAATAGTTGTAAATTTATAATAATACATAACTTCAATCAGGTCAAATTAGTGTTTTATTTAAATGAGTAAAAGTTATGTCAATCAAAGACAATACTAAATGTTTGTTTTGTTTAATAATTATTTTGATTGATATTTGTATGATCTCTGCATGTATGTCCTGTTTGCCTTTAAATGCTTGTAACATTAAAAATTTTAATTTGTGTTTGTTTTACCAATGTATCAGCGTGCCGAGCGTTGGCAAGCTTTTTATCAATAAAAAAATTACTAACGCCTTTATCCCGAAGTACTAGACAGAAACTATAGATCTCCACAGATATACCTTTCTCACTTCATTCACTTTCATGACATGGTGATTTTGATATCTCAAATAATTGTATTATATATAAACCAAACAAGATTTATCATACATTGTTGAAATAAATAGCTTGTTTACATCCCTGTGAATGTAAACAAAACGAATGCTACCAATAATAAAACTGTTCGGCGTATTTTGTTTACCAAGTGATTTATTTTGTTGAGCAAGCCTCTTGATTTACTTCTTGAGTGTTTCTAACATTGTATTGTCTGTATGAGTTTATTCCTTACAAAATTACAAATATTTTCTCTTAGAACTAGCTGCCCCCGCGAATCAACCTTTTTAGTACCATGGAATGTTTTTCTATGCTCTCTCGAGACTGTTCGGTTTTCCGGGATGATAACTTTTTAGGTTTTTCTGTGAATTTTTCTCTATATAAATCTCTGAGTTTAAGCCAAATGTTTTTAATACAAAAACAAAAAATAGGGGTTGATCGTAGAGGAGGAAATTAAGGGTTGTATGTAACAAAAATATTGTTGTTGTATCATAAAAAAAGAAAAACAAAAAAAATTGTCCAAAATAGATTTTTTTTTGGGGTGGACATCCCTTATCACTTAGGGGTTAGAAAGATAGTAGACTATTTTCTACTTACTTACTGAATATGCATAAAAAAAATTATAAGAATCGGTCGAGCCGTTTAGGAGGAGTATGGGAACGAACATTGTGACACGAGAATTTTATATATATAGAGATATATATATATACTGTTTTCTAAACAGGGGATAGTGCAGAATTGACCACTCATAGCGAATAACTCATTCGAAAACACGACGAATCTGCGCCACGATCGCAATGAAAAGTCCGAGACGGCATCCTTCTTAATATTGGCGTAGTTTACATAACCGAGATCCAATTATTCTACTCCGAGAAAGTGGTTAGGCACAATTGGAAAGAACATTGAAAAATTGTCTAAGAAAGATTCGGTTTATGGCTAAGTTTCATGTTGTTACGCCACTGTATATCTACGATTTAAGTTGTGAAAAAGATTAAGGAACAATTGTAAATAAAAATCTTTGAAAAATATTTTCTTAATATGGATTGACGATTTTAAAATTTACCTTAATTTACTGAAGAACAGCAGTTATTAGAGGAAAAATAATAAAATAAATTACATTATAAATTAGGTCTTTTAGAATCACGAGCGAAATGAAAAGTAATAAAATCAATCAAGCTTGTATATGATATGTCACTATATAAATACACATATATACCATTTTTTAATTGGAAAGGAGATACATTCTTTTTCATGTGTCGTTTTTTTTAATATTATCCTGATCACTGTTTACTTATGTTTTAATTGCTTTGTTATGTATCATTAGTTTTGTCTAAATAACTACAGTAGAACCTCGTTAAGTCGAACCTCGATAAGTCAAAAACCTCCAAATCTCGAAAAAATGTTCTGTTCCCTTCCCTTAAAACACCAAAACCTCCATTACTTGAAATCTTGACCCTCTGTTAATCGAAATAATCACCGAGTCCCTCCAAGCCATTTTGGTACATATTTTCACTCTATAACTCGAAAAATTAAATTTGACCTCTGTATCTCGAACATAGTAACGTTTTATTTTACAACCTTTACAACTTGAACAAAAATAAGTTACCGACTTTAAGAACTTGCCGACAATGTGAGTACACTATTGTTTCTTAGAACACATTTTAGGAGTATACAATAATAAATTTATGACTCATGGAAACACGTGTTTGCTTGCTTTGTGTCAGGTGTTCAATTTTGATTCTCTTTGAAATTTAGCTAAAACATTACTGACTTTTATTAATGCCATATTTTTTATTTTAAAATGATTTGAAATAATGTTGATTTATAATAAATAAAAATATGTTTGTCACCTCTGCAAGTTGAATTTTTATCTAACTCAAAATTTATAAGAATAAACCTCAAACTCTTTATGTCGAATCAAAATCCGCCTAAGTCGAAATCCTCCATAAGTTGAAAACTCTATAACTCGAATTTTTTGGCGTCTCCCTTGATGTTCGACTAATAGAGGTTCTACTGTATATGTGTTATGTATTTTTGAACTTCATGCTGTGCTGATTTTTTTTTCTCTTACAGTGGTTACCTGAAAGAGATCGCTCGAAAGCGATAAGTCCGCCAGTTGCTCTCCTTTTCATTTATGTCAATTGTAATAAATATAGTACGTGCAATGAAGTGTTAATGAATAACTAAATAATTAATAATGTAAAATATTTATGTGATTATTGTCGCCTACACAAAAAAAGATATAACCTTAAGCAAAAATTGGCCCAACGCAGCAGTAAGTTGCTGTATGTTTACACATCTAAGCCCAATATAATATAGAAACGAAACAAGAATGTAAAGTAATAAAAAAACAGTAAAGTTCCACAAATGAGCGCTTTTTAAGGCACTGTTTGCCGCGCATCACCACTATGTAGAACCAGCTGCCCACTGAAGTATTTCCGAACCAATTTGACTTAGGGTCCTTCAAGATAAGAGCATACCAATTCTTAAAAGGCCGGCAACGCACTTGCAAGCCTTCTGACAGTGTAAGTGACTTAACATCAAGTGAGTCTCCTGTCCGTTTTCCCTCTGTACTATAAAAATATGTTAATTAGGTACTATCAGAACCCAAAATTAACAAAACTCAGTGGTGCTACGAGTACATCTGGGCCTCAGATTTCTGTACCAGCCCTGCGATTCTGTATCTCACTTTTCGAACTAGCACAGCGGTTTTCGCAGCGGCGGTCGCGTCAGTCATTTTACGATTCGGCATTCTGATAAACAATAAACTACAAGCTCCCTCCTTATCAGATTGCCAAATCGTAAAATGACTGCTTTACGACTGATATGAGCGCGACCGCTGTGCGAGTTCGAAAAGTGAGTTACAGAATCGCAGAGCTGTTTCGTGATCATTTGTTTTTTTCAAACAGCCATATAGGTCATCAGCCTTCGGTGCCTAGTAACGTATGCAAATTTATAATGTTAGATTTTATTATTATAGGCACGCAACCAAAAAAATATTCACGAAAATATTTTATTAATGGTACACAATTATATGTTATTAAGGAAATGAATTTGTGGAATAGTTTTAGGAAATTACACAAATGCGTGTTTTGATTGAAAGTTCTATACAATTATTTGATCTAAACTATAGATATATTATCAGTAACAAACTGATATTATACCAAGGGTCTTTTCCTGGTTCTGGTAACTATTACTTCTACGCAATTTATTGTAATTCCATACACACACATCGTAGACGACACCGTCCATTTTTGGTTTAGTATGTGTGTTGTAATATTTAAATTTCGCGCCTTTTGCTCAGACTTCAGTTGTCTTTTATGTCAAGTGTGTTTCACGTTTGTCTTTGCCCTACTCTCTACTTTGTGAACATTACTAACCGATGTATTTTTTTTCAAACTAAATAAAGTCTAAGTTATTTTCCACATACAAAACTACTAGTTTCCATTAAATCTTAACAATGTGATTGACGCCATACTACTAACATTATGACTACTCCAAAAAAATCCTTATATTAAAGGCCGCTTAACTAAACTTACTGTTACGTACCAAGCACCACTACTGTGTAAATCCAGCTACTAATGTGTTTCCGAACCAATTCGACTTAGGGTCCTTCAAGAGTATACCAATTCTTAAAAGGCCGGCAATGAACTTGCCTTCTGACAATGTGAGTGTCAATGGGCGGTTCTACTTACATCAGATGAGCCGAGCCCGTTTACTATATAAAAATGTGATAAAAATAAATCTGTTGCATTTATCACACACGATAAACGAGAAAAAAAGACACTAGAAGTTCCGTTAATGGAAAAATTTTATAAACTTACGTGTTAGGAACATTTCTCATAGCCTTGTGCCGTACAAACACGGCAACAAGTGTCCCATTGCCCACAACGCCGATTATGAAGATGAACGCGAATAGTATAGGTACTATGTAGGTCTCTGGTCGCTGCGAGTACGGCTTATAGCTCTCTGTGTCGTTGAAAATGAGGCTGTCATTGTAGTCATCCATTTTGCATGATCTGTGAACACAAAAACAAATGAGCAGATGTTCTAAATTCGAAATTTAATATTTCATAAACTTAAGGCACAGGAACTGAACTGCGATTCAACAGAAAGTTATTACATCCTAATAAAAACGGATTACAAATTAACTAAAATTTGTCCATGTTCATCATAACGTAAATCCCATTCTATAGAAAGATTACTTTAGTTAAATAACTAAGGGTAACGACGAGGTATATAATAAGATGCGCTCTTTAATCTGATAACAAAGTTTTATTTCATAGTATTATATTCTATCTTCAGCATTTTAATATTTAATAATTTATTTATAGTTTATTAATTTATTATTGGTATTACACCAAGTAAGTTATTCGATAACATGCTATACATATTATCTATCTCTTGGCACAGTGTTTGTAAAACGGAAATGATTTTTACGTAGGATGTGATAGATATGATAATTGTAAAGTATATACTGGCTCATGTGAGTAGTGTCGACGTTAGTACGTTTTGTTTATTAGGCACAAATAAATCCCTAATATTCGATATTTTAAAATATTACAATATGCATTGGATTAAATAACTCGAATGCCTAGCATTTTATGGCATAGCACTCTCTCTGAATAGTTTACGAGTTTCCAACTGCAGCATATTACAGTTAGATTTAGATAAATGCGGCTTTCATCCATTCCTTTGGGACGAGAAAAGGAAATATTACAGTGAATTAAATATTGCACATGCGCTTTGCACATATATTTTTAGAAAGATACCGTTAGATATACTATTGATTTATTATTATAGACTGTTGACTTCCATTTATTTCAGATGTAAGTTGTAAGTTTTATTGTTATGCAATTTAGCAATTTAATAAATTATAGGTTCAATTGATGCCAAAGCATATTATTTCGTCCGTTTGAAAGCAAGCATATTTCAAAAATAGGTTTAATTATTACGTCAAGCAATTTTTGGAGATTATTGACCCCCCCCCCCCCATCTAACGCGTTGTAACATTTTTCTGTACCCAATACTAAAACGTTTCGTAACCACCCCGTGACACTTTATACCTAAAAGATTCCATTATGTGGTGTAAAGTACTGGAAAGTCGAAAATAATATTAACAATAACGCGTAAATTAATTCCCGTCCCGCATCGTAACGTTTTACAAAAGGACCCCCAAAATTCGTTACGTAATACTTGAACGCTCCCTAAGTCAAATTTCTTAGTTTTTAAGGTAGATTATTTTTGAACCCAGAACCTTTTATATTGAAGATATAGTGTGGTTAATTTCGTGTAATCTTATTTGTTAATTGATAACTATTTTTACAATGTAAATAGCCATATTTTAAACAAATAGTTTAATAGTTCACAAAGTCCTTATTAATTGTGAACTCGTTGCATTTTCAAGTTAAGTCATCGTGTAACTCCGTTCAACGTGTTCAAGTTAAAACGTCTAGGAAATTTAAACTTTAGTTATATTACACTAATAATATTTTAATTGCGTGTTAGCCTAGTAGTTAAGTGGGTGTGTGTGTCTCTTATAATTGACAACTGTGTACCAACGTATAATAATAATCACATTAAAAAAATGAATGAGGTTCCGGTTCATATAAACATACCTGCATACAAAAATCCATATAAATAAAAATGCATCGCAAAATGCAGTTTGTATGTTTCTTTTATTATCATGAAGCTAACTTTAAAATGGCATGGTAGAAAACTTCAACAACAAAGTTGGAATCGCTATCGCTATAGAACGGCGGTCAGGCCAAAACCCATAAAGGTTTGTTTCACCACTGGTTGATATGGCCTTAAATTACAATGTCAAAACATTTGGAAAACACTCTGGATATCGTAATCACATAGCGGAATGAAATATACTTAATAACCTAATCTCAATCCTACCAAATATACAAATATATAAGTATATAATTTTCGTGTCTGTAACAGTACTTACTCTTCCAAAACGACCGATATGAAATTTTTGGCCCGTTCCAAAAAAAAATTCTAAGTTTTTTATTGTTTTTCCCTAATTTTCACCCTTTTACCAACCCCTACTGTTAATGATTAATATAAGCTAGACCAGCTAGGTCTGGATATACATAGTTGCTCCCCTAAGACTTTGAAATCAATTTCCCTTTAGTTATAATTTATGATTTATGTAACATTAATGTTCCTAACATTATTTGTCTTATGGATGGTGGAGTACAATTGGAAACCAGACGGAACTTACAGTTGGCCTACTATGTACTGAAAGTCTTGAGGGGGGTAGTGTGCAATACAAGTGTACTCCATGAACTGGGTTTCTATGTATGGGATACGTGCGATGGCGATGGCCTAGGTTATTTGCAATACCAAGGGTCAGAACGAGTCTGTTGCACAGATCCCCATTATCAAAGACGTTGCGCCTACTGAATGCTGTCTTCGACACTATCGACATATTTATATGTTTGCATAGTGAGTTCACAGTAGCGATTTTGTGTATATTATATGTTTAATATTATTTACTTTAGTATATTTTATTTTATTTTTCTCGATATTATCGTATTGGCAGTCTATAGGGATAATGTATGTATTTCTGTAATAAATAAAATAAAGAAATGAATGTATTCGTTTTTCCCTTCGGCTTTGTAATGTTTGCTTAAAAGTGCTTGTCACAATTAATCCTGTATTTTATTTTTCTTAAGTACTAATGTATGTGCCAATATGCCATGCGTTGGCAATTTATATAAATAAATAACAAAAATATTAGTACATTTCACGGTTCAAATAACCAAATCAACCAAACCGAGAAATTCATTTAAAAATTATAGACAGCAACTAATATAACCGCATAGCGATGTCCAATAAAAGTTTAAACGCACAGGAAATATAACATCAATATTTGTTCAAAATAATCGCATCTGGCTTTAATCACGGTGGAATTACTATTAAACGTTTCAAACATGAACGCATTACATTTAAATAAACGAATTTCAATTTATTTTTATACAAAATTAGCCGCGAAGAACTTGATTCTGTCTTGACTTATATGTTCTTTTGTTTATTGTTAAAAGCAGCGTTGGCCTTCAGCGGGTGTCTCATAATATCATGGACTTCTGTGCACCAACTTATGATCGTCATCTCATAACAAAAATCTATGAATCGTATCACCTTGACGTCCGTCGTTCGCGAGCGAGTTTTTAAGGCAAATTTTGCCGCGCACTGCCACTATGCGGAACCAGCTGCCCACTGAAGTATTTCCGAACCGATTTACGACAGATATGAGTGTATTAATTCTTATAAGGCCGGCAACGCTTTCGCGAGCCCTCTGCCATTGAGAGTGTCCATGGGCGGTGGTATCACTTAACTTCAGATGAGCCTCGTGCCCGTTTGCCTCCTGTACTATAAAATTAAAACAAATAAAATTCAGGCGCCTATAAATAGAAAACATAACAATATAAAAAGGAAAATCTGAAAATGAATCGTAAAATGCGTTCCTAAGCTTAGAATAGGAATTCGAATATCTAAAAAAATTATAAAATAAGGTTTTAATGGAGAGAAAATGTTTAAAAAGAATTGTAAAATTTAGTTTTTCTATTACGGAATAGCAAACAGTGTCTATAAGGTAACAAAGGAAATTATTCCATGTTATGTGCGGCTCTCATCCCTGAGGTAGACTCGAACCAATGGACTATACCTAGGTAACACTGAAAATGTTTAGAAAATAAAGAACGGCTTAATGCAGAAAGATGCCAATACTTTATTTTATCTATGATTTGCCGCCAATTTACAAAAACAAATGACAAATGAATGCAATATACTACATTAGGTTACCAAAGAGTTCTAAAATTGAAATTCAAAAAAGTTTTCATTAGCAATATTTCTAACTGGCCAGTTCTAAACATTTTCAGTGTTAACCACGTATACGAATTTAATTCGTTCGTACGATGAAGGAAAGCATCGTGAGGAAACCCGTCTGCCATAGACGCAAGTTGACGGCGTGTGTTAGCTGATCTTTTTGCTTATGAGTTAACAAACATTTCCGATGTTCCTTTTAATTTTCTCTTCACTGAGACGTCATTGACGGTCTAGAATAACTTAAAACTAAGTACAGTCAAAACCGTTTATAACGACATTGAAGGGACCGTATAGTTGCCGACGTTATATCCGATAGTCGTTATAAGCAATGTCATATATACACAACTATAGTAGGTACATATGTATGTACATAGTTATATTATCATAGTTATCTATCTAGAATAGGTAGGTATGGGTTATAATATGGTATGTTAATATTCTAATAGATACGTAAAGGAGTCAAAAAAGAGACAAAAATATTTATTGTGAAATAATTAGGTACAAAAGTAATCAGTCATTTTGGTTTGTTTTTTTTTAAACCCAGTCTCAAATATTCTTTGCATTTAATCCATATGACATGAGATTTTTATTCAATAGAAAACACTTTTCTCTTTTTTTGCGACATGATAACACATAAATGCACAATTGCACAGTCTAAACAACACTGGCAACACTTTTAGCGAACTAAACATGTGTAAAGTATGCAAGTAAAGGTCAAATAGCCGGGAAGAGGTTCGGATGAGGCGGGAGAAAGTGCGTAGGTAATTATATGCCTAAATATTCATTCAATGCTTATAAATAAGATTTAAAATCGTTTGTATTGTTTTCTTTTGCTGAGACAACAAGCGGTTGGTCGTTATAGCCAAAGAATATCGTCTTTTTTTCGAAAAATTTCGTCGTTATAAGCGATATGTCTCTGTATCCGATGTTGTTATAAACGGTTTGTTTACCGAATAGTTTACTAAGGATTCGGACGGGACCATACAATCTGGTTGTAATAACCAATAGGTCGTTGTAAACGATGTCGTTATAAGCGGTTTTGACTGTATATACTAATAATAAAAGCCTTAATGCTGTAGTTACTTATAAAAATTAAATTAATAAAAAATAAATACTAATCATTAATCGGCAAGCCGGTTGGTTTCTGTTATACAGCTTGTCCTTGGACATAGGCCTCCTCTAAGGGCTTCCACTCTTCTCTGTTTCTGGCTTTACGTAGCCAAATAGGGCCAGCTGCTCTTTGCACATCATCCTCCCATCTTTTTATTTGTCTTCCTTGTTTTCTTTTGTCATAGCGAGGAAGCCATTCCGTCACTGTCTTCGTCCAATTCTCTTTATCTTCTCTCATAATGTGTCTTGTCCATTTCCATTTCAATCTTTTACTAGAAGTGTGTTCTAAATTTCTCCTAGTCGTACTCTATCTTTCAATTTCAGCCCTGCGATTCTGTAACTCACTTTTCAATTCACACAGCGGTTTTCGCATCGGCGGTCGCTCTCAAATCAGTCGTGAAGCAGTCATTTTATGATTTGGCATTCTGATAAACAATAAACTACTAGCTCCCACCTTTTCACCACCTTTTGCGATCTAGCCTAACTTAGTCTTAAGTTAGGCTAGATCGCAATATAAAACGTCTTTGTTCAGAGACAATTTATAAATAAAAATGACGATTAGACAAAATATATATTATATAGGTAGGTACTCCTATGCAAATCAATTTCCTAAACAATTGACTTGTCTATTGAGCGACATCAGCTCGCTTTGTGAACAATATATATATATATATATATAACGTTCTGTTTAACCTAGACTGCATACAATCTAAGTCAATGAGTCTTAGCACGAAGCACTCACGAGCTTTTAACCTCAAATTAACTGTTTCAAGATTAGAAACTTGAATAATACAAGTTCTGCTTCCCTGTGTCAATTTTACATTTCCATTTTCAAAAAATAATTGTCAAAATATATTTTCTATAATTATTTTATGATTTTGACTATTTTAATTACTAATAATAATTAATGATTTATTTGCAAAGAAAGTGGTACATTCAAATTGATTTGTTATTAAAAAAGCAGCACAATTAGCTATACGTATATAAAAATAGGCATGCAAATGTCATAATTATTATCATAATAAAAACAGTCATCAAAACTTATGGTCTAAAGACTTCCATTAAAAGCACCTTGCATTAAAAATTGTATTACCTCCTTGAAAGCGTTACACGGCTTCTAAGTTATCTATATATTTAAAAATGAAACCCGTTTTCCGTTGTCATGACATAACATGAAAACGGCTAGACCGATTTGTCTAATTCTTTTTTTATAATATTCCTTGATGTACGAGGATGGTTAGGAAAAATTAAAAAAAATTGAGTGAAAAAGTTTAAAAACAACACTTTTCTATATTCTCATACAAAATATTGGTAATAATATTTAAAGGCAATTTGAACTTTAATACCATATCATAAAGCTCAAGTGTTAGTGGAGGGGTTCCGGGAAGGTAAATTTATATTTTTTGACATAATGTATTTGTTGTATTATCAACCTGCTTTTTTTATCTTACTAGCTAGACCGGTGTCCCGAATAACAGAATAAGTATTAAAAAAAATAAAGAATCGACTGTTAGGCGGTACTATGTTCGCCAGGCCAGCTAGTATATGATAAAATAGTTTAATAGTGGTGCAACACGCAGGCACCCACAGCCATGTCGGATCCCTCGGTAGATAACATTATTTTATTGAACCGGAAACAGGTCAATTGAACGTGTAATTTTTAATATCTGACCTTACTGATCAGACTTACTTACTGTCAGATACTAAAAACCCTGAGATGGTATGGATTTGATCATCGGTCGTCGGAAGTCAAAGTTTGAAGTCACTACTTTAATCGCGTTCTTCATTAGATCGTGTTGTTGGTGTTTCATATCTTCCTCCACCTGACTTTGGCCTTAGCGCCTGTGTATAATATAAAGGCCTGTAAGGACCTTAACCAGTCCTTTTTTTATAGAACAAGGGGCAAACGGGTAGGAGGCTCACCTCATGTTAAGTGGTACGACGGTACCACTGAGTGGGGTGACTGAATGGGTGACGACCCATAGACACTCTCAATGCCAGAGGGCTCACGAATGCGTTGCCGGCCTTTGATAACTGATACACTCTTTTCTTGAAGGACACTAAGTCGAATTGTTTCGGAAATACTTCAGTGGGCAGCAGCTTCTCTAAGTGTCGGGCCAAAGAAGCTCTAGATTCCTTGGAAACACACTGAAGAACAACGGGTCGTCACTTGTAGTTATCTGAGAATTAACAAATTGTCCACGAAGTAAGTAATCCAGGATTAACTTACTTACTTCGTAAGTATTATTTGTCCATTAATGTCGTCAACTTGTTAATCGGTAAAAGAGTCAAGTAACGGATGGTCAACTAGTCTACTTTTCTTTCGCATTTTGTAAATAAAAGGAAAATGTATGAAATATAAAGCTTTCGGTTTCTAGAACAACGTATTTGTTAAGTTCACTTCGTAAGCCAAAGTAAGCTGGAATACTTCTCTTCAGGTAATCCGCTTAGCTTATGCTCCTAATACGCTGTCGAGACCACTATCTATTAAGCAAAAATAAAGCTTTCTTTAGGTTGTATTTTTAAAATAAATTTGTACAATAATTTGGGAGAACTGATATACTGATACTTACATAAAAATGCTCATTGGCGTGATATGAGCCTGTCTTATAAAGTTGATACGTGGAAATCCAACTCTAGTGCCCAAGCGTCAGTGTGATCTACAGCGAAAACTAACCATTTGAAAAGGGCACACAAGACAATGCACGGAAATAATAAAGAAATTCATAGATTAACAGAATTTTGTCATACTTGTAATATTTATTTATAAAAGCTTGCCAACGCTCGGCTCACTGATACATTGGTAAAAGAAAATTATTATTTTTTTTTAAATATAAAATATATATATATATATACTAGCAGACTCGGCCAAGCGTTGCTGTGGCTAACGTTTTTGTTATATTACAAAGTAGTAAACTATTAAAGGGAAACGGTAGGAGAACACTAGTCATGGGGACCACCATGCATTTTTGGTGGTTATGCCATTAAATTGTAGCTTATGTGAAACGTTGGTACTTTCAACACAGCGCCATCTGTTAGAATTGTGATTGTGAAATAATAAAGAAATAATTTGCAATAAAATAATATTGCGGGTATAAATTAGGTGTAAGCTATCTTTTAAGTTAGATCAAACTGCTCACGGTGTGAAAGTTTGATTGAATCCGGTTAAGTAGTTTAGAAATCCATAGGGGACAAACAACGTGACGCGTAATTTATATAAATTAACATATGTATGTCAAAACAATTAAATTATTAAAACTAAACGAAAATGGATTTCAAAGTGTGCGGGGACCAACTATGGATATCCAGATCTTGCTCGTTTATGAGAATGCTCAATCTGGATATCGGTGAGAGAAAACGAGTTCATCCGAAAGGAGGGAATGGGGTATCTAAAGGGTACACGAAAAGGTTGGAGCAGTCAACCTTGTTGTTAAATATCTTAAATTCAAACGATATATCAATTAATTTTCTACAATTCTTCAATGGCAACATCTTATTATCTTATTAACAAATCACATGAAATAATATTGAATTTTCAATCGTATTTCATTCTCAGTTATTTGAATCATCAATTTCCAAAAATGTAATAAATTTCAATATGACGGACCAATTATCTCGAAAGATTTTCGTCTGAAGCCAATTAAATTTGCTCAGAAGCTCATTTACTTCGCCTGTGAAAGAGAAGCTAAAAAGCAAATTTGCACTTTCAAAAGCTTTTATAAAATGAGGTGTTTTAAGTGAAACGCCATGGCCGGTGTAAAATTAAAATACTCAATAATAGTTACAAATAAAAATGACTCGCAAAAGTTGTTGCAAAGCGCAAAACTCGAAGACGGCTGGACCCCTTCGAGTAATTTCTTTCATTTATTCTTTGAACTCTAAAGAAGGCTTTTATGGAGAGAAAAATTGGAAAAAGTTTTATTTGGTACGTAGATTTTCATTCCCGAAAATCGAACAGTCCCTATATAGCATAGCAAATTTCCAATTACGGCGAAACGAAGGTTGTGAGGGCAGTTAGTAAGTTATAAATAAAGAGATGTTAGGTCCCTGCTTCCTGCTCTAATATAACATATCGATGACGATAAATATGCCAACTTTTTTGCACCCAAGTTCTTTTTTTATGTAATAGGAGAAGGGTAACCTGATGTTAAAAGATACCGCCGCCCTTGGACACTCATATTGTCAGAAAGTGTGTGTCCGGCCTTTTAAAGATGTAGTTGTCTCATAATCTGCAGCATTAATGTCACAAAAAAACTCATTATTGCGATCGGGATCGCTTTTGGAATGGCTATTGGAAGCTAAGGGCTCTGGTGTCGCTAAGTTGGAATCCCTACTATAAATCAAAATTAAAAAAAAACAAATAAATACAAACTTTATCAATAAACATTGTTTTTTCATTATTTTAGAAATCCTCAATGTCCAAATCAGTATTAGTCTTATAGATAATATTAGAGCAATTTAAATTATAAACATTTTTAATATTTAATCATCATTTAAACATCTACTCCAAGGCGTTAACGTTGGCCTGCTTTTAATTAGTGTGCTATATATATGATACTAGCTGGCCTGGCGAACATAGTACCGCCTAACAGTCGATTCGTAAAACATTCCAAAATCAACAACTACTAATAAATTAAAAAAATATTGTCAACAAAATTGTGAATCTAAACCATTCCCAGATCCCCTTGAACACACACAAAAAAAAAATGTCGTTTGAGAGAAGTTCAGTGACATACACACTCACAGAAGAATTATATATATAAAGATTTGTACAGCAAACGAAAAACAGGGACACAACTCAGAAGGTGGATAGACCACATTAAAAGAAACAGCAGGTGGTACATGGCAGATAGTGGCACAGTGCAGAAAGGAATGGCGGGATTTGGAGGAGGCTTTTGACAAAAAAGGGCACACAGATACACTAGAAGAGGATTAAAATGGAAATTTGTTTAAATATAATTGTAAATGTACCTGAATAAAGGCTATTATTAAAAATATGATATAAGAATAAAGAGAAATGGAGTGGTCTGGAGACCTTGACTTGTGAAGAGGTCCTTGCAGACTTAAGTTCTTTTATATTATATTAGCGATTTTTTTATATTACTCTATTATTGTATATTTGATATGTTCTATCTATAATTTTTGTGTGATGTAATGAGCTGAATGATCAGTCGGATCATTTAGATTTTATGCATAATATTATGCAACCAGAAAGCTGTTAATTATAAATAAATGTAAATGAGCCTTTCCTCCAACTTCAATTTTGTTCTCTTTATAATAATAATAATAATAATTTATTTATTGCAAGAATATGGTACAAAATGTTAAGGTGATACAATCGTAAATCGTTCGCATATTCTGCCACACACGATGGCGCGCAAATTTGTCTTAAAGAATTTAACATTATTATTCAAAGTCAATTCTTATATTATCTAGTCTATTATATTATATATATTACATCATTAGCTTTATATCAATTACGGTGTTTCATGCAAATAATCATTTATTGAATAGTACATTAGTTCTAAAAGTAATTCACTAAGTCGCTTTTTAAAGAATCTAGACGGAAGATCTTTTAATTCTTTTGGTAATTTATTGTAGACTTTAATTGCCATACAAAAGCTGTTTTTCCGAAACAGTTCCAGATTGATTTTTGGCACAGCCAATTTCTTCCCATGTCTACTTCTTACTTCAACTTCTACATTCGACTTAAAAATATGTATGTTTCTGTGCACAGTAGACTCTTGGGCCGAGGGGTTAAAGTGCACAGGCGCTAATTATAGATCTATATCGGGGACTGGTAGATAGTACCGGTGACCCCAGAGCTGGTGCTTTGCTAGTTCAACGAATAAGTATCGCAAAACAGCGAGAATGCCAGCGATAAAGGTACACTGCCACAGGGACCAAACTTTTTGAATTTGTTTTGATTTTCTTTTTAATTATTACGTTGTAGGTTAATTAATTGTAAATATTGTATAATACATAAATAAATTAAAAGCTACTTTTGGCTAGGTGTAAGAATTCCAATTAATTCATTTTACATGAAAAATGTCTCGAAAAGAATACTTCCTTCAGTAAATGGATCATGAAATCAGCCACAATATCAACCCTTTGTGAAAAGCTAATGCGATTGATGTCATAAGTCAAGTCTTAAGACCAGTCTTTGAGAGATTTTGAATGTAATATCAAAGAGGACACAATCAGGAATTTTATGGAAGATTTTCATACAATATTTCTGTCAGAGTATTCATATTTAGAAATCGAATTGCTATTGTCAACATATTGTTGAGTGTTTGTGAAGTTAGAGCAAATATTCTCGAAAACATATTGCAAAAGTTGTGTTAGCTTTGATTTCTTTTGAGCTGTGAATTTCATTTTTGTATTATGATGATACTACAAGTAACGACCCGTCTTTTATCAGTGTGTTACCAAAGGATCTAAAGCTTCTTTGGACTCACGAAAACTAGGAGAAGCTGGTAGAGTAGAAGGCACGAGCCCCGAGACCGATCCCCTACTCACTGAACTAACCTATTTAAGGTCCTTACAGGGCTTAGACAGAAGCTATGTCTAGCTCAAGACAGAGGGCACTAGAGGAAGATATGCTACACAAACTTCGGTAACGAAGAACGCGTATAAAGAAGAGAAGATTGTGATGATTGGTGAACATATTTAGTTTAGTTCTCTTCGATTGTATAGTTTTTATTAAATCTAATACAATTTACAATATCACCATAGACAAGATTTTTTCAATTTGCGCCAGTAATTTCTAAGATCTTACTTATATTTTACCCCTTTATTCATAAAAATAATGTTGTACTTGTAGCTGTAATGTTAGTACTAAATATTTATTAAAAACGGCGTCAGACTGATATATTTCTAATGAATACCTTTCATACTTGACAAAACCGTAAGGTTCGGAAGTTCCTTCTAAGATCGGAATAATAAATAGGAATTTGTCATGTCCTCACCTAAGCGCTCTTAAGATATTTAAATTGTCACTTTTCGTTATTTACGAAGGAAACTGTCAGAGGTAGATTTTGTCCCATTTGTTCGCTTTATTAACTTTGAAGTGTCGACGTGGCCTAATGGAGCCAAGTATCTCATTTTAATAAGTAATCTGTGATTGCTAGAGAATAATGCGATTCTCAATACCGAGGTCGTGCGTTTGAATCACGGCTGCATCAATTTAACACCCGTACGGTGGAGGAAAATATCGGCATACATTCAGAAATCATTGCCATGTGTCAGTCACAGAAAGCAGCCCTGCGAGTTTGTAACTCACTTTTCGAACTCACACAGCGGTTATCGCATCGGCGGTCCCTCTGAAATCAGTCGTGAAGCAGTAATTTAAGCAAACAATAAACTACAAGCTCCCACCTTTTCAGAATGCCAAATCATAAAATGACTGCTTCACGACTGATTTGAGAGCGACCGCCGATGTGAAAACCGCTGTGTGAGTTCGAAAAGTGAGTTACAGAATCGCAGGGCTGATCATCTACTTGGCTTTTAAGAAAAAACATACAAGAGTTTGAAGCGTAACACAAGTGAGTAGAGTAGTAGTAAGTTTTATAATAGTAAACATATTTTTGTCGTTTATAATGTCTTAGGAACAGAAAGAAAAATATTTTCCTTTGTCTTCAACTTCTTCGTAGTCATTAATAGTTTATTTCTAATAGTCTGTCTTGAAAGCAAAGCCTTAAAAATGTTAAAGCTTTTTAAAGAAAACGCAAAGTAGTAGAAAACATTGTTAATAACATAGATTTATATCGTTAGATAGGCCCCGACACCAAAAACTGTGGCATTGTTTTTGAATGTGTGCGTTAACAAAATGCCGACACACGCAAACTAACGAGTAGTTAAAAAATCGTGTTTCTGCCATTGTACTTATCTGTTGTAATGACAAAATAGTGTCATCTCATTTTCTCCTACATTAGTTGCAAACACTACTTTATCTTTCGTGCACTCGCCATTTCAATTTGTTATTTCAGACAGTGCGGAAGGAAAAATAAAAGTTTTTAAATCAAATCGCAATACTTACGAGTGAAATGTTACACCTCTGGCTTTATTTGTGTTTCTAGAATTGTTGTTGCACTTTAGAAAGGCACACGATGGCATTTTGTGACACTAAACTGCTCGCAAACGTCCTTTACAACACGTCCGGCTAACACTGTGTTTAGGGGTGCACTGATCCCAGGTTAGTGAGCTCACTCACTTCGACTGTGCGACAACACGGCGCGGTCTCACTGCGGTAAGGGCCTATCTAACGATATAAATCTATGGTTAATAAAAAGTAAACAAGTGTTTTGCTAGTTTATTTTCGGAGTTATAGACGCGCCAACTAAATACTTTCCTTGATTTTCTCTAAGGAAAAACATGAAAAATATACATAATAAAATTTTTATATACTAGCTGACCCGGCAAACGTTGTTTTGCCATGTATATTATTTCTAGGAAACAATTTTTTAGTTCAATAATAATAACTACCTACTATAATAAAAAATAGGGGTTGATTGTAGAGGGGTGAAAATTAAGGGTTGTATGTATTTACTTATGAATGCTGTATTATAAAAATTTAAAAAATCTAAAAAAATAAAGAAAAAATTGGGATGGACACCCCTTATCACTTAGGGGTTTGAAAGATAGATAGTAGCCAATTCTCAGACTCTAACTGAATATGCATACAAATTCATAAGCATCGGTCGAGCCGTATGTAGTATGGGAACGAACATTGGGACACGTCAATTTTACATATTAGATAGAGAGAGAGAGAGACTATTAGAAGCCACTTCTCAACGAACAGAAATCGGAGCAGTGAGATCGCTCTGCGAAGCCTGCGAAGTGCCAAGGAAACTTCTGAGCTTCTGAAAGGAGCTAGGCTGGCTTAATAATTTGGAATTTCCGCACAATGGACCAAATGAGCGCCTAACTGCGGAAATTGTGTTCACATTACTAATACTAATATCTCTAAGATTAAAACCAATGGCGCTACAAACTTTTTAGGTCTGGGCCTCATATTTCTGTATCTGTTTCATGATCACTTGGTAATGTAATAGGCAAGTAGGTGATCAGCCTTCTGTGCTTGACGCACGCCGTTGAGTTTTTGGGTTCAGGGCAAGTAGGTTTCCTCACGATGTTTTCCTTCACCGTTCGAGCGAATGTTATAAGCGCACGTAGAAAGTCCATTTTTGCACAGCCAGGGATCGAACCTACGACTTCAGGGATGAGTGTTGCATGCTGAAGCCACTAGGCTAACACTGCTCACAATGATCTCTTATATTACGCAACAGATTTTTAAAATAATAATATATTAGCAAGAATATGGTACAAAAATGTAATGGTTGTACAATCGAAAGTTCGCGTGCAAGTTTGTCTTAAAAAGAATTTCACATTTTTAAAGTAATCATTTATAGAATAATTTTTTTCCAAAAGAAGTACATTAAGTCAATTTTTAAAAACTCTAGAAAGATCTTTTAATGTTTAATATACACAGCGTGATGTGAATTTTTCTTATACTATGTAAATCTTCTGTATATTTTGGGAATGTTAATGAAAGTGCCATAACGCGTCATATCCAACATTACTCGAGAATTATTACATTTTTACGCTTTGACGATTTAACGTGTGTGTTGATGGCTGCCTCGTAAAGGGACCTTAATGTAATGAGGCAAGAAATAATCTGCAGATAAAAAATTACACAAATGAAACTCTGTCAAAAATAGAGTACAATACTTCCGGTTTTGTACGACGCTATCTGTCTGCATAGAATTACGAGAAAAATATTCCGTATATTTTTTTCCAACACGTTATTTATTGTCAGCAAGAAAATGTTGTCTCCTACATTGATAGAATATGGCAGATACAAAGGGAAATTGGCGGGACGGGGGATCCATTTGTTTTATTCTATTGCTAATATTTTCTTCTAATTAGGCATATCAAACATTTGTTTTATGGACCATCAAGTTTAACACATAGGAAAACATCGATTGAATATTTTATCCAATTTCCATAAAATGAACTTGAAATGAAACCAAATGGCGCCAAAAATGGAATGTGGTTTGTCTATTTAGCACATACTATAGTGGTGATCGTAATAAAAATGGGAACTCTTTGGTCATGTCACTCACGAAACTGACATTTGACTTAAATATCGGAACATAATTATTACGATACGAGTTATTGTTTAATTAATAAGTATTGTTTACAAACTGATTACTTTTGTTTCAATAAACTTTTTTATATCAATTAAATATAAATTAATATAACTACGGTTTGAATATCCTTCCTTATAGGAAAATTCAATAGTTTCAATTGAATCTTCATTTAATATAGAAATTAATTGGCGTGTCAACTATCTAACCAGAATATTTCGCAGTGGTTCACTGTTTATTTTTAGCCTATTGGTATAGTTGTGTCTTCGCAAATAGTTTTACTACAAGCAGTCACATCTAGAAATCATATATTTATGTCGCAAATTGGAAGCGATTCAGATCACTTTTGAAAATCAAAATTACATGTTACAAATATTGAAAAAAAATTGTTGCCCCTAAAAAGGTAGTTTCATATAGAGAAGAATGAGCAACAAACTCCATACTTACTCTTTTAAAATAGTTTTTACAATATTTTGTATTTTGTATATTGTGTATATTGATTTGATATGTTAAGACCATGTACCTAAAACAAAAAAAAATGCATGCATGGTGTTATAAAAATGGTGCAAACATTTTAATTAAAAGTTCACCACATCATATATAATGCTATTTCCACAGTATATGTTACAATCTTATTTAATATATATGGCAAATATGGTAAAAATTAATGTTACTTAACATTAAAATAATAAAAATAAAATAAATGCAATTCACTTGCAGGTTTAGATGATACAAATTTTTTGCTTTTATTAATATTGCGTTTATTGTTAGTTGAGAACAATAAAAGAAAAGAAAAGAAATGAAAAGAAAGGAAAAGAAAAGAAAAAAAAAATCAAAAATCATTTATCATCACGTAGGTAACACAATGTACACTTGTGATTCGTCATTAAAGAAAATATATTAATGCTTCTAATTTTACATTTACCGCCAGTTCTCAAATCAAGGGCGTAGAACGGAAGAGAAGAACTTTTTTTTTTTTTTACACAACGTTTGTAAGGAACTGCAACCATTACACCATCTTCCACATGACATTTTAAGTAATTAATAACAATAACATAAATTAAAAACAAAGACTTGTCCTCTATCAGCAGGAGGCATGGTGAAATAGGAGCACGCACTTACATTCTCGTGGGAACAACACGCAAACACATAGTCGAAATAATTAACATCATCACCGCATACACGAATTCAAGTACGACCAGTCACCACAAGTAGCACCCGTTCACGAGTATGACGCATGGCCAGCCATCGCCAGCCAAAAGAAAAGGAAAGTAAAGAAATAAAAGAAAAGAAAGGAAAAGAAAATAATGAAAATATATTTATTGTGGAATATAAGATACACGTATCACTTATTACGTCATATCCTCATCGGCAAAGAAGACAGAGAAGGGTGAGAAAAAGTCGGCGTCAAAACTATCATTACTCTTTTAAAATAGCAAATCATCAAACAACACTTAATTTTAAACAAATATCGCAAATTAATTAGAAATAGCCTGTCTAGCACTAGTCCCAGGTCCTTTTATAGACTAGATAATCGTTAACTTTGTAGTAAGCCTTTGAGATGGAAATAATGTTTTTGCAACGAGTATAGTAGGCTTCAAATGTCTTGTGACGATCCCAAATGTTTAATGACCGTGATATAAATGGCATAATTTCTTTGAATGTATCTCTAAGAATCTGTCTTTGCTACGAATTATTTCGATAACATCATAGTTTTTCAATACAAGAAGCCACAATTCCACCTGATGTTAAGTTAGATTGTTATTGGAAGGCACGCCAGGAGATGCCTATTTTACGGCCGCTTGAATAAAACCATATTTATCTGTCTAGGGATGGGATGGGAGGGGGCAAAGATTTTCACTTCTTTGCTGTTTTTAGAAGAAACGACGTACTGAATCGTGCAGTGCTGCACGTGGGGATGTCAACAACGAAGGGGTGAAACTATAGCTCGTAAATACAATCACAATAAATCAGTGGCGAGAACCTTTTTAGATCTGATCCTCAGATTTCTGTATCTGTTTCATGATTATTTGTCAATCTAATAGGTGGCAAGTAGGTGATCAGCCTCCTGTGCCTGACATGTGCCGTCGACTTGGGTCTAAGGCAAGCGGGTTTCCTCACGATGTTTTCCTCTACCGTTTTAGCGAATGTTAAATGCGCACATATAAAGAGAGTCCTCTCTTTCTAAAGAAAAGAAAATTCTGTGGCGAGAACCTTTTTAGATCTGATCCTCAGATTTCTGTATTTGTTTCATGATTATTTGTCAATCTAATAGGTGGCAAGTAGGTGATCAGCCTCCTGTGCCTGACATGTGCCGTCGACTTGGGTCTAAGGCAAGCGGGTTTCCTCACGATGTTTTCCTCCACCGTTTTAGCGAATGTTAAATGCGCACATAGAAAGAGAGGACTCTCTTGGTGTACAATGGGTTACCGAACATACGAACTCAGGAATGAGAGTCGCACGCTGAAGCCACTAGGCCAACACTGCTCTGATAAACACTCCATTTGTACAAAACAATGCTGCCAATCAGAATTATTCACGCAGCGTTTCAAATCTAAAATCTATATAGAGAATAAATTATTTCCAACTTGATTTATTACTCAAATCTAGCTTCGAGTTAACATGTGCGCCAAGACTAAGATTTACATACTACGTGAGAATTTATGTTATTTGAGAGCTAAGTTCAGTTTTAGTTGGGTCTGAAGAGCAGTTAATTTCGTCTTAAAGCGGATACCGGAAGTTTTTGATTAAAAGATACTTCTACATACTACATACTTCATAGATAGCACGAGTGGAAAGTGATAAAAACTTGGAGAAACTCATCGTGGTTGGTAACACAGAAGGCAAATCACGTGGCCATTCACCAAACAGATGGACCGATCAAGTTCAAGACTCATCGTCCTCAAAACTGTACACTGTCATAAGAGAAGCGCTGGACAGAAACCGGTGGAAAGCTACCGACTAAGACAGAGAATAGAGTATAAAAACCGATAGTCGTAACAGCCGATGACGTTGTTAATAATTACCTAATACAATAGAATTCAGCCGGGACCTTTGATTTTGGTCAATATAACCGGTATGTTGTTCTAAACGATGTCGTCGTAACGGTTTTGGCTGTATATTCAAAATCCTTAACTGCGATTTCAATATTAGGTAGCGTTCAAGTATTACGTTACGAATTTTGGGGGGGGGGGGAAAACGTTACGGTGCTGAGCGGTGATTGAATTGTTAATATTATTTTCGACTTTCCAGTACTTTAGGTATAAAGAGTCACTAGGTGGTCTCGAAACGTTTTACTATACTTGGGTACAGAAAAACGTTACGGCGCTTTACATGGGGGGGGAGGGGGAAATCAATAATTGCGTGACGTAATACTTAGTACGCTCCCTTAGTAAAAGTTATCCAAGTCGAAAATGTCTTGTGAGCATTCGTGTTAGTAATTCAATCCATGTTAAACACAAATTCATGTCGAGTTTTAAACGAACAATTTGTGAACATCGAACGAGCAAGTAAACAAATTTACTTAACATTAATTGCGACTCCCGCGAGACTGGCAGTCACGCACCCGTGATTTTCTTCTATTTTAAGCGCGATATTATATTTTCATGGTATTAAAAGTTTGGAAATTTCTCTGGTAATTAGGGGTATTTATATTGTCAGTTTAGTTTTCACCTTTACGTTAGCGATCGTGAAAAAACTTCTGCAATTTGTACAATGTCCCATTTGTACTACAGAGATTAATTTCACAGTTTTGTATCTAATAGTAATTTCTGAATTCAATATATTTTTTTTAATGTAGCGAGTAAATGTTGATAACTACAAGTAAGGAGACACTCAAATGAAATAAAAGTAATTAAAGAAATGGAGATTATGATGTATGATTATTAGATGTATTGTCTTGAGTTTGGTTAAATAATACTTTAAATATTTGAAGTAACCAAACCAATTCGACTTAGGGTCCCTTAAGTAAAGAGCGTTCCAATTCTTAAAAGGCCGGCAACGCACTTGCAAGCCCTCTGGTATTGAGAGTGTCCATGAACGGCGGTACTACTTAGCATCAGGTGAGCCTTCTGCCTGGTATTACAGGCATTAAAAGGCATAAACATTAAAAACTGCAAGTCAATTGTCAATTATTGTCAATTTGACGTATGTCATTTTTGACATATGATACAATAAAACGAGACTTACGATCTGTCGCATTATAAACAAAGTGAAGTGAAGTGATTTACGATCTTGTAATTAATTATTTCTCGTTAATTATGCGTGAAAGTGACAAATAAAACATTTATTATCTAGTCAGGTGTGTAGAGGTGTATTAGTCAATGTCAGAAGACGTGACATTTAAGACAAGTGACTGATAATTGTACAAAAAGTATACGAAAATAATAAGAACGAGTAAAATTCGTGAAATGCCAATAAAATTGATGTTATGTCATATTTCCAGTGTGAAAGACCTTCGTGAAATCTAAAAATAGGTTGTATAAGAGTTCAATACAAGTGGTTACGAATATCGCTTTGAAATGTCAAAAGTGAAGTTCATAAAACCTTTTTGAAAACTAAATCAGTCATCATAGTTAGTATAGCAAATCAACTAAAAAATGTAACTGTAACTTATGCATGGGAGCAGTGTTCAGCGTGCGACTCTCATCCCCGAGGTCGTAGGTTCGATCCCCAGCTGTGCCCCAATAGACTTCCTGTCTATATGCGCATTTAACATTAGCTGAAACGGTAAAGGAAAACATCGTGAGGAAACCGGCTTATACCTTAAAAGTTGACGGCTTGTGTCAGGCACAGGAGACTGATCAGTGATCACCTACTTGCCTATTATATTGACATATTATGAAACATACAGAAATTGGAGGCGCAGATATTTTTAGCGCCACTGATTTATTTATTTTATTCACGGTATTCGTTCCATGGTTACCTCTATATAGAAAACTATCGTTACCATGGCAACAATCAGTCAGCATTGTAATGTTTCATAATTTAGTTCAACACAGCGTGCATACAAATTAATATATTCAAATGCTGATGTATTGTACAACCCTAGGGATGCAGGTTAAATACTCTCATATACTCGTATTTATTTATCTAGTGCAGTTTACACTACGTAATATACTATACAGATATTCCTGACATTTAATACATTTCAATTTAACCACACATTTCACAGTCTGACTGACAATCTGTACAGTGCTCTGATACCTAATCCGCTGTTTTAGTAGTGTATTTTGCTTTACAATAATCAAAGAATTACTAGTAAAATGTAAAACTGGAAGATTTTTTGTAACATTTATAACATAGCATTTTTAGCAAAGATAGCTTGTAACATATACTGTAGATATAGCATTATATTTGTTGTGGTGAACTTTAATAAATAAATAGTCTCTTTCATGTTTTAATCAACTTCCCAAAACTGAAAAATAATCATAATCACACCACTACGGAAAATTATAAATACGCAAATAGACAGATAAAAATGTCAAGAGTCCTATCTCAATTTATTCGTTGTGATGGTCTTGAGTGACTGGATAAAACCCGAAGACTGATGTGGAGTCAGAATGAAAAATGCACAATACGCAGACGGCACTCGAGCAGAATTGAAACCATTTATACCGGAAGTAGATTTATACCCTTGATTATACCCATTAGTGAGTAGATGCGGATGGAATAGCATTAATATTACTACTAATTGCCAATTAACCTTTATTATAGGGTCAATGCCCTTTGGAGCTGTCTTAGTAAAGAGCTTAGTGTCCTTAAGCTTAGGTTTCCTAGAAAAGCGGTGCCGTTAACTAACAGCTGTCATTTTACGGTAGTTAATAACGGCCGTCTTTACTTTTTAACATAATGCAAAAGCAATCATTTTCGCTGATCCAAGTCACCTTTCCACTCATTGTATTAATTAAATAGGGGCACAGCGACACGCGAAAAACGTTGAACTAATTTCTATCACCGCTATGCCGGCGTTATGCAAATTACAGCACCGCTATTTGACGTTACGGTGACACTCAACATTTTTTAGGAAACCTAATTCGTTATTTATAGACAACGTATGGATGACGTCATCCAACGCTATATTACGGCCGTTAGATAACGGCACCGCTTTTCTAGGAAAGGAGCAGCTTATCAAACAGGCTTGTGATAAGAGTGTTTACTTAAAGATAGCGATCTGTTCCAGGCTCCAAATAAAATAAAAAAAGAAGGAGAAGCGTAAGAACATATATACAATCATAACAGAACGTAATATTATGTAATGAATTCCATTAATTTTTAACAAATATAATTGTTTTACAAAAACTACCGTAACTTGTGTTTGTACCGTAATTTTATAATATTTATAAGAAAATATAATATATGATCCTTAGGATTAAGACTAGTGATTGAAAAACACATTTTTGTCAACACCATTAACACATTAAGACCAGGCACATATTTGTAATTACATTTCTATACTAGACTTTTTTATCTCCTATTCCTTCTAAGCCTAATAATTAAAAGGCACCCTAATGGTATACACTTAAGGCCTAAAACGGCGTGAGTAACATAGGAAATATGTGGTCGCGTGTATCTGTTATCCCTCGCTGGTTGCTAATACGAAGAGCTTCTAGATAAGCTGGACTCCTGGTAGTGTAAATTTGTTGGGAAATTAGTGTGGTTAGAGCGATTTAGCGGATTAAACGGAGTAGAACAGAGAGTAGAGTAAAGATAGGTTTAAGATACACATAATATGCTCCGAAAAATCTTAGATTTGTGTCATCAATATTGGAAGTTGCGACAGTACTCTGTTACTTCCAATATTGATAGCGATGGCGAGTTTATATTGAGGTTTTGTACAGTATACTCGGGTTGGAGTTTGAAACTAAATATGCAATTTATTGTGATTGGACAAAGGGTATTAATATAATGTCTACGCCTGTTAGACGAGAGATACCGTAGACTAATCACAAAGGACGAGATACTACGACGAGATACGATCTTTAATTGAAATAATTTATTTAGAATGTCTATACAGGCAATTATAAGAACTAGATAGTTACTACAATTATACATAGACATAACATTTATTACTAATGAAACACACACACAAAATAATAATAATCAAAGAAGAAAAATAGCAAAGAATTCTGGAAAAAAAGGAAGAAGGTACATTTTAAGTGTGTAATGTGTGTGTGTTGTGGTTGTAACTGGCCCTGGCTCAGCATTATGCTGTGGAGCAGACCTGTTGCACAGCGCTAACAGTGAAACTGAATGCACTAACGTTTCAATATTGGTTTAACATTTTCATATCAATCCCAAAGTATAAATAAATATTGTTCTACGAAACAAATAAAAAAAAAGTAGCGTTTAATTATTACAATTGACATAATATGTTCTCTCAAATTAATAGTTTGGCATTAAGTTAAGAAAACTTAAGTTTTAATAAAATCAATCTATCATAAAAGGATATTTACGATTTAGCCTCGGTCGCCTAACATATAATAGCTATCATAATTTTAACAAGAAATATTCTGAAACAAAAAGTTACCTCTGTAATCCTTCGACTTGCGGTCCAAAAATCAGGGTTCGAGAACTCGATCAATCAATTGATTGATGACGTCGCGAAAAGTATTCTGCTAATTGGGAATTTCTATCGAAAATTCGGGTATTCATTTGAAATATCTTGCTGACAGTTAATACTTTTGACTCTGCGTTTGATTTACGGACAAATTAAATATCTCAAAATTTATTTCATTTATTAAACTCGAGTTTATGGCTGAATTCGATAAGTTAATTAAATAGAGGAAGGAGTTGCTTTGTGTATTAATCCTTTTTACACGCTTTCTATTAGCTTCACCTGTATGTATGTATGTATGTAAACGACTCCTTCGGACTCGATTGTGACCCACTCTTAGCGGACAGATTTAATTCAAACTTTGCGCACCTGTCAAAGATCGATGACAATGCAATAATCCGAAAAAATAAATAAATAATAGTTTAAAAAAAACAAAAAACACGCTTTTAAAGCACATCAAACTATAAAGTGAAAAATAATTCCTAATTTAGGCTGAAAATGGTAATGAACAAAAAATAATGGTATTATTGTGAAAAAGCGTGGGTTGCTCGATAGACGAAAAATATGGCCTAAATTAGGAATTATTTTTCACTTTTTAGTTTGATGTGCTTTAAAAGCGTGTTTTTTGGTTTTTTTAAACTACTATTTATTTTATAATAAAGTGTTGCAAGTAAATACTATACAAGATGGCCATGAAGGTTTTATAATAATTTACCAAAAGAATTCGCATTGGTGTATTACTTTTGGAAAAAATGTATTTGTCAATAAATGATTATTTGCGTGAGACACTGTTGTTGATATAAGTTTAATAACGTATAGTATGATATGTACGATACAAATAATATAAGAACTGACCAATTCATATAACTAATAATGTAAAATGTCAAATTCCTTTAAAGACAAATTTGCGCGCCTTTGTGTGTGGCTGAGCGAAGTTACGATTGTACTACCTTACAAATTTTTGTACCATATTCTTGCAATAAAGTATTATTATTTAAAAAAAAAGTCATAGATGTTATTTTACAATGAGCAGTAGTACTCTTGTGTAATGGCTTGGGCGCGGCTCACTTTTACGTAAAGTAAAAACTGACGGGCGTTCGAATCACGGCTGTATTTAGATTTGTCTCTCGTACGGTAAAAAGATCTTGCCTGCTAGACGCACGCAAAAATCGATGACGTGTGTAATGACATACGTCATCGACAAGTAATGACTTGTCTATGGTCAAATAAATGATCACAAAACAGAAATTAAATGAAAAGTTTATTTGCAGAGATAGTGGGTAGATTTTGATCGATTAATTATAAAAATCCGGACAATCAGCCATACTCGTATATAAATAGGCATGGATATTCATATAAATTTTTATAAAGTCATATAATAAGAACATTAACATAATGTCATACTAATAAGTTAAGTTATTTAGAATTGGTTTCAAACTTATTACCGGTCTAAAAACTCGGCCACGCTATAAATTCACCTTGGCTTTAAAAATGTAATCACATTCCCCTTGAAAGAATTAACTTCTAGGAAGGTGATTAAATTGTACCTTATTTAGTATTCGTAAGCCCTTAAAAGGTACTGAGTATTGCAATGAAACGAGGCTCTTCAGAACACGTCCATTTCATATGAGTGTTGGTACAATACTGATGTATACTAAAACATCGATACATTTATATTAATCACGTAGGCACTAGATACACAAATCTGAAGCCCAGACCCAAAAGGTTGTAACGCCAGCGGTTTTTTTTGTTTAACCATCAGCGATCAGCCTCTCGGCTTTTATCAGGTTTTGAGGAAATTAGTGAATGCAAATCCAATAGTTTGTTTTCACTCCGTAACTCGCAAACTATTAAACTGCGGCAAGTCTCGCCTTTCTCAGTCGTACCACGCGGTCCGCCGTTTCCAAGAGGCCCGAAGGGGTTTACGTGTTGCTGAAGTCTCCTTTTGTATTGTTCGGTTGATCTTTTAATGTCTTCTCCACTGGTTTTGATGCCACTTTATAGTAAAAACCCTACAGTTTCCATATACTCTATAGTTTAGTTTCTTGCTTTAAGTTTGTCGTTGACGAATGAAGGTTATATATGAATTACTTTATTGCGAAAAAGAGCTATAACTTTAACACGAAAGCTATAATTAGGCTATAAGATTTTATGTGTTGGCCCAAATGTTAGTCTGATGTGATTTATTCCTTGCAGACAAAATAAACTCAGTTTTATTGACCGCACTAAAACACTCGTTTATCGCCATTATAAAGTGAATATTTTGAGCTAAAAGAGAATTACGATGAGAACCTAGAAGGAAGACATTATTTTTTTTTATTATGTTCTCGTAATAGAACAGATGACAAGAGACAACAGATATTTATTTATTATTTATTTATTTATTTATAAAAGCTTGCCAACGCTTGGCACACTGATACATTGACAGAAGAAAAATAAAATACAGTTTTTAATGTGTCAAACACTTACACGCAAACATAGCATACATACATATACAATAAACATTGTAAATTAAAATAAAAAATAAATAAGAATACCCTATAGGTGTCATTCATAAGCTTAAACATATTAATAACATTTTTCTATCAAACACTGCAGTGTGGTAATTAATGTCAAAATGGTTTAAAAGATTGACTGGCAAGTGATAATGTAAAGTAAACGCGGACAAAAAAAGGACATGTTCATGAAGTCAAACTGATCTCTTTTTTTTTAAATTCAAGGCAAGACAAGATTAATAACGTCGATTTATATTTTAAAAACATGAGTTGTTATCTAGATTTGGCAGGCCACTTTCCTACGCAATTCGTTTATAGCTTTTTTATTCATACAATTGGACATTTGACTTACAATTCGTAGTCATAATCACTTGAATCTCATACAACTGAGTTTTTAATTTACACGTAATTGCGTAGACAATTAGTCGTGTGTAACCTCGAGAATGTGCCCCAATAGAATTTATTCTATGAGCCCCAGTAATAAGCTCGTAAAGAAAAAAAAATGTTGACCAGTATTGATCCTGTTTACAAAAACACAAATAGGAAGAAGATATCTCGTACGGGCAACGCGGAAAATCGTCAACCAACTTAGACCCATGTGCAGGCACAAATTGGGGTATAAATAAATAAGTCTGATCAAAAAAGGGTTTGGAAATCGTCAAAGAACGGATAGCTTTTAGTATAATTGATTTCGTTGAAAAATTTCGTCAATTATTTGCCATTCCCAAGGACTCTCAATTAGTGCGAAATGGACGAATTTACTTAAAGATCATTCCGGTACCCAACAAATTGTCGATTCAAAGGATAATTGCAAAAAGGCCACAGTATCCTCCTAGTCTATTTTCTTGCCTTTTATATTATTGTTAGCTTGTTATTTAGTTACGGCAATAACTATATTTCCAATGCCGAGCAGAGAAAAAAAGAGAAAATTTTCAATTGGTTTGTTTGTTTCCTTTTGTAAATTGTTGAACCTTTTTGTAGTTAAATGTATTATGTTTTCCATCTCTGGCTATATTTTCAGTGTAACTGTTTGTTATCTTAATATATATAAATTACGTGTCAATTTGTTTGTCCGCTATGGACTCCTAAACTACCGAACCGATATCAATCAAATTTGCACACCGTGTGTAGTTTGATCCAACTTTAAAGATAGGATAGCTTACATCTCAATTTATACCCGCAATATTATTTTATTGCAAAATATTTGTTTATTATTTGATAGTCACAATTCTAACAGATGGCGCTGTATTGAAAGTACCAACGTTTCACATAAGCTACAATTTAAAGGCATAACCACCAAAAAAGCATGGTGGTCCCCATGACTGGTATTCTCCTACCGTTTCCCTTCAATACTTTGCTACTATGTAATATAACATAACCTTAGCCACAGCAACGCTTGGCCGGTCTGCTAGTTGTATATAATTTATGTTAGCTGTACGAACAATCTGTATTCGCTAGAAAATTTGTTTAAAAAGAAAAAGTTCGAAACTCGAATGGACATAGGTAATTAAAAACAAACTTTGCCGAGTCCTTTGGAACTGAAGTTCACAGTAATTTATTTATTAAGTACATACTGTTAACATTTTAATTAAACCAAAAAGTCAACATTTAGAATGTCTATTAAACAGTACTTTCCATCAACAATTGGCTTTTGTTTATTAAGTACAAGATTTTTAATTGTATTGTTTAACTTTTAATTATTGTCCTACAGTGAATGTTATATATATAATATATATATATATTAGACTGATTAAAAATATAATAAAATATTTTTTTTTTGAGTAAATATGTATATCTAAAAAGCTTCTTTGTCAGACAAAAAAAAACCTCCTAAAAAATGAGCTGGATAACTTGAAAATTTAGCTGGCGCATGGGAGGGTCCCATTTCCCATTCAAAATGCATTGAAATAAAAACTTTTTTCTTTATTTTCATTGTAAATCGTCGAAATTTTTTTTTTCAAATTTCTCTTTTTGATATCTTGTAGGAAATTAAATTCTCTTCTATCAATTCAATAAACAAGAAAAACATTTGAAGAACAAGTGAAAATACGCGATTGAAGATAAATAAAAATTAGTGCCTTAAAGTACTTGGCTTACGAAGTCATAAAATTAAAAAAAATGTATTTATGAACATATAGTCATGTAATAAATTAAAAAAAAAAACAGTAGATAGTACCGGTGACCCCAGAGCCTAATGCTTTCCTCGCTCAACGAATAAGTATAGCAGCGAGGAAATATTGCCAGCATTAAAAGTACACGAGCGGTGTTGGTCTAGTGGCTTTAGCGTCCGACTCTCATCCTTGAGGCCGTAGGTTTGATTCCCGGCTGTGCACCTATTGATTTGCTATTTTAAAAGAGTACCGACAGTTTTTTACGCTGGCTACTTTTCTCGGCCTACACCCTCGGTCTTCTTTGCCGATGAGTAGGGATGCCTACAAATTCAAATTTAATGACGTGGAATAAGTGATACATGTATCTTATGTTCCATAATAAACATTTTTTTTTTAATAAACTTTATTTTCAATGTTCGCATTTTACATTCGCTCAAACGGTGAAGGAAAACATCTTGAAGAAACCGGCTTGCCTTAGACACAAAAAGTCGGCGTGTGTCAGGCACAGAAGGCTGATCATCTACTTGCCTATTACATTGACAAATGATCACGAAACATTTTTCGGTTACGCGTCACATTTGACCGTTACGCGAGTCTTTTTCTTGTCCCTACCATAATCATAATCATCATAATCAACCGGATTCGAAGAGATTCTAAACCGTTAATAACAAAAATTTATAATAACGATAACTGTTATACTAAAAATTCTATTACAATTTATGAAATTCTGTAATAATCTTAGTGGTAATAAGGTAAAATGAAATAATTGTATTATTTGTATTCATGTCTATGATAATAAAAGCAAAATAATTAATAATTAATAAAAAATTAAATAAACTATCAAATTAAACTTTATTTAACCAATTTCTGTAAAGTTGCATATAGATCATTTTTCAAAAAATAAGGTCATGAACAAGTTTTACTTCTTACGTGTGTACACCTAGTACACGCACACATTTTTTTATATTAAATGTAAACTGCCTCAGGAACCAAACTTTTTAAATTTTCTATTTATCATTTTTGAATTATTATTATTACGCTGTAGGTTAAGAATATTATAAATACTGTATATGTTTGTTTGTTGTAAAGATATATATTTTATAATATTATTGATATCTCAAATGACGATTCTTAATTAAAAAGCCACGAGTTTTTATTATTGAACAAATTCATATTATAAAAAAAAAATTATAAAAACTAATTATTATTTGTATGAATGTTCGACACATTTAATATTTTAATGACAATTTAATAAAAAAACATATCTTCCTTTTTCCCTCCCTCTAAGTCTCGGAAATCTAAGTTTTCGATTTGTATAAATATGAAAAAGACTTAAAAATTTGTTTGCCAAAGAAGTTTCACTTCTGACATATTGTGTACTTTGTACGCAAGCACTTTTTTTCTAAATTATATTTTTGTTTTTTTTTTCATTATACATAAATATTTAATCATATTTTTAGGGGGTTTGTATTTATCTCACTCAGGTTTTCTTAGTTTAATAAGCACAGTGATAAACTGTATCGCCGGAGTAACGCCCTGATAGCCAGACGCACTGTCATCAGTGTTATAAGCATAGCATTTAATAGCACTAATGGCATATAATTATCTAGTTAGTCATAATAAATAGTGTACTTTATATTTTTGCGTTAAGGTGGGTACAGACTGGTGAAACGTAACATGAAATGTATAATTCTGCCTTTCATTGCATGTTCGCTGCAAGCGTGGACGCATAGCGCGCTCTTAACGCGCATTCACTACGAACCTCCCACGTTCGTCTGTTTCCGCCATTCTTCCGCGAACACGGCCCTTCGATACACCACGCAGTGTCGTCCTCCATGTTCGTTGCGTGCACGTGTTGATTTCAAAACGACCGTCCACGTTGGCGCACCGCGCACACTGCGCGCCCCTTTGTGTTCGTTCGAAAAACCGACAAATCACGGATCGCTCCGCGCGCGGCTTGCAATGCTCGTAGCGTGCGCGTGAAATGCACATTTCGCGCGCACAAGACGTCCAAACTATGAGAAATTGTTACAAATTGTGTTACCTTTCATGATACATTGCAGCAATGTGTACGGTGAATTCTTTCATTGCATGACACATTGCATGTTACGTTTCACCAGTCTGTACCCACCTTTATTTTAACTATATAAACTCTAGTGCATAAAAATTTAATTGCCTGGTGTAGTATACTTAGAATCGTGTAAAATAACACGAGTGAAGTGAATTCTGTGATACGCTGTTTATCTAATAATAAACAGTATTCAACCCAGTTTGATATCGATCTTTTCTGTTCTTCCATCGACTCTGTGAGACGCACACTCACATCCAGCTATTTCCATTAGTATTTCCATTAGTATTTCCATTAGAATTAGAATCCATTAGAATAGTCATATTTAATTTTATTTAATTTTTTTTTTAATTTACTAAAGTTCTTTAATTGTTTCATAGTATTATAAATTCATAAATGTTAACTTTATTCCTCCTATCTCCTTAAGGTATTTATGGATTATCTATAGGTGGAGATTTGTAATTAGTACTGACTTTATTTTATTGTAATCTTAATTTACCTTCTGTTAAAATACTGTAAATCTTCCTAAAATGCAATAAATAAATAAATAAATAAATAAATAAAAGACTGTAGACTCTTTTCTAAAAGTTGGTTAAGGTGACAAATTAACTGTAGTTACTTATATAAAATGAGTCGTTTTCTCCTTGAACACCGTGTCTTTACAGGTGAAATACGAAAACAAATGTATCAGACACTCTTTAGTCAACGTGACAGTGAGAAATACACGCTTTTAGCTGATGAAGTATTCTAAACAGGTTGAAGTTCGAACAAGGGTCGAATCTAATAATATTGTTTTTGGTTTGTGCAAGTCGGTGATTTAATTACAAGATTGACATAACACGACGCTTCGAGGGCTTTTCGTTGACAGATAGCAATTTGAAATGATTTTTTTTAAATGTGATTATTATATTATGCATAAAATATAAAATGCTAATGTTTTATAAATTTTCTTTACGTAATTTTAATTTTAAAACTAGAATTTACATAAGGTAATTCGCCCTTCTCGCTCTCTCTCAATCGGTCACAAAAGCTCTCTCCATTTTCTTCGACAAAAACGCTGCACATCTTCGTGACGCTAATATTATTAATATTGCGTTTCATTCGTTAAATACTAACGTCTATTCTACAACAATTTGTACGTGACAGTAAATTACGTTGATATTCTAACGTAACGTGACGCACCTATTGATTTATACGTACATTTATAAGGTATAATATTAAATGCTTGTTCTTGTTTATTATATCATCTGATTTATTTTATTTAAAGTTTAACATAAACAAAAAAAAATCTCTTGTCTGTAAAGTCGGTTTACTGACGATAGTTGAACGTGACAATGTCACGTATCGCTCACTCAAGTAGGAGAGAGACAGATGTCGAACGCTGAAGAGCGCGGAGTCCGACTGTGCCTCTCTGTCGCTTCGCGCTCTCGCTTGCACTTCAAGCCTTAAACGGAACGCCTCAGAGCGAGGTAACGCCGCATGAGTCATGTTTTTTCGTGCGTGCAGCCGGCTCCATCGAATTATAAGACGTTATCACGTCATAATTATATGGTAGATGATTATATATAGATGTCATCTTCCTCCAGTAAATGTAAAATTAGTAGCATTTAATGTGTACATCGTGTTACCTATATGAATAAAATGATTTTTTATTGATTTTGATTGATTTGATTACGCCCTACACTGGCCTCTCTACATCCACTGGGAGCTAACCTCCTTGTCAATGTCGTCAGTCAATCTAGTAGAGTAGCCGCGCGGTCGTTTGCTCTGCCGAGGTTCTGGGAGCCTGAGGGTCCATCGGTTCTTGTCCATGAGCTCTATGTGGCATTCGCGCCATTCGTGCGTGTGTTGCTGGCCTTTAAGACCCCCACCGGGAGTCGATTCCACAGTTCACTAAAGATGAATTCTGGAAGCGGACCGCGAAAGCCATCAAGGTGATGTTGATGACATTTTGGATGAATACGGCTCGTGCAGATACCGGCAAACATCTTGAACAAATGTTCTTGCCTTCGCAGAAGTGATTTTTAGGTATCACTGGGGGCGGTGGGCGGTGGTGCGCGGCGGCGGGAGAGTGACGTGTCGATCGCGTGATTGTTAAATCAGTTGACGTTTGTGTCCCGCGATGCGCTTTCACCCCTCCCTTGTTTAATGCTCAAGAAGTTTGCCGGTATCTGTACGGTGCTTTGACGAGAAAACGTTGTTGGTTTCGACTCTATAAGTAAAGACAGACCTACTACGACCTTTCTTTGAGTGCGAGAGAGAGGCATTATCTCTCCACTCACTCTACTTATTATACTCATAAATATTTAACGTATGGCCGCCTGTTATCACCAAATCCGTCCGAGCTTAAAGCTTAACAATAAATTCTAAACATTTAACCGTTTCATTAAACATCTGGGTTACAAAAAATCACCGTGTTGGCAAATAACTGTCCCCAATTGAGGGCAAATGATAAAACCGAATAAGATTTCGGGGACCAAGCCATTCGACCGCTACTAATACGATAAGGCAGGTTCAGTCAGATGGCATTTTTGTGTGAATACGGCTAAATTCTAGATCTATTTTATGGATAATGTATAAAACCTTAAAACGATGATAACTCGTCTGTATCTAACATATATGGAACCTCCGTAAATTCAAGATATGCTTTTGTTATAGCTTGTTGCATAGGTTTTGTGTCTATCTTGTTTGTAAGGAAAATAAAGAATAGTTTTTAATAAATTGTAAGTAAATAATCTGGAATAGTAATAATAATAATAATTAAAAATTAATAAAATGTAAATTAAAACAAAATTTAAAATTTGATCCGTGTAGAAGTGTACCGCTTACCGCTGACAGCATTTCCTCGATATATTGCGATACTCGTTGATCGAGGTAAGAACCAGCTCTGGTTTACAGTACAATCTAACAGCTACACAGCAGCCTTAGCCCGTTAATTTGAAAATTTTAACTAAGTGCAAGTGGTCAGCCTACTCCACGCCTGATCCACGCCGTCAACATTTTGAAATGACTTAAATCATTCGTTTTATGGTGAAAATTTGATGGAGATATGTGATGAATTTGAGGAAAATATGTAATTATACGTTAGTATGATATACCTAGTATACATTTTTACTAAGTTTAGATAACAATTTAAATTTTTTATTACTTTAAGAGTGGAAGTAAGCCAAATGAGTTAGTGTATTATGCAGTAGAGACTATACTAATTAGACATTGCAATTTGACTATTCCCAGTGGATGCAGATGTTACAATACTCGCTCTAATGAGAAATGTTGGACTACTATAATACCGATTTAATACCCCTATATTTTAACAATCATTTACGAGTTTACCACCTCCGCCCACACGCCATATTAAATATTAATGAAAGTCATTCTGCAAAATGATGCTTCGAAGCGCTCATTTTCTCATTATGTAATGTATATCAATCAATCAATCAAAATCATTTATTCATATAGGTAAGGCAGCACAGATATGGGTCTAAAATTTGTGGGGTCAGAAGTGCTGACCGTTTTGAATAAGGGTGTCATTTTACTTAGCTTCATCTCGTCTGGAAAGACTCCACAACCTAAACATTCATAAAATATTATAGCTAACTCTGAACTGATAGTATTGATTACTGATTGTAAATTGAATACAGATACACCCCAAAGATCTTTAGATTAGAAAGATTTTTTTAGCTGTTTAAATGTTTTTATAATATCATTGCACTTAATGCGGCTAAATATAATCTCATGATTGCATACAGGAACATTATTTTTCAATAATAAAAGGGCGGCAGATTGTGAAGATTTTTTTTTAATAGGAGGCAAATGGGCTCGTGGCTCGCCTGATGTTAAGTGATGATGATGTTAAATGGATACTCACATTTCCAGAAGGCTCGCAAGTGCGTTGCCGGCCTTACCCGGTCAAGTATGCACATTTGAAGCGATTTTTTTGCTTTCAACATATGGTATTGGTTTGGTACTGTAAGTATGTATGTTTGTGAGTAAATAAATTTCTGTGATAATTTTTATAAACTTCTTCCATCCGAATTTGCGGTAAAAATAAGTAAAGCCCTGCTGTTGTAAACCGCGTAGCGTGATGATGTATTGCCGCGTAGCATCTCCGCGTAGCATGCTTGTAGCATGACCTCGTAGCAAACGTCAGTAAGCTGATACTTGAAGGTCAGAGCTATAACTTACAGACTTGTTTCGTTATAAATAAAACAATATAAATTATGACAAAAAAAAGAGAGAGAAAAAAATTCACAAAATTATCTCATTTCGACATGAATTTATCTCAAGAAATATTGTTTTAAATATAGTTTATGATTGTTGTATGAAATTCACTTCTACGGATATATTGAACAGGAAAAGAAGACTTATAGTTAAGAGAATATTTATGTAATTGAATAACGTAGAGTAGACAATAAAAAGACTGAGAATTGTTTTATGAAGCCTCAGAACAAAACCTAAATACCAGTTTTGTTCTGATTCTGAAAGCAACTTCAAGGCGACGAATGTTTCCCTATATATGTATTAAAAAAAATACATTAAGGCGAAAGAAAATTAGTAGAAGTCAAATAAATATTTAAAGATTTTAATAAAATACATTTATATTGACTTAATTTTCCGTACAACCTTAACTTTAGCACTAATTAAAAAAAACAAAATTAGGTTAAGAGTTCGAACTCGAACTATGCTTGTTTTGTTATAATTTGGAAAGTTACCAAATTGTAAACCTGGAAATCAAATGTGAGTTCATTGCCAAAATAACTTGAATTATCAAGTCACGGCACACGGGCATTATTTTATCATCAATAGCTAACTATAAATAAATAAAAATAATCTAGGCCTATAATATAAAGTTTTTTTTTTGTGCGTTGTGACCGTTATTTACAAAACAAAGAATAATTTCAAATAATTGTTTTTTTTAAACCAGTTTACTGTCAGGTTATTTGGAACTATAATGTTCCAGGGACGAGCCTGTTCAATATTTTCCGTAGTGAAGTTTCTAGCAGTGCCTACTAGTTCGAAATAATTCTGGAAAAAAATTATCTAGTACACGAAATACCTGGTTAATTGCGTATTGTAAATACTATCAGAAAGAACAAACAATGATAGCTTATTTATGATAAAAAACACATCATAATATTCCAATGTTTGTTTGTTTGCGTAATTACTTATATTATACTAGCAGACCGGTCAAGCGTTGCTGTGGCTAAGGTTTTTGTTATATTAGATAGTAGTAAACTATTCAAGGGAAACGGAGAACACCAGTCATGGGGGTGGTGCTTTTTTGGTGGTAATATCATTAAAGAATTGTGACTATCAAATAAATAACAAATAGTTTGCAATAAAATAATATTGCGGGTATAAATTGAGATGTAAGCTACCCTATATTTTAAGTTGGATCAAACTACACACGGTGTGCAAATTAGATTGATATCGGTTCGGTAGTTTAGGAGTCCATAGCGAAAAAACAACGTGACACGTAATTTATATATATTAAGCTAAAAAGCATATATATACGAAAGCCATATATTTTTGAAACCATTACTAAAAACACTAATTTATATGTTAAGTACGTATACGTCTAGTATTGCTCAGAGCGCTCACGCAACTCCGAGCGCGTACTATACCTCCGTATATATCCTACTCAGTCCTTGTTCATTACGATAATTTCGTACCTTACAAAGATAAACTAAATAATATATGGTAATATTACCTTTACAAACCAACATTTTCAGTTAAATTGAACAATAGTCTAACATACTTTTAGATAACATTCGCGGCCACTTGACATGAATAATGCCACGCCAGCTCACGTCCTTCACGGAAAAGCATTTTACGTGTAAATTGTAATTCAGTTTTAAAATAACTGCACGTTAAAGGCCCTTTTTAGAAATTCTACGTGTTATCCCTTAGTTATGCAGAGTCGTTGGACTAATAATAAAAGTTGGTATAATGACTTATAATTTACTATGGAACTGTACTATGTAAAACTCATTTTAAGACAAATTTGCAGGCCATTATATAGTGTGGCTGAATATACGAACTTTACATTGTACGACCATTATTATTATTAAAAGACCAGTGTCGCTAAAACCTTTTAGGTCTGGGCTTCAAATTTCTGTATCCGTATATGTAGGTGATCAAGCATTCGTGCCTGACATCGTCGACATTTTTTTATCTATAGCGAGTCTTATATACGATAGACCAAAATACCATTGGTCTGGCTCGTACTCACTTTGAACATTAAAAAGAAGAAGATAAGTTACTTGGTACATGTGCTTCGACACGAACGGTACCACCTTCTTCAAGTCATCATGATGGGCAAGGTAGAGGGGAAAAGACACGCTTAAGAAGAAGTATGACGAGCTGACCGCCAACCTCCAGTAGTGGAGAGGCACTACAAAAAGAAGAAGGTACCGGCAGGGATCGACCACAGGGATGAACGTCTCTAAATAATAATTATAAACCTTATTTATAACCAAATATGGTTGTGACAAAATTGACCTGATCTATTCCGTGGTACATAGCGTATGTTTTACACAAAAGGAATATAAATGATAAATAATAATAATTTTAAATAAAAGCAGGCTTAATATTAATCATAATTAAACAAAATTCTGTTAAAAGACTATATAAAGTGGTTTTGGCTTTTGCATTCTACACTATAAATGAAAACCAATAATGCTTTGTACCAAGCGGTATTGTTCGATGCCTTTTCAAGCTTTTGATTTCAAATAGTTTCGTTTTCCAATTGTTAGGTAGGTATAAACCCGCAACATATTTATTGCGAAATAAATTTAATATTTCCGCGTTTAATATTGTCTCTTTTAGTTTTGAGATCATCAAATAATAAGTAGAAATAATTACTGTTAACATAGAAGTCTCATACTTATAGAAAGTTTAATGATTTTAGTTATGAAACATCTTGCGCAGAATCAAAAAACAAATATGTTTTTAATAGAGAAATAATAATTTAGCGACTTTAACGATTTTTCATAATTTAATGTGTATGCACTTTTTATTTTACTTATTTACACTTCGTTGCAATAAAAGAAACGCAAATAACACAATACATAAAAATTATATGGGATGCAACGGGCGGCTTTATCGCTAATAAGCGATCTCTTCCAGGCAACTTTTTTCTTAAAAATAAAGAAACCTCAAAATAATTTTGTATTAAGTTACAATGTACTTATCTATGCCAGTTTTAACCATTATGTCGAACCAGCTGCCCACTGAAGTATTTCCGAAACAATTCGACTTAGGGTCCTTCAAGAAAAGAGCGTGCCAATTTTGGAAAGGCCGGCAACGGACTTGCTAGCCTTCTGGCAATGTGAGGGTCCATGGGCGGTGGTTTCACTTAACATCCGGTGCTGCTGCCCGTTTGCCTCCTATTACATTAAAAACGACTTTAAAAAAACCAAAGAAGGTTATCAGTTCGACGTGTAACTTTTTTTTATCTTCAATGATTTTTCCACATCTTTAGGTAGTGACATGAGCCCGTTCTTAATGAAATTAGAGTAGGTATGGATCGTGTAAAAAGCCTTTCCTCCGACGACATATGTGTAAAAATAAACATGTTTTTTATATTTAAATAGGTACTATAAACAGGAAGTAAATAAATCTTCAAAATTCAAAATTAGAAGCCTTTAAGCTCAATCAATTAAGATATTATATCCCTTTGTAACGAATCAACTCAACAAAGGGACCCATTTCAAAACTTCACCATTAAAACGTTAAATTTTACTGGACTAAAATAGGCTTTGGCCGGTAACAGACTAGCGTTTTTTACACGCTTATATTTCTTTGGAAGCGCAGGTAGATACGTATAGGCGCGCCTTTTGGCACACCCGCAACTCGTACGAGCGTTGACGCGCTTTTAAGCTCGTATAAGTTCGCAGTTCTGGGTAGTGTGTATTTAAGTGACCGGTCTCGATGCAACCATCGATGCCACCCAGCATTAAAAAAAAAAAAATTAACGATTATCTAGTTGATAAAAGGACCTGGGACTAGTGTTAGACAGGCTTCTTCTAATTAATTTGCAATATTTGTTTTAAAATAAGTGTTGTTTGATGATTTGCTATTTCAAAAGAGTATCTACCGAGAGTTTTTTACGCCAGCTTTTTCTCTCGGCCTAAACCCTGTCTTCTTTGCCGATGAGTAGGGATGCCTACAGATTCAAATTTAATGACGTAGAATAAGTGATACCTATATCTTATATTCCATAAACATATTTTATTTTTATTTTTCAGAATCTATGCTGATACTGACACGACGCCACTACTGGTTCGTGCGGACCGAACCAGTAGTGGTTTTGCCAGTTAAGCGCGGTTTTTTGCAGCGCGTATTGTAGCGCGCGTGTAAGCACGTATGCTGATACGCGCAGAAAAACATGCTAGTCTGAAACCGCCCCTTATTCTGTTATTTTTACAATAAACGCCAAGCCGTACGAAGCTGGACAGCTGCTATTAATAAAATAGTTATGACTTTCTATTAATGGGACCAAAAGTTATGTCTAGTAATATGGTCACCAGAACTGTATCAAGAACGATTTAATCTGAAAATGTAGGGGCTTGGCTTCTTGAATAATAAATGTAGGGTATATCTATACTGCTAATACAAGCTCAGTACTAATCGGGGTGAATAGTAAAATTTTACTCTCCATCTCGGAGTAAAAAGCAATTCAAATACCTCTTTAGGAAAATTGCGGTTTCATTGTATAGCGAGAATACAATCTAACTTTTATTTTCTTAGACGATCTGTAATCTTTATGATTCGTTTTATGATAACCCTCTATATTCTTTAAAAGTAATATTTTGTTATAGAACTAGTAATACCTCGCATCGTTTTGCTATCGCCCCAGACTATAATTTATTTTTTACACCCCATTTCAGTCCGATCATAAAAAAAATAAAAAAGTTGTGATTTTTTTGCAATACTTGTGATTATAATATTATCCATATATTTCTAAATAATTTAACTAAGTAATGTTAAGTGAAAATATTCAAAATCAAAACTGTATCTTAAGTAACAACTGTACTTAACAAACATGTTTATTAAAAAACAGCGAAGCTTTCCAGTCACTGGTCTTTGACTTACCAGGGAGGCCTCAATCTGGACTCTACTATATGTAAAAAAAAAGAACAAGAAAACTAACAGGAGTTATAAGTTGGAGATGTCTATGACTGTAACTCCTGAAGGAATGGATCGATTACGCTGGGGTTAGATAGAAAATCTAATATATAAAATTTTCGAGTAGCGGTGTTTGTAGTTACACTCCTCCAAAACGGCTTGACCGATTCTCATGAAATTTTGTGTGCATATTGGGTATGTATGAGAATCGGACAACATCTATTTTTCATCCCCCTAAATTTTAATGGTTGTCCACACCTAAAATTTTTTTAATTTTTTAATTTTTTTATGATACAGCATTAAAAAATACATACAACCCCTAATTGTCACCCCTCTACGATCAACCCCTATTTTTTGTTATAAATGATATACATGGCAAAACGACGTTTGCCGGGTCAGCTAGATATTATATAATATTTTATGAAAATCACTGAAATATTTCCGAACCAATTCGACTAGGGTCCTTTAAGAAAACAAGAAAAGAGCGTACCAATTCTTTAAAGGCCGTCACCGCACTTGCGAGCCTTCTGGCAATGTGAGTAATAGTTCGTTACAATCTTTGTAATCTTAATTACAAAATTTGTTGTATTGTATGAAACATCCCCCTAAATGTTAGGGGTAGTCCACACCTAATTTTTTTTTTAATTTTTTAATTTTCTTATGATACAGCATTAAAAAATACATACAACCCCTAATTGTCACCCCTCTACGATCAACCCCTATTTTTTGTTATAAATGATATACATGGCAAAACGACGTTTGCCGGGTCAGCTAGATATTATATAATATTTTATGAAAATCACTGAAATATTTCCGAACCAATTCGACTAGGGTCCTTTAAGAAAACAAGAAAAGAGCGTACCAATTCTTTAAAGGCCGTCACCGCACTTGCGAGCCTTCTGGCAATGTGAGTAATAGTTCGTTACAATCTTTGTAATCTTAATTACAAAATTTGTTGTATTGTATGAAACAAATCGTTGAAAATGATAATACTAAAAAATAAATCAGTGGCGCTACAACCTCTTTAGGTCTTGGCCTCAGATTTCTGAATCTGTTTCATGATCATTTTTAATCTAATAGGCAAATCGGTGATCAGCCTCCAGTACCTCAAACACGCCGTCGACTTTTTGGGTCTAAGAGTTTCCTCACGATGTTTTCCTTCACAGTTCGAACAAATGTTAAATGCGCACATAGAAAGAGAGTCCGTTGGTGCACAACCGGGGCTCGAACCTACGACCTCAGGGATGATAGTCGCACGCTGAAGCCTAGGCCAACACTGCTCTAATGATAATATTGTCGACGTGAAAATTACAAACGAAAGGTCGGTATAATATCTTAAAGTGAATTAAATTTCAGTTGCGCTGACTCGATCCAATATTGTCATGGACAAGCGTTCCTTTATGAGGGTTTTAATTAACTGGCCTTAAAAGATTCTTATTTTTAAACGTCCATTAAATTGACGCTACCATTTCGTGTTAAATCTACAGCTTTTGGGTGATATTAAGTGCTTCGTTTTAACATAATGTATACTATCATTCATATTTTTTAGCCTATGTTAGGGTGCGTACAGACTGTGTAACATATTATATAACTTGTGTTTTATAACACGTCCACATTATGTAACCTTGTTATTCAAAATTATAACATAAAACAATACTGTACACATTAGAATAGCAATGCAATATAACAATGTTATATAACCATTTTAAATAACAAAAGAAAAACAAAAAAACGTAGATGCTGGGTTAACATGTTATTATAACATGTTTTATAACATTCAGTGTCCACATTATCTGAAACATGTTGTATAGCAATGTTGTATAACATGTTATGTTATATAGTCTGTACGCACCGTAAGGTGTGTCTCCGTGTGTATAATAGGACGCTAAAAAATATGCACCTATTGTACACACCTAAAGTTAACACCAATTACAGAAGGAACAGCTTTATGGTTAGGGCGGCGTGTAAGTTTAATAGTCTAACTTGTGATATTGACCTATGCGCCTCAAGTGTGGTGTCGGCAAGGAGAGCTATGACATCTGAGCTCCTCAGTGGAATGAATGATGAACCATAAGTTTTTATAAGTGTGCATATAAGTTATACCAAACTGTCAAGTGTTACTTAACCAATTTTTACTTAGTTTATTACTTTCTTTGATATATATTTATATAGTTGAATAAAATCATTTTACTGTTACCAATCCAGTTAATATTATTAGTACTTAACTATTTGTAAAGATTTATTTAATGGCGTAAGAACATTGTATTTAGTAAGTAAGTTAGTAATAAGCTGTAAATCTTTCTCAATAAATATAATAAAAAAAAATATAATTTGTACCGGATTTTGAAGTTATAGAACTTTTTCTTACTTTTCCTTATATTATTGTCATATAATTAAAATTTAATACGAAATTAAATATTAAAATTTAAAGCATAAAAGCAGTGTTGGCCTAGTGGCTTCAGCGTGCGACTCATCCCTGAGGTCGTAGGTTCGATCCCCAACTTGAGTCGAACGTCGATTAGGAATGGAATTTCGGTTTTTGACTATGTTTTGAAAATTTAATTATTGTTTCGTTACAAATTCCTAGTGATTAGATAGGCATAGTTTTAGGAAGAACCTATCGCTTAATATATATGGGGCATAAGAATTTTCGGTCGGTTAAGGTGGGGCATGGAACAAAATCGTTGGGAATAACTGTTGTAAAATATCCTGATCTTAAATGCTACATTTATATTTTTTAGAGGAACACATTAAAAAGAGGTTTTTCTTATGTACATGATAATTTTCGAGTGATCCCTTTCAAATACATTTGAGGATCTACGCAAGGGTCGCTAATGTTGTTTATTCCCGGTTTCCTTCAAGATTATTTTACCACAAAGCCTTAATGTACCCGGACAACCTTTAGTAACCACATGTTCAAGTACTTGTTCATTATTTAGGGATATATTACCTCAATGATGCTTACTATAGTTATATTTGGACGTCATTATTTTGATATAAGTCTTATATGTAATCAGTATACAGATGTGTATATTTAACAGATTTAACTTTATTTAATTAGCACAATACAAACAATTCTCTACTAAAAACAGTAACTAACCTTATAATAAAATAACTAAAATATATTATTAAAAGTCCCTTTGCAAGGTTCCGAAGATACTGGCAGCGTTCCCCCTTCAGCTAGTCTAATTCTTTGTCCGAGGTATTATGTGTCAACTTTTAAACTTTAATTTAAAAAGCCGCAAATGCAGCGTATTTTACGACTCAAATATAATAAACGAATATTTATTATATTTTAGTTACTTAATAATATAATACTAAGATCAGAGGTATAAAATAAATAACAAAAATATTATTCATAAATAATCATGATAGGGAAGAGAAGAATAGATAAAATGGTGCCTGAAGTGGTGAAACAATATAATGCTTTAATAAAATATTTTTACCGAGCTAAGCAAAATCAATGATCATAGACAATGAAAAAATACAGTAAAAAGCCTTAATTAGGGTGTATACATGGCTCAATAAACCTTTTTTTTCTATGAAAAAAGCTCCATGTGGCCCAGACCTAAAAAGGCTGTAGCGCCACTGATTTTGATTTATTAAAGAATAAAAGCATTTTGTACTGTAGTTTTTTTTGTAGGTGTAAAACAGATAAGTCGGTATTATGTTAAAAATATTTAATAATATCTAAATGTTTATCACACAAACAAAATTGTTTTAAGATATACGCAATATCTAGGAGTAACATAATAAAGGAAATAGCTATGTGGATCGCTCCTCAATACTGAAACATCGGTATTTGAGTTCACACAAAGTCTAGACTCCGATCCAAATTAGGAACTTCCATAGACATTAACAAAGGCCTAATTGACCTCACAGTTACGTCTTTGTCCCTGCATCCGTCGAACTATTGTTTGTTAGTTTGACATCCTTAGACCTTATAGTACACACAAACTCCAACATTGAACAACGACTCCTTACAAAATGGAGTCCTATGTTTGTATGTGTTCATACACAAATTTTCATTAAAATAATACCAGCTTATCCACAGTTTTTTTACACAAAAAATACCATATTAAAAACGTGTGGCACTCGGGGACTGCCGCGGTAAAGCTATTGCATAGTATATTTTATCAACTTATGCAATTATAATATAATTTATTTATTATATATTTATGTAGTTTTTTTTTCTTTTAAATTATTCAATCTACCACTCTACCAGACTCAGACTAACACGCTTATATAGTCTGTCTCACTCTAACGCGTACCGGCCGCGCTTACGCTACGTCAGCAATCACACCAGACCGATGTGAGACGCAGTATGCCTTCTGTCCCGCTCTAACGCGTATTGGCCCTATAATACGTCATCGTGTGTTAGGTTTATTTTCGTTACGGAATTTCATGATTCGGTCGCCGCCCTCAAAGCCTGCGATAAAATCTATGCAATAGCCTAAAACTGCGTGTGTGAAATCGTTTAATGAAGGGCAAAATGGAAGGAAAGAAACTATGCGGACACAGATAAATTAGATCAAGTGTCACAAGTCTGACGCCATTCACCAAGTTGGAGATCATCTGGCATGGAAGCAAGCTCAACAGCAAGCGGTCAGAGGAAAAGCCTGCTTTAAAGACAAAAATAAAATGAAATTGTGAGAAGTGACATCGGATAAAGAAACCTTGTTTAACAAGGTTCTTAGTTCCCTTCGTATTACATACAACCATTTAAATATAATTAGTCTTAGTAAATAGATTTATGTGGTTAAAAAAGGCTCAGGATATAATTTATATTAAACCGCTTTTCGACTAAACAACATCTAACCCAGTTTCAAAAGAAATTAATCTGTTCTGAACCGTTTTAAGTAAAACATCTCTCTTCATGATAGCGTTAATACAGTTTGGGAGAATGGGAAAAAAATGTGAGCCGTCACGGGACGCCTGGCGGATGTGCAACATCGACATTATTTTGTAAAAGTAATATGCAGAAAAGAACAGATTGTGATAGGAACTAAATATGTCATAATGATAAAATAATATATTACGATTTTTTTTCCAGGTAACGTTTAATTTTAATTTATTGAATAAACATTATTTTCATTAAATACAAAAATTTACGAATTTATTTCAAATCGTGACTACTTAATTCGTTTAATCGGTGACTTTGAAATACACATACCGTACACACTAATTCATATAGACTGATATAGACTGTATATATATACCATCATATAAAAGGGCGACGCGTCGCCACGGCATGCGTCGCCACGCCAGAAATCGGTTTTACGTGCGGCTATAGATGTTTCACATCAAAACTGCTTTGTGTGGTAAGAATTGTAATAAATTAGTGACAATATATATGAATATTATAAATGTGTTCGTAACTCATTAACAACTAATTGGCAACTAAAAGGCGTTTATTATTGTGACGTGTTTTAACTCGAGAATCGAACCCGGGATATTGCACGAATGAGACACCATAGTATGGACGGTTACTGTCCTACTAATTCGACTAGTAAAATATTCAATAGTTTAGAATTTTATTTATTTATTTATTAATACCATCCATTCCTGTTGACTTGAATAACATATACTTGTACACCCAGTAGGAGGATCTTACATAATAATTTATAAAAACATTATTCCAAATTAAAAAACCTTCGATTTATCATAGCACTAAAACACTCAAAAACCTCACTCCCGTTTAATCCATTCGCTCTATGTATTTGCATAGTTTATCGTCGATTGTAATTTTCCATTCCATTTTTAAAATGCTTGTCAGCTTATGTTTAAGCCTGCGAAATAATTTCTTTGTTGTATAAAATTCTATATTCAAATGGATGAAACAGGTATAGCATCTACGCAAATGATTACAGTTGGTAACGTAAACGTAGCTTTTTTTTAGCGGATCCTGCAGCAAATACTTAATTACTACTAAAGTTGCGCCTCCACAATTATTTACGCGAATTTATGAAAACATCGTTTTTGAAAACAACATTACTAATAAAAAACAAGAAACATAAATTATTTGGCGTCGGTAAGACGACCCCATAGTCGACTGGTGAAATAATCTGTGACAGAAGTTATCAGCTCAATCAGTCAACGCTTTCCAAGTGGGAGTGCCATGCTGCCTTCAAGCTTCAGGCAAATGGGTAGGACGGACCGGGGCAGTATCACAGTCTCTCACTAAAGCGGCTTCAAGTGATGCAAAAGGGTCGCTGATAAAAAAACATTAGTCATGAAACAGGCGGCATTATCTGTAACAAGTAACCGACCTCTTCCAGGCAACAAACTAACGCAAAAAAGGTAAAGTGCATAAGAAAATTAACAAATAAATTACAAATAACACTGAAAAATTACCAAACTTAATCTAAAATAAAATAAACTTAAAACAAAAAGCTAATCTTACTTAATTACCCTATCAATCAGAATAGAACGTCCGTAGAATGCTTCAGGTCACCCTCGAAACCCGAGAATCCTATCTCCTACCTCGTTCTGATGTAAAACAAAAGACCAGAGCATTTCGTCTTGGTCAACAGTAGGTATCTTTGGTCCAATGACAAGCATGGCTCAATCAGCCCTGCGATTCTGTAACTCACTTTTCGAACTCACAGAGCGGTTTTCGCATCGGCGGTCGCTCCCGAATCAGTCGTGAAGCAGTCATTTTATGATTTGGCATTCTGAAAAGGTGGGAGCTTCTTTTATTAGTTTATTGTTTATCGTTCGAAAAGTGAGTTACAGAATCGCAGGGCAGTCCTTCGATTTCTCCAATCACAAAATACTGCTATTCATTAACCATACTCATATAAAAATTACTTATAGTATATTCAATAGTAACGTAAATAATTTTAAGGCAAAAAAACTTCGACTTTTCATTTATATTCCCTTAATATTTGCATAGATAAAATTCATTCATAAGTCCATTAATCTTTCGGATAACCGTTATTACCGTTATAGCTTTGAATTTAAGCTGAATTTTTAAGTACGATTACAAGTTTGAATAATTTTCGGTGAGACTTAATAATCTGATTGAAAACTTGTTTTCTAAAACGTATAGCGTTCTACCTGATATTTGCTCTAACCATTCTTGAATTTTGAGTGGTTAAGTATTTCAATTTAGCAGCAGTGTTAGCCTAGTGGCTTCAGCGTGTGACTCTCATGTCTCAGCTGTTAGGTTCGATCCCCGGTTGTTCATAATTGGTCATTGGACATTCCTTCCATGTGCGCATTTATGATTCGCTCGAACCGTGAAGGAAAACTTCGTGAAGAAACCGATTTGCCTTAGATTCAAAATGTCGACGATTATAAAACAGATACAGAAATCTGAGGCTTCAAAAAAAGATTGTAGCGCCACTGATTTATTTTTTATTTATATACGTAACGAACGTTATTGCATGTGTAATGTCATACACCATACAGTAGAAAATTATTATATTGTATAGTTTATGGTTTTTTTTATCAAAATGTTTGATTACGAAAAATGTAATATATTACTAGCTGATCCGGCAAACGTCGTTTTGCCATGTATATATTTATAATAAATATTATCAAAAATTAAAAAAAAAAATTTAGGGGTTAACTAGCCTTAACATTTAGGGGGATGAAAAATAGATGTTGTCCTACTCTCAGACATACCCAATACGCACACAAAATTTCACGAGAATCGGTCAAGCCGTTTCGGAGGAGTTTAACTACAAACACCGCGACACTAGAATTTTATATATTAGATTTATAGTAAGAGTAAGGGCTACACATATACATATTAAAAAAGAAAACACTTAGAAAATATACAAAGTCAAACAGACTACTAAAGTGGTCTCAAAGTAATGGCTACTGAATTACTAAAAATATAATATTGTTCATTTTGTAAATCCAACAAGTAGTAGGTACCCGAGGGATTTCTTCTAATGACACGAAGAGACTTCCGTCTGGGATGAATAGCTCCAAAGATTGGGGTGTCGGGTAAGGGGCAGAAAGATGGCTGTGACCTTTATACGTTGTTACCACTAGAATTCATTTAATATGATGAATTCAATGTATTTCTTTTTCTATCTAATATATAAAATTCTCGTGTCACAATGTTCGTTCCCATACTCCTCCGAAACGGTTTCACCGATTCTTATGAAAATTTTTATGCATATTCAGTAAGTCTGAGAATCGGCTACTATCTATCTTTTAAACGTCTAAGTGATAAGGGGTGTCCCTATTTTTTTTTAGATTCCCCTTTACGATCAGCAGTTTTTTATTTAAAATGTTTACTAGAAATAATATACATGGCAAAACAAACGTTTGCCGGGTCATCTAGTAATTCTATAAATGTCCCATTATGAGCAGTAGAAGATTACCATGTGGTGCGACTTGACATCTTTACACTTTATTTTATTGCATACATAACAGGGGGAAATAGGTAGGAAGCTCATCTGATGTTAAGTGAAATCGCCCGGTCATGGGCACTCTAAATGCTAGGGTCGCGAGTGCGTTGCCGGCCTTCTAAGAATTGGTACGTTATTGTGAAGGAACTTAAGTGGAATTGGTTTGGAAATTTGTGGACAGCTGGTTCCACATAGTGGTAGTGCGCGGCAAAAACGCTCAGTTGTGGAACGACGGATGACGTGTTACGGGTGGAATTTCGCATTCTGCCTTGACGTCCAATAATGAAACTCAGCTCGTATTAATCTAAATAACTCCTCTGAACAGTCTCCATTAATTAGAACGATTTAATTGATTTTGACTCGGAAAGAACCTAAAAAACAGTCTGGTTAATGAAAAAAGTGTTATATATGTTAACGTAAAATTGTAAATACCGTTAGATTGTAATCTATCTCGCGAGATTGTAAACTGTCGAAATATTGTGAACCTCAGGGTAGTGCTTACAATTTAACGTATTATTATTCGGTAGATTGTAATCTATCGAAGTGAAACCGTCAAATTGTGAAACGGATCGCACCTCGCGCGCTGATTGGTTGAACAGAATATGCCCCGCGCCACCATATTTGTTTGTCTACCGAATAATAATACGTTAAATTGTAAGCAGTTCGTTAAGGTTCACAATCTTTCGACAGTTTACAATCTCGCGAGATAGATTACAATCTAACGGTGTTTACAATTTTACGGTGACATATATACCACTGAGTGAAATTATGATAGTTATATGATAAACGATAAACTTTACTATTGTAAGAAACATTTTTTTCGGGTTATATCTGTAAAATATATATGTTAAGTATGTATATTTTTGGTAGACGTCTCAGACTGGTAAGCAGATTCCAGTTGAATTACTGTAATTAAATTATGCATCTACACAGTTGTATCTAATATTTACCACTTTATTGTACTAAGGCGGCTTCAAAAAATGGGCGCAGCACTACCGCAAAGCCCGGCAACGTACTTGCAAACATGGTGTCGTAGATGTCCATGGGCGGCTGGGCACTAAACTCTGTGACCTATTCGTTTGCCTCCTGTTCCATTAACATGAAATATTTACACATATGAGTCGATTATCTAAAATGTACAACAATTTAAACGAAAAATAATTAAGATTACAACTTGGTTTTTTTAAAGGTATTAATATAAATAAATAAAGTACATTTACTACAGTAACTGTTAATGATAACACCATGGAACTTATACATGGAAACGATAAGAATTAATTTACCTATCGGTGACCCCAGAGCTGGTGCTTTCCTCGCTCAACGTATAAGTATCGCAATACAGCGAGAAAATGCTGCCAGCATTAAAATTACACTACTGCCACAGGGACAAAACTTTTTTAATTTGTTTTAATTTGCTATGTATAAATGTTTAATTATTATTACTATGTATGTTAAGAATATTGTAAATACTGTATATTTGTGTTACCTACCTACCTCCAACTGCATTTCAATGGACTATGCGATACAAAATTAAACACATAAAGAGAGCAGCGTTGATGAGTGCAGTTTGCAAGGTCAAGACTGAGGAGTCATCTAAAAGCCGTTAATTATTGCTTTAAAATTATATGATTATTTTTAATTTGAGTGGATCTTATTGCAGAATGACCATTTTTATGAAAACCCAACGCATAAAGAGTCGACCTATTTATAGTTGAATAGAGAAATATGGAGAAACTATTTATGTTGTGTATTGTGGTTGATAAATTCTATTTGCACGTAACATTTGCATTTTGAATTCGATAAGTAAATAAAATTAATACTAAAATAGTCTTTATTCGAGAATTAGAATTACATTAAGTCATAATGTTTAAAATTAGTACACGACCTCCGGACGGTCTGAACGCTTCTTCCAAATACTTCCACTTATCTCTCATCCTCGGCACCATTATCCATTCCTTCCCCGCTATCCCTTTTATCCGATAAGTATGATACCTAATGTAAGTGTTACGTTTTCGTTGAAATAATAGAAAGACCTCAAGAAAACAGCGTACCAGTAATTATCTATACAAAAATGAAACCACCGAACTGAATAAATTTTATTATTTAATAATATCTTCGATAAAAATAATAAATAAATCCTTTATATGCCGTCCCAATCAGCTACGTCAATGTCAAATATTATAATTAAAAATATTTAAATGGTTTGACGCTATTTAGAGGTTTTACAAGACTGACAATTAGTTGTAGTATATATATATAGTAGTCTTATATATGTACTTATAAAACATTTGATATATTTATTTCTTAAGTTATAAAGCTTGTATAACTTTTTAGTTCAGTTACAATATTAGAAAGGTTACATTAAGCTATTATTATACGTTAACCGTTACGGAACTTTATGCTTACAAACTGGACCTAACCTTCAGAAGTATTTATAAAATACTATAAACTAGTTTAAAAGGAATAGCTTTTTAAGGTTTTAATATATTGAAATATATATAATAAATAACGTTTGTTTTAATTCAGCCACGGCAGTTCAGACATTTTTTAATTATGACTTTATAAAATAGTAAAAACGATAATTCAATTCTAAGCGAAACTCCTTTATATAATACTTATATGTATTGGTTTAGCGATGTTATCTGTTACTTTGATTCCAAAGCGAAACTTACCCCAAAACTTTCACAAGTGCCACAAAAGTTGATCGGTTCACAACACAATATTATATCAAAAAGGTTTTACACCAAATAGTTTGTTATTTATTAAAATCACTAATTCGAAATTGAAATCGGAACGTTCCCGCGATACACGCCCCGCCTTCCACCTGCGGTAGCTAGGAACCGACTGTGAGCCATCGAAGCTTTTCACCACTGAAAACGGCCTACACGTAGCGGAAAAAACTCAAGAGCTCTCTGCATTATTAAGATATCATTTTCTTCTCACCCTGCGATAATTTTCGCAAGCACAATAGCTTTTATAGATAATAGGTGCTGATAAACAGGTTACATTACTTATAGTTTGGTATTCTTTTGAAGCGGGAGAATTTTAATATTCAAAATGATTATTGTTTACTGATAGAGATCTTGCCGCGAGTTTTTATTAAATTTACATTACTAAGAATAACATTTAAATTGTTATCAAACAAGCTGATGTCCGCGTTTTTAGACTTTCAGTTTTATCTACATTTAAAAATACACTATCTCGATCACGATATATCTTTTAATAGATGAAGGAAGATTATGTTATCTGAATCTTTGACTTGGATTAAACATTATTATATTAATAAGTTTACGATATTTTTATTGATTTATTAATTCTAATGCATTGTTTTATAAATATTTCTATTAACTTACTCAATTAATATTAATTAAAAAAACAAGTTATTAAACGTTGCTTTTTCAAGGTAAAATTTCTGAAGCAATTTCATTTTTGTCCGTCGAACTTTATAGAAGTAATCTGAAATGGCCGATCTTATAAACGGTATTCGAGAAAATTGGACCTACAAAAATTTCGATTTGGTAATTTGGTTCTGTCTACAAATTTATTTTTTGTTGAATTTCATTGTGAGTATATATAATGGGTGGGGCATATAGCAAGATACACATATAAGATGTGGACTTTAAAGACAACTGTATAACTGTAAGGACCAAGGGGAAGAAAGAGATAAGGGCGCCCCAAAAAAAAGTGGATAGAAGAAACAGAAGTGGTAGCAAAAGAGGTGAGAGAGAAAGCCGTATACAGAGTCAGTTGGAAAAACCTGGAGGAGGCCTTTACCCGTGAAGGGGTTCCGATCGACGGTACTGATGGTATCTAGGATATAGGATAAAAATCTAATATATAAAATTCTCGTGTCACAGTTTTCGTTGCCATACTCCTCCGAAACGGCTTGACCGATTTTGATGAAATTTTTTGTGCTTATCCGGTATCTATGAGAATCGGCCAATATCTATTTTACATCCCCCTAAATGTTAGGGGTAGTCCACCCCTAAAATTTATTTTTTATTTTTTAGACAAAATTTTTAATTTCTATTTTTTTATGATACAGCATTAAAAAATACATACAACCCCTAATTTTCACCCCTCTACGATCAACCCCTATTTTTTATTATAAATTATATACATGGCAAAACGACGTTTGCCCGGTCAGCTAGTAATGTATAAAATGTAAGCATTTTTTGTCATGATTGGAAATTAAACGAGCTATATTATATATAATCAAACTAATTATAATACCAAAGAATGTAATATATAAGAGTCACTCTAGTCTAAAGATATTGTGCAGGTAGAATTTAATGAAAAAAATCTTAAAAATTCTCGTTTTGTCGTAATATATTTTCATACGAGGTAAAGAAATTGTTTTGGAATTTTCATTGAAGTGTGGCACGAAGTTACTATGATTTACATAAAATGAAAATTTTTACCTTCAATGAAAACATTTTCCAAGTCAATGTTAAAAATCTCTTTTTACATTAATATACTAATAACATCATTACATATTTTAAAATGAACTCCCCGGACTGCTGAGAAAGAAATTCATAAATTATGTTCTATGTTAATTGACTAAAATATCAAACTATTATAAAAGTAAAAACGGAAAACCGGCGGAAAAATCAAGAAATAACATTTAGTACTTACTACACATTTATATTTAAGTTATTTACGGTTCGAAGGCTGTACAGTAGTTATTAGCGAGAGACGAGTTCTCGTGTTAACAGAAAAATTATGTTTGCATTTTTTATGGAACTAATTCTAATCTAGGTATAATATACAAATTAATAATCAAATTGTTTTATGATATTTTGCATATACATAAAGAAAATATTGCATTCAATATTGTTATTTGATAATGATTGAGTGAAAAAGTTAAACACGCTTTCTTTTTGACTGATGAGAAATATTTCTTAAATTGTATAACAACGCTTCTTTATATAATTTATTTAATGTTAAGTATATTATATATTATTTTAGAGCAGTGTTGCCCGAGTGGCTTCAGCGTGCGACTCTCATCCCTGAGGTCGTAGGTTCGATCCCCGACTGTGCACAAATGGACTTTCTTTCTAAGTGCGCATTTAACATTCGCTGGAACGGTGAAGGAAAACATCGTTAGGAAACCGGCTTGCCTACTCGCCTATTAGTTTGACAAATGATCGTGAAACAGATACCGAAATCTGAGACCCAGACCTAGAAAGGTTGTGGCGCCACTGATTTATTAATTATGTTTTACATTTAGTGACTGTAATTCTAATTAAATTAAACAATACTGGGGGTCTACCATGACCTTTGTAAAAACGATCCATAGAATACATTAGGTTCCATTCCACTTTCAGTCGCGAAGTCATGGTACAAATTCTCATACACATTGAATGAAATCTTACTACCGCTGATATGACGTCAAAACCTAAACTGGCTAGTTTATTCGTGCGATGCAGTTCAGTTGTAGGTTGTCATTAGGTCAGAATAAGAGCTCATGGTAGGCTCTCTAACCGAAACAAATGTCATATTGCGAACAAAGCTTTCTTTGTCTATTCTTTTTTAATCCTTAATTAAAAGTTTTTTAAGGTTCACAGCTTATTAGAAAAGTGGTACTCTAAGCTAGCTATTCTCCCCTTTTACCACTAGGCATCCAGGCATTTAAGGTCCAGACTTATTTGGTCGATGTGCCAAGGGCTAACCGCTCTTCGATTCTTGAATATATTTTTAACGAATAAACATAGCGCCCTTTACGAAAAGATGGGCATCTTTAAGGTAGGCGTAAGCGACGCCTTTCATACCTTACACTTTAAAAAAATATATAAAATATATAACTATTTTTTGTAATCAATAACGCTGGTAGACTAGCTTATTTTGCTTCATTGGATATGTCATAAGATCTTATTACATAACCAATAGAAGAAGGAGTTCAATATAACATTTGGTCTTATCATAAGTGATTTAACAGAGACATGTTGGGTTCGAGCAAATGTTAAATGCGCACATAGAAAGAAAGTCCATTTCTGCACAGCCGGGGATCGAACCTACGACCTCAGGTATGAGGGTCGCACGCTGAAGCCACTAGGCCAACACTGCTCCAATAATAAATAAACTATAATTTTTTTTTTGTAATTAATAACGCTGATAGACTAGCCTATTTTGCTTTATTCGATTTGTTATAAGATGACAGCAAGTATTTCATTACATTACATTACAAATAGAAGAAGGGGTACAATATAACATTAGGTCTCACCATCAGTAATTTAACATATATTATTTATGACTTTTAACATATATATTCAGTTTTATTATAAATCAATTTGTTCCGTCGTTATATTGAGGCTTCAATAATTAAATATTAATACAGATACGTTATATCAAGATATAGTATGACTTCGGCTTTGATCTCGCGAGATAAATTACTTTTTTTTGCTTCATACAATGTCTACCAAGATAATATTATCGTTTGGGTTGATTTAATTAGTGTCAAATATAATTTCAACTCACATTCTGTATGGCGTTGCTGTGGTTACGACGTTCAAGATAAGATTCCTAAAATACCTAGCTATTATATTAAATTACATGTATGGTCTAAGATTCCGATATTATACAACGACCTTCACCGAGATGCTTATTTAATGAAACGTATTTTATATATTTTAATTTAATATGTCAACCAATATAATCCATATGGGTTGCCTAGCAAATTTCAGTCCAGAGTATTTTAATTAATATTAAAAAAAAATTTTTTTTAACCATTTCACCGGTATGATTATTAGATAAATTCTATACCAATCGAAAGTACGAAGCCCATAGAATATGCAAACGTTCGGTTGTATATTTTTATGTGACACTAAAGTATATATACATGTTTAGTAAAAAAGAAAGTTATAGTGATACATATATAATACTACCCTGATTAAAAATATTGATTGAAAAAAAATAAAAAAATTTACTACATGCAAATTATATTTTTTTTTTATTTTTATTAAAAATACTCCGGACTGAAATTTGCAAGGCAACCCATATGGATTATATTTATTGACATATTAAATTAAATACAAAATACGTTTCATTAAATAAGCATCTCGGTGAAGGTCGTTGTATATCGGGATCTTATACTAGTAGCAAATCATATTACATTAGAGATAATGGAGGCTGTAGCAGGAACATAACACTACTTTTGCCAATTATTTGTATAAGATAATTTCATTTTAAAAGCTCGCGCGTATCGCACTTCGATTCAATATACAGGGTGGCCAAAAAGTCGTGGATCAAACGCAAATAGGGGATAGATGAGGTCATATGCGGCAAAAAATTGTTCTACGGGAGGTCTCTAAGGTCAACCCCTGCAGAGTTATGATTTATTTTGCGTTTTATAAGAAAATTGACTTTTTTTTACTAATTCTTATTAAAATTCGATAAAATCTACATCCTGTATCTTTTTCATAATATCCACTAGATTGGTGCTGATGAGTTCTTGCTTAACACATACTATTTATAGTTGTTTATTGAGTGTATTGAAGATAATATTAAGTTATACGATATAATTTTTTTTCAAATCAAAACTTTTTGTTTACTTCGGACCCCACTGTGAAAAAAAATTACTCTACCGAAAAGTGACCCTGTGTTACAAGTTTTGGCGCATTTCATAGGGATTCTGAAAAGGTATTACACATGGCCATGAGTCGCTCTAATATCTTTCTAGGACGAAAAAACAACAACGATTCGGACTTATGATACATTATTTACCTACATGGGACCAGTACTGTGTGAATCGGACTAGATTCAAAAAATTGGACAGATGGCTGGAGGGTTACGTAGGAATTTGATTAGACGGTGCAGATTAAGTATTTTGGTCAGAGTCAGGCATTTTGAGCATATTTTATTGTAAAATATTTTGTTTCATACAAACAACCTTTGAGAAATAATTGTTATAATACAATTATTATTTCACAATCGTTGTTTGTAATTCTTCCTAGAAAGATATCATAGCGATTTATGGCCACGTGTAATACCTTTTCAGAATCCCTATTAAATGCGCCAAAACTTGTAGTACAGGGACACTTTTCGGTGGAGTAATTTTTTTTCACAGTGGGGTTCAAAGTAAAGAAAAATTAATGATTTGAAAAAATGTTACATCGTATCACTTAATATTATCTTGAATACACTCAATAAACAACTATAAATAGTATGTCGAACGCAAGAACTCATCAGTACCAATCTAGTGGATATTATGAGAAAGATACAGGATGTAGATATTTTCGAATTTTAAGAAGAATTAGTAAAAAAAAGTCAATTTTCATTTAAAACCAAAATAAATCATAACTCTGCAGGGGTTGACCTTAGAGACCTCCCGTAGAACAATTTTTTGCCGCTGATGACCTCATCTATCCCCTATTTGCGTTTGATCCACGACTTTTTGGCCACCCTGTATAGGAATCCTATTCGAAGGATTCTTGCTTCGGTCTAATCTATATATATATTAAAATCAAACCCGTTTTCCGTTGTCACGACATAACATGAAAACGGCTTGACCGATTTGGCCAATTCTCGTTTTATAATATTCTTTGAAGTACGAGGATGGTTCTTACGGAGAGAAAAATTTAAAAAATTGAGTGAAAAAGTCTAAAAACAACACTTTTCTATATTCACATACAAAATGTTCGTAATAATACTTAAAAGTCAATTTGAACTTTAATACCATATCATAAAGTGAAAGTGTTAGTTCGGAGGGGTTCCGGGAAGGTAAAATTTTATTTTTTACATTATGTATTTGTTGTCTTATCAACTTTCTTTTTTTTATCTTAGCTAGACCGGTGTCCCGAATAGCAGAATAAGTATTTAAAAAAAATAAAGAATCGACTGTTAGGCGGTACGATGTTCGCCAGGCCAGCTAGTTCTTAATACAAATGCTACCACTACTTTCCAATTACGATATCATTTTATAGTTCACATATTGTGACAGGCGTGAAAGTTAGTCATCAGTATTTAATAAACCTCTTACTTCAAAATTACGTAGTGTGATAAGTTTCGAGTTTATTAGATTATTTTATAAACTAGCTGACCCAGCAAACGTTTGTTTTGCTTTGTTTATTTTTTTAGGAAATTTTTTGTTTAGTTCAATAAAAATAACTATCTACAATAATAAAAATTCGGGTTGATCGTAGAGGGGTGAAAATTAGAGGATGTTACTTTATATGTTCTATCATAAAAAAATAAAAATATGGGGTGGCCACCCCTTATTACTTAGGGCTTTGAAAGATAGATTCCCGATTCTCAGACTTAGGTACTAAATATGTATAAAATTAATTAATTTAAGAATCGGTCGCGCCGTATCGGAGGAGTATGGGAATGAACATTGTGACACGAGAAATTTATATATTAGATACATAATCTCTTTATAAAGAAAATATACTACACTTATATTTAATTGGTCACTCAAACTGATTACTGACAAGTCAGTGTTACAAACTCTAAGATGAACTAGGGCCGGGCGAGTATATCTCTAAACTGAAATCCGCTAACAGGCAAAACTTTTAAACATAACATCCCTTCCATTATAAAGTTTTAAATCCTTAACGATATAGCTGAAGTTTGAACTGGCCGTTCCGGAATGAGAATCTTTACTTGAAAACTAAAAGGAAACATCCTCCATACATCTGTTCACAATTTACTTCTGTATTTTATAAAGAATATATGGCATTTTCCCCTTACGTAAGGCGTCGTCCTAATTGGGAGCGATCGTACGATGGCGCGATGCGTTTTTCATCGCACGATCAAAGTGGTCGTGCGATGACCTAACAGGTGTCCTAATAGATCGCGCGATGTCCATCGTCCGCGCCCCTCGCGCGTCAACGCATCGCGTAGTAACCAATTAGGACACTCAAAAGAGATCTGTTGCTTTGATTACATGATCGCACGATCAAACGCATTGTACGATCGTTATTAAAGCATTTCATGTGCTCGCACGATTACTTGCGAGGCAAATAGGACACTCTGATGAAATCTGTATGTTTGAACTCATCGCACGACGAGAACGCATCGCGCCATCGTACGATCGCTCCCAATTAGGACGACGCCTTATCCTGATGAGGGACTTCTCCACTTAAAGATACCTGGTGTCCTGGGATTTGATATAGAAAGTTCTGCACATCAGCGGAATAAATTAATAACACTTTGACAAGTTCGGATTAGCGTAATTTGAATAAAGAGGGTCGCAAAGTTTGATAAATGGATAAATTTACTATTCAGATAATTTTCATATGTGGACTAAATATTTCGTCATAGTCATAGAATAGTGACGGATCTCACAAATAGTTAACTATACAGGGCAGCCATTTCAAAATAATATAATCATGTTAGTTTTTGTCATAACTATTTTAATTCATATTCTGTTACTAGCAAACCGGCCAAGCGTTGCTGTGGTTAAGGATAAGGTTTTTGTTATATTATAGTAGTAAACTATTCAAGGGAAACGGTAGGAGAACACCAGTTATGGGGACCACCATGCTTTTTTGGTAGTTATGCCATTAAATTGTACCATGTGATACGTTGGTACTTTAAACACAGCGCCATCTGTTAGAATTGTGACTATCAAATAATAAACAAATATTTTGCAATAAAATAATATTGCGGGTATAAATTTAGAGCAAATTTGCTTGAAATCGGTTCAGTAGTTTAGGAGTCCATAGCGGACAAACAACGTGACACGTAATTTATATAATATATTAAGATTATGAAAGTTAGCATACAAGCAAACAAAAGGGTTTGTTTTGAAACAAAATAAAAATAATAACATTCAATTACACAGTTTTCTAGAAAAAACATGTTTCTATTAAATCCGTCACTTAACCCACTGATTAATTTGAAATTTAAAACATATGGATTTTTTTTAAATTTTGCCGTAATATGTAGTATCCAAATATGATAAAAAGTGGATTTTGGATTCTTTTCAAATCCGACATTGTTCTACGATCATGATGATTATCAAGCGAAATCTACATAATATAATACCTTTTTGCACCTTTTTTCATAATATTATTCTGTTTAGTATGAGAGACATAAAAGCTTTCATATAACAGAAATTCCCTTTGTCTTTTAGCGTTGTATAACTGATTACTTATATCGAAAATTTACTATGTCGTAAATAAAGGGGCTCCGATATTATTTTATTACTGGTGATATCCTTGTTTTCATAAAACTGACACCATAACTTTATTGGTAAATAAAGTATTCAGGAAATACTTTAAAAAACGACACCTCTCAAGGATAAAAACTAATCTAATATATAAAATTCTCCTGTCGCGGTGTTTGTAGTTAAACTCGTCCGAAACGGCTTGACCGATTCTCATAAAATTTTACCCAATATGCACAATATTGGGTATATCTGAGAATCAGACAACATCTATCATATACATCCCCCTAAATGTAAAGGGTAGTCCATCCCTAAATTATTTATTTTTATTTTTTAGTTAATTTTTATTTTTTTTATTTTTTATGATAGAGCATTAAAAAATACATACAACCCCAAATTTTCACCCCTCTACGATCAACCTATTTTTTTATTAAAAGGATATATTATATGGCATAACGACGTTTGCCAGGTCAGCTAGTATTTAATTATATATAATATTTTTTATTCATTATAAGAATATTTTTACAAATGATGAATTATTGTAGATGAAGTCTTGTGTATTCCGAACCAATTCGACTAGGTAGTGAACTTCAGGAAAAGAGCGAGTTTTTAAAAGGCCGGCAGCCTGTCTTTCAGTGAGAGTGTCCCCTATCCGTTTGCTCCCAGTTCTAAAAAAATATGTTATGGAGTTGTCGTGACGGCTTTTCAAATAACATTAGCTGTAGAAATAGTTTTTTTAAAGAGTGATTTTTAACTATTGCCGCATTACCTGTCACGATCAATTATTCCCAAGGCCAGGCGTTCACAGGATCCTAAAAAGATTGCCAAAAAATCATTTTAAGAACGTCTGAAACTTATTTACATCAAATATCCGTTTTGAAATGAAATGAGTAAAAGAATTGAAAATCCGAAAATTTATACACTTTTGATTGCTTTGCACAAAGTCTAATGAAGTTGAAGATCATTTTATCTTATATTTAAATAATAAATGTATTTAAAAAACATTAGTGGTACTACAACCTCTTTTGTTTCAAGATCATTTTTCAATCTAATAGGCAATTAGGTGATCAACCTCCTGTGCCTGACACACGCCATCGACGTTTTGCCTCTAATACATGTCGGTTTCCTCACGATGTTTTCTTTCACCGCTCGAGCAAATGTTAAATACGCACATAGAAAGAAAGTTCATTGATGCACAGCCGGGGACGGAACCTACGACCTCAGGCATGAGAGTTGCACGCTGAAGCCACTAGGCCAACACTGCTAAAATAAATGTATTTATCGAATAGAATACCTGACATTCCTTTTTACCAACAAGCGTTTCCGTGAGACTACGGAGATACGATCAAATAGTCAGCAATTTGTTGATCTAGAAATATTGGCAAATCGAATAAACTACAAGTGTTAACGGTTTTAAACTAATTTGACTTTCTTAATTTATGAGCTCAGTGACGTAATGACGAGCTCGGTGACGTATGACGTATGGTTGACAATGGCAGTTGACAGTGACGCAATTGCTTCGACATAATAAATCACTTTTAAAAATAATAATCACTATGGAATCACTATCACTGTGGACCATCAAATAGTCATTAACATGTTGATCTAGTGATATTGGCAAATCGAATAAACCACAAGTGTTAACGGTTTTAAACTAATTTGACTTTGTTAATTTATGAGCTCGATGACGTAATGACAATGACATCTGACAATCAAGTCTAAAGCCACTATTCAAAAATCATTTATTTATTTAGGTAACACAATGTTCACTTATGAACGTCAAATAATAAATATACATTAAATGTTCTAATTTTACATATACTGCCAGTTCTCAAATCAAGGGCGTCAAATCAATGGAAGAGAAGAACTGGCACTAAACTCTACGCCACTCTTTTTAATAATAGCTCCATTGCTCAGATATATATAAACCAATACATTTGATTGTAAAGAAATCGTGATAAAACTAATACCTGTGCATGGTTTTATCAGGAAAAATGAGAACCGCTTTTAATGATGCAAGTTCTTTGTTATATTAAAAGCATTTTTACAATATCAAGAAAATTGTCGCTGCTAAATTCAGTGTAATAAAAATGTTGGTATTTTCTATTATCTTTCAAAATAACAACCTACCGTCATTGTGGCGGGACGCTTTTATTTTATTTTTATAATATATAGACCAGAGGCAAATGGACAGCATACTTAAAGTTGTGATACCACTCACTCGCATTTGTATCAAGTGCGATGACGGCCTATTAAAAGGCAGCTTCAGCAGCCCATAGGCATCCATGTTAGTTGCCGTTCCGTGGAGGAAATTTATTAGGAAATACTGATCACATAAAGTGGTATACATAGATAGCTGATTAACGAGATGTCATACTTTACTAGCGGGAATCGAACCCAAGCCTTTCTCAGCCACGGAGACGATAATGATACTCTTTGTTAACAAAGTGTTAAGTTTAGCAAACTTAGTATTTAACTGAGTAATTAATCTTATAAAGCAATAAATCAGTTAGGAAAATAGATTAGAGTTCATTTTAATTAAACTTGTAAAATCGGATATTTCTTAATAAGATTCAATCGTAGGAATTCGCTGAGTATTTGATAGGTTTAAAAGTTACTTTTGGTCATTAATTATAAAAGTATTAGTACTAAAAGAGATTTCTATTTTTGTATATAAGGAATAAAGTCGAAAGCCATTCAATTCTTTTACGATTAAAATTAGAAGCTCGCTAAAAAGCACTCGAAACTTCTATTAGTGTAAATAATGTAACGTTTATATTTTCAAACTCAAACTCAAAAATATCTTTATTCATATAGGTAAACAAGTACACTTATGAATCGTCGAAAAGAAGTTAAATTAATTGTAAATTTACATTTACTACCCGTTCGCAAGTTAAGGGGGTAAGTAGAGTGGGTAAGAATAAGAAGATTTCAGAGCATCTCTCATCCCTGAGGTCGTATGTATGAATCTGTGCACCAAGCTGTGCACCATTGTGCTATAAAGGAAAGCATTGAGAAAAACTGGTATACCATGATAAAACAATAATCACGAAACTAATACACAAATCTGATGCCCAGACCAAAAAGGTTGTCGTGCCAATGATGTTATTAGATTAAGAATTTGTATTTAAATCACGAATTTGTTTAGCGATTCTGAAAGGCTGGGAACGCTGGCTGATCTAATATTGTGTGTCATAATGGGTGTCTTTTTTTTTCATAGAACAGGGGGCAAACGGGCAGGAGGCTCACTTGATCTTAAGTGATACCGCCGCCTGGACACTCACAATGCCAGAGGGCTCGCGAGTGCGTTGCCGGCCTTTTAAGAATTGGTACGCTCTTTTCTTGAAGGACCCTAAGTCGAATTGGTTCGGAAATACGTCAGTGGGCAGCTGGTTCCACAAAGTAGTGGTGCGCGGCAAAAACTGCCTTGAAAAACGCTCAGTTGTGGAACGGCGGACGTCGAGGTGATACGGGTGGAATTTCGTATTCTGCCTCGACGTCCGATGATGAAACTCAGCTGCAGGTATTAATCCGAACAACTCCTCTGAACGCTCTCCATGGTAAATGCGGTAGAAGATACAGAGTGACCCCACATCTCTACGCAACGCCAAAGGATCAAGCCGCTCGGAGAGACATTGGTCGTCGACGATTCGAACCGCTCTTCGTTGAATACGGTCAAGTGGAAGGAGCTGGTACTGGGGATCCCCCGCCCAGAGGTGAGAACAGAACTCCATGTGGCGCTTTATATAGTTTCAAGTATTTTGTAATCTATTTCTATATTAACAATTACGTAATAATATTATATTTATTTTTTATTTGGATCCTTTGACATCGACCGAATAGTTTCCAATTATCATCATCATCATAGCTGTAAAGCCCCATATGGGCTTTAGCTTCTGAAAATACACCATCTCAATCTCATGCTTCTTCCGTCCAACTTCGAACCCCATTGTTCCCAGGTCCTCCATCCCACCAGTCTTGGTCTACCGGAGAAGAATCTCCTAAATGTGTTATTGGAATAGTTTCAAATTAATATTTTTTTTGTTATAAAGATTATTGAAACAAACTATGCAGATACGCGAGCTCGTTTATATACAAAACGTAAAGATGTTTCTACAACGCTATCGGCAAGATTCCCGCGAGAGAGTTTCTTTATATGATTTATATTGTAATAAAAAATATGTTTTATCGTTTTTAGAAAACTTTATATCTCGAGGGATCTAGACGTTGGTAGATATTTTTAGCTTATACAGTATCTCATGATTGATTTGAATGATAATTGTATGATAACATTATTCGTAGATCAACTAGTAGAAAAAGGGAAATATGAAATGATCTTTGACCTTGTAACTAAAGATAAGTGGCCAAAAAAGGATTGTAGCGCCGCTAGTTGTTTTTTTTATTTACATAACAAAACAAAAAATTTACAAAGCATGCAACTGTTTGGTTCTTCTAATGCAGCGTTCCGCAAAGTATGTATTAAAAAAAAATATTTTAATTATGGAAGATATATTTTATTCCACGTCATTAATTTTGAATCTCTAGGCATCCCTACTCATTAGCAATGAAGACAGAGGGTGTAGGCCGAGAGAAAAAACCGGCGTAAAAAAACTCTCACTACTCTTTTTAAATAGCAAAATCATCAAACAACACTTATTTTAAAACAAATATCGTAAGTAATTAGAAGCCCAGCCCTGTCAGCAATTACTCCAAATTTAGAGCATCTACGCTCAATTAAACAGGGGTATGTTTCGCATTAAATACCTTTTCTGCGATTTAAAGTTGAGGATTATTAGGATTATTATTACTTAAAACTGATTTTTAATTTGTGGTGTAATTCCAAAAGTAGCCTTCCTAGATGTACCTTGAACACAAAAAGTTTGCGGAAAACTGTTCCAGAGAATCTGACTGTTACAACTACTACTTATATTCTAAACATCAGAAATACTCGTAAAATAAACTTGAGCAGTGTTGGCCTTCAGCGTGCGACACTCATACCTGAGGTCGTAGGTTCGATCCTCGGCTGTGCACCAATGGAATTTTCTATGTGCGCATTTAACATTTGCTCGAACGGTGAAGGAAAGCACCGTGAGGAAACCGACATGTCTTAGACCCAAAAAGTCGACGGCGTGTGTCAGGCACTGGAGGCTGATCACCTACTTGCCTATTAGATTTAAAAATGATCATAAAGCAGATTCAGACATCTGAGGCCAAGACCTAAAGAGGTTGTAGCGCCACTGATTTATTTATTTAAAACTACACTTAATTCGTGCGATAAAACTTCAACAAACTTCTTCTAAGTTGATTCTTAAATTTACCTATTCAAAGAGGTATGGCTACATGCAAAGCATTTCACCCAAGGGTAGTGATAGTGAAGGTGAAATTAAAACAGTCCTTAGTTACAAAAATACATTCTTAATTATGCTATCTACAGCTACTTATTAAACAATATTCAAACAATTACACTGTACACAAAAGCCAAAAACGGAATACACATTTAAACATACACAAAGCACAGTTTCACCTATACAAATACAAAAAATATACAAAGAATAGATATATGTATTTATAATAAATTCTAAGTTCTAAGATTCCTTGTTTATTATAATATATATTTAATACAAAGGAAGAATTTTTAAATTATTAAAGTTTTTTTAAATTATTTTTTAAACAATTTTTAATTAGGTACATTAATTATATCTATTTGCTGGTAATTTGTGTTATAATCTGAAGGTATACGATACATGACTGAGTTACGTAAATCGTTTGTGTTAAACCGAGGAATTTTAAATAGTGTATTGTTTATACAATACAAGGCAAACTTTTACTATTTTCCACCTGGAGGGGTGGAAAATAGTAAAAGCGATAATAAGTCAGGACAGTCAATTAAAACTTACCATGGTAATTGTCGTTATATAGTAGTTGCATCTACGCCATTTCACCTGCGATTAGAAACATGTAACAATGTATGAAATATTTCCTTTAATGACTGCTTAAAACCATTCGTTATTAGTAAAACAAGTTTTATTTAAGTGTATATAATCTAATGGCGCTACAACTCATGAATCTTGGCCTCAGATTACATCTGTTTGATATTTCTTTATCGTGTAAGACATGCAGGATTTCCGTAGATAACGTCGTAAGGAAACGTTCATCTTACGAGCATGTTTTAAGTACGCACAAAGAGGAATCGATACGCAGCCGTGATTCACACGACGTCAGGTTAGAGGGTTGCGTTAAGCCATTAGGCCAACACTGCGAAACCTACGTCATCAATTAATTATGTCATTAAGTCGATTCTTTAGGTTTAAAGACTTTATTTTTCAAATGGACAAATAAATTCACTTACATGAGAAAATACTTTAGATTAATATAACATTTTAGTCGTTCTTACAATAATCACAATAAAAATATAGCCGTCAAAATTAGTAAAATTAGTATGATATCCCTAAAAGTTTGATATATTTTGTGGATTAAACTTACTTGTTGATACTTGATTTTATTTTATTATTTTTTACATTGATAGTAACTGTATTTCTATGAAATTAAATACTACTTTTACTATTGATACTTAAAAGGACTAGCATTGCATGAAAAACTAAAACTATATAAATATACTAAAGTATAAAACACAACTTTTATATGAATAATCAAAATCAGAATCCAAAAAATCAATCAATTCATCCGAGTCATTGCTGTTTTCACTGTCTCTCACATTGTTTATGAAACTTTCTAAATGTTCCTCTGTCGTCATGTCCCTTTCTTTATATTTATTTTCCACATGTACAACATGATCAGCCATATTCTTTCACTCTTCTGCTGTTACATTTTCAAATTACTCTTTAATCACCTGTTCTAACTGCTCTTTAGTAAATTTTTCTTTCTTTTCTTTTTCAAAGATTTCCTGCGAAAGAAACGAAATATTCTATCAAATAAAACAAAGTTTAGGCTAACATTATTTTTATTATACCTGTTAACTATTAGGAAAAAAATATATAAGTAATTGCATGAAGTATCAAGACAATAAATCATACTAACCTAAGAAATTCATTGACATTCTGTGTTGCCATCCGAAAGTTTTAAAAAATTCAATTATCTTATTTCATTAGCCAGACTATACAGCTGTGCGCCTTCGTAGGTAAACATTTTTTTGCCGTAGTTCGTTCGTTAGGTAATGCAAGATAACTCGTTCGACGCATACTTCTATGAGTTACATGTGGCTGTAAGTCGATTCTTTGACAGTAGAAAAACCGAAAACAAAAAACTTTAGAAAGTAACCGAAAAGTACTATTACGTTTTAACTTCAAATGAGTCCAATATTATATATAAGGGCCTCGATGACGCAATTATGATTTCTTTATAGAAATTGTAACACGATAGCCGAATTGGTCAGACAATTGGAGTAATGGACAAACAATATACTTGTCGAATATCGAGATTAACCGCACCCACTAATTTTCCTGATGAAGGTGACACTCTCTTAACCCACACATAATAGTTTTGTCATTACATTATTTAATAATAATAATTAATCGTTCATTTGCAAAGTAAGTGGTACATTCAGATTGATAAATTATAAAACCCGCACAATCACCCATATCAAAATAGGCATGTAAATGTCATATTAATTGTCATGATGTCAGAATAATATAAACAGGTTAATATAATTGTTGTCAGAACTTATAGTCTAAATACTCCCTTCTCCCACGCTATAAAGCAACCTTGCCTTGAAAAATTTAACTATTTTTTTTATACAAACAGAGGGCAATCGGGCAGAAAGCTCACCTGATGATAAGTGATACCGCCCATGGACACTCTCAATGCCAGATGGCTCGCGAGTGCGTTGCCGGCCTTTTAAGAATTGGTACGCTCTTTATACTTTTTTCATTTGGTATATTTTACCCTAGGCAAGAAAACTGTGAAATATTGACCGTTCTAGCTATTCATCATCACAATATTTTGTCGGTACTTAAGTTAAAATACAGCTGGTTGCAAAATGAAAGACACTAGACGAAATGTCTACAACTATACTTAGTTGATGACTACCTAGAACACAAAAACGCTTGGCAATAGTTCTAAATATATTGTTACCTTTGTAGTGTTGTAAATATGTGTAATGGTGAATGTGGTAAATCAAAGAACGGATTTTTATTTTTTTTACTTATGTAACTTTAATGACGTTGTGGTTTGTGACATTTTCCTTTGAATAATTGTAATGTAGAGGGAGGGTAAAACTTGGTGAGTTTCTTGCCCGTTATTCTCAAAACAAGGCCTCCTGGTAGTTTTGTGAACGGATGGCGTAGTATTGCTCTTTCGCGAATTTTGTAAACGTTTTTGACATTCATAAGCATGCCCTTAGACACATCTAAACTGAATAAACATATTTTGATTTTTATTTTGATTGTGTGCCGGTCTACCTAGCCGATAATACGCGTTTCTTCAAGCAGATTTTAGAATCTATAGGAATACGATAGGGATTCTAAGGATATTTTTAACATAGGAAAGTTACTGTACTAAAAAGCAACCTTCGAACTAGCCTCATAAAAGTTACAATTTAGTTTGCAGTCAAACGCTCGCTCATTATGAACTGCAATTAAGCTTCGGTTACGGTTAACCACAGTTTTTCATATATTTTCAAACGTTATAATGCCCGTTGAACACGCAAAATTAATTGGTTGTATGTGCATTCTAATTGTAGTTATACTGATAAGGTTAAAATCGTACTCAGTGGAGAATGTTGTAGGAGATTTCTATCATTAAAAAAAAATAGTTCTGTACGTGCCAAATCGCTAAAGAAATAATTATTCATGGAGTTAAACTTTTATATAACATACTGGTTGGTTGGTTCTGCACTTCTCGCACGCATCATGTTTTTTTTTTTTAGTTTTTCTCTTTAACAAGGGTTGCCTGGAAGAGATCGCTTATTAGCGATAAGGCCGCCTGTTGCATCCCTTATAATTTTTATGTACCTATTGTGTTTCTTTTATTTGCAAGGAAGTGTAAATAAATAAACTAAGTGATGGACGGAGAAGCAAAGATATCCACAGAAAAACATTGTTTCACGCTGTATGCAGTTCAAGTGGGCAGAGCACGTAGCAAGTTCTACAGATAGAAGATGGTCAATATAAGTCGGATTACTGACCCGAAAATGCAGATACAGAGTTGACCAAAAAGACTTAAAGGAGATCCAAATGGTGGCCATATTGATGTTAACGGCAAAGAATAGGGTACATAAAATGTTGTTACATAAAAAAAAATATCAAAATAATATGAAACCCTTTATTATTTATAATATTAAACTTTTATGTAATAATAAAAAGATAATTTAAACAAATTTAAATAGTTTAGCCCCTGTGGCAATGTACCCTTAACGCTGGCAGCATTTCCTCGCTGTATTGCGACACTTTATGTGCTTTTTATGAGCGAGGAAATTAGCTCTAGGGTCACCGGTACTATCTAGGCGTTAACTAAAATCTTTAATTAGCGCTTGTGCACTTGTAAAATAATATTTGTTTCGTATGTATACGAGTAGCGAAAGTGCACAGATGAAGTAAAAATAATAAACAAAGCTTCTATCGCACAACCTCAGGGTAGAAGGGCATAATTAAAGATTAATTAACTGTACCTCAGAGGTATAGAATATTATGCGCCAAAACACACATTTTACAGGAGAGACAAAAATGCGAGGCATAGATGTTGAACGCGATGTTACGCGGGCTGTATGCGAGATATAAGTATGAACTAAATTAGGTTTTTTATTGTTTAAGTAGGTAATATTTAATATAATTACTATATTGTAATAAAGTTATTGCATGTATGATTTTGTGGACTTGAGGTTGTTTACTTGCAACAGAAAATTAAGTTGACGGTATAAATAAAGCATTATGTCATCATAATGTTATTTACCTCGGCATAATACATTAATTTCAAGTAATACTCAGGGGCATAAAGCATCATATGTATGTATAGAATCATAAAATTATTTCAAATTTCTTTATTTATTTATTTTCTTATGTAATAAAATAGAAACATTCATGAGATCAATCATTGGACTTCTTAAAATTAACACAATTGTTATGTACTTATCTAATTAAAATATGTTTATTATTAAGCAGCAGCTTCAGGTAGGTCTGGAACATCGCCATTTGGTAGATTTTTGTAGAAGTCATGAAACATGGAGGGAATCCACTGTAACGATTTTTGTAAGTCGTTATACTTTAATTTGGAAATTGGCCTCAATGTATCTCGAATAGGTTTTGGTGTTGGCATAGAAAATCCTTTTCGTTTGTTTCGAATAAAACTAACTTCACTAAACATTTCGTCTTGAAATGATGTTTTATAGAACATTGAGCCCATGTGTTCTTTTCGAAATTGCATCCATACTATATTGGAATATGGCACCGTTTCTCCGGATTCCGATTTTTTTCGGTGTACAAAAGGCGCTGAGAGTCCCTCACAAAATGCTGAAAATTCTTTGAAAGAATCTGTTTCCATGTTCACTACACTTATTTTGGCATTTTTGGAACAGCTTTTAATAAACTGCTGCCAGTCCCAAGGTGTAACTATAGGAAATTCTTGTATTTTTTTCTTTTCTCGCTCGATAATGGAATGGATTACGTCCACCTCCATGTTCGTATGTCCTTTCAGTAAATACTTGTGGTTAATTATCTTTATATTTTGATTTGATAGTATCCACAAATACGCCATCATTACAGAAATATTTTTTATCTGTCCGGCGCAGTTGTCACTCCATATCGTCACTTCTTCTAATCTGACATCTTCAAGCAGTTCAAAAAACTTGACTAATCCAGAAGCCATCTCATTCCCGCCACGTCCTGCTACAGTCTCGTCCCACATAAAGCACCAGCTCTCCTTGGCTACAGAATCCATAATCGTGAAGTTAAAAGTCCATAACTTCCTAAGATAAAAACTTTGGCTATTTGTCAAATAAGGTGTAGGCAAACACTTTTGTAGATCAACTGTTAACATTTTTTTAGAACCGTGACTCTCTATTGCATCGACTTTGTCAAACCCTTTTAAGCTATAGCGGAGGTGTGATTCCTGAAGATGTTTATCATGTTCAGCTTTTATGGCATTCTTATCTATTACATCGGTAGTATTTTTTGTTTTAATTACAAAGCCATCACAATCGTCGCACGTATCATTGGCTGGAGGATTAAATCCTAGATTATACTCATTCTTGAAAATATGTCTATATAGCCATGCCTTTGCAACATTCTCCTTCGGTATATTCTTTTCGGCACAAAACTCTACATACAAAGCATACAATTTTTCAATATTTAGATGACTTCCAAGATACAGTCTTTTAGTTCTGTTCCGACTATAATGGCTCTCATATTTGGGTATCATATCAATGTGGTTACGAATGCTTTCTTTAATGGCTTCTGCCGTTTTATTAGGCGGTGGATGTCTTCCTCGTCTGTCTTCTTGAACAAAGCCGTGTGTAGATTTTTTGATAGCATTTCTCACAACAGTCTCAGAAATTGCCAAGGTATTTAAAAAAAACTTTTTGCATATCTTTTCGGGTTTATCGTTGACCAAAAATGTGTAATTTAATGTAAACGATCTCTTAGGTGGGTGTTCAGGATCGCGACGTCTAGATCTAGCAGTTTCAATTTCTGTTACCATTGATATTATAAACTGTCTCTTCAAATTCCAAGTCATCTCATTACTATAATATTTTTGAAATATAGCAGCTCTGGCTGTTTCATCTACTCGTTCAGAGCATTTCAGTCGACAGTCACATACAGGTTTCATCTTTTTTCGGGCACAACTTTACCTTTCTTAGATGTATATGATTTTCCTGTGACAGCTTTAAGTTTTCTAACGTTGCACTTCCATTTACAAATATTTCTTTTTCGTTTTCGACTCCCTCTGCTCTCTGATGAAGACGATAAAGAAATAGTTTGAACATCCATAGAGATAGGGTTTATGCATGTATTTAATCGATTTTCTGAATTTACTTCATTGTCGGATAAGCTGCTACAGCTAGTTTCTGGTACAAAAATTTGACTTCTTCCCGGAAAATCATGATCTGGTGAATTTTCGTTAGTGTCTGGAACATAGTCCTCATCTGAAGGTGAAAAATCTTCTTCAGAGTTGCTGTGTACACTGACAAGGTGATACGATTTAGATGCATCTGGTACTTCGTTTATTGAAACAATATCAATTAGCGACCCAGACTTTGATAGTTTTGTCTCTTCATTAGAAGCATCTATAACACAATTTTTTTTGGGCGATGGTACGAAATTATTAGCTGAAGTATCATTTAAGATACTGGAAATTGACGGACATGTGTTTTCATTAAAATTTAGTAGAAGCTCTACTACTGTAGCAATTTTATCGGGCCGAGGTAAAACATTAGACGAAATATCAGTTAATAAATTGGAATTTGAAGGTTGTGTGTCTTCATCGGTGTCATCAACTACTGTAGCGAATACTTCAGGCAATGGCGTAAATTGGTCAACTCGTTGATATTCTACTTCTTCAACATTGTAAGTCCTTGGGGAATCACCATGGAGGGTAAGGTTTCGCTGTAGGAAATCATATTTATTCGAAAGCCCTGAAAAAGAAAACACTATGTAGTCTTATCAAGCCATTGCAAGAAAACGTAAATATAATTAAATGTCAATTTCCAGGACGAAATATATCTATCAGTCGGTCGGTCTTATCATCTTATGAATTTAAAAGGTCAAAATAATTCGTTGCTACGTGTAAGCTAGGCAAACAAACCAACAAATATACTATCACATAAATATTGTAAGATCTGAATATTAAAAAAATAAAACCTTGCATATTCCGTGAAGATCAGTACAGTAACAATTTATTTACCGACACATTTTAAGAAACATTAGCTAACAGATATTATTGCCTAGAGCCTAGGAGCGGGCTTTAGGTTTTCTTCCTTAATATTATTAATTTTGCAATTTGTTAGTATGAATAGTTGGTATTAAATCATAAACAAACGAAAAAAATCCATAAATAAACTCTTTTCCCAAGTATGGAAAAACGTACCTTAACGCACCTACAAATAAGATTGAAAATGGTCCTAATCAAAAGTGTGTATTTACGGGAGATACTATTGTTTACCCCTAAAAAGCTACTCGCTATGTTATAAAAGTAATAGAAAACTTCCTTACCATCTCCTGAAGTTTGGTCAACTTGTTCTTCAACAGTAGCTAGCTTACATAATAACTTTCCACGTGAAAACATGTCGATGAAACCATGTAAAATAATTTTAAAGCATTATTTGCATTGTGATTGCACGCACGATACGCAAGCACTGACAAGTTCACGGCAGACACGGCGCGGGCCCCACGCTGCGTTTAGTGGTAAAAGGCATTAAGTCCAATTAAAAACATTATATTTGCGCGACGCTTATGGGTAAATAAACTTATGATCCTTTGAGATTCTATACCACGTTAGTATTTTTGGATTTAATATCATATACAAATGTTTATCTTTTAATATACTACTCGTAGGAGTTAATGCTTTATACCACTATGTAGAACTGATTTTAACTATTTTATTGGTACAAAAAACAAGATTTCGTAAAAAATTGAGTTACTATTGTATACCTCTGAGGTACAGATTATACTGTACTTAGATAAACAAGTGTGTGTGTGTCAGCTACGACGCACGATTGGAGTTTACTCCTTACGAACGATAAAAGGGCGATAATGTTCTGTGGCTGTCGACCATATTTTCATACTACAGGTGGTAAGAATATATGTTTTTATAATATAAATGTTTAAAGTAGTAATAAAACGTACCTACATCATCTATGCCCAAATAGGATTTTCTTTCTGACCAAAGTTACCTTTATAGTAAGAGAAGAATAAAAATGAACAATCTTTCTAGTTTTAATTTTACTGACCATTACTATTGACAAAACTCTATGGCCCGCTAGACAATTTACTTTTATTTTTTACACCTGTCAACACTGACAATGTTGTAACGTGGCTGTCAAAACGTGAATTCAAAATAGAAAAGTCTGTGTAATGTATTCCATCTCATTCTTTTACACGTTCAGTCCTACAGATATATATGTTTGTCTCTTTCTACATAACGCCTCAAATTTTCGTGTTACACTTGATTTTACTCCTCATAAAATTTCCGTACCGGGCCTTATAACTTAAATCGTTTCTTAAGGAGTAAACTCCAAAAATCATATACGTTTAAGAATAATAATAATCTTATTTATTTATTTATTTATTATCACTTCGTTGCATATACATTAATATAGTACAATTGACATAATTAAATAAAAAGGAGAGCAACTGGCGGCCTTATCGCTTTCAAGCGATCTCTTCCAGGCAACCACTGTGAGAAAACAAAAAGTATTAATTACATAAGATAGGCAAGAAGTGCAAAAATACAAGTATTACATTTAGTTGGAAACAAGGAACAAAAAACAAACTAAACTAATAAAGAATACATGAAAAAATAATAATACTAATAATAAAGTGCACATGAATCATTTTTAATTTCCTAAATTAAGATCAGTCTCAGTAGGTACCTATTATTAAACTTAGGGATACGATGTGGACAGGTAATGTTTGTAAAGAAGAAATTTAAAGGAAGATAGAGAAGGAGCTAAGCGAATAGGGACTGGAAGTGAATTCCATAGCTTAACTGCAGAGACCTTAAAGGAATCGCCAAGAAAGGAGGAGTTATGACATGGAATTTCAAGGATATAGTTTTCGGAAGAGCGTAGGCTATAGTTATGGGATCCCAAAAATTTGAAATCATTTTTAAGATAGGAAGGAGTTTTAGGGTTGAACAGGATAGAATATAAGAGATGGAGAACATGAGCATCACGTCGCTGACGAATGGGTAACCAGCCCAGCCGCTTACGGAACTCAGAGATATGATCGTACTTTCTTAGACCGAATATAAATCGGATACAGAAATTTTGGAGACGATCCAGTTTATTTAGCAACTCCTCATTTAGATCGGAAGAGCAAGAATCGGCGTAGTCCAGTAATGGCAGGAGGAGAGATTTAGTCAGTGAGGTTTTAGTACTAAAGGGAAGAAAATTACTAAGACGCCGAAGGATACTGGAGGCACCGTACAATTTGCGGCTAACTTCTTTAACATGCTGCTCCCAGGATAAATTTTGATCAATTAAAACCCCCAAATTTTTTACTGTACGGCTAATATTCAAAGTCACACCGTCGATATGTACAGGAGGTATTCTGGCCCAATCAATTCTCGACGTGAAATAAGGGCTGCCAATAATTATTACTTTACTCTTCTTGGGATTGATTAGTAGACCAAAGTTTTTACTCCACTATCTTTGCCAGCTCATAATTAGTAGATTGTATGGCTTGTGGGAGATCATCGAGACTTGATTGGACGTAGATTTGAAGATCATCGGCGTATAAATGAAAATTGGTTGAAAGACGGAAAGTTAAGGAGTTAATATAAATAGCAAAAAGAAGAGGAGAAAGTACGCCACCTTGCGGAACGCCAGATTCAATCAAACTCCACTGAGACATGCAATCGCTTGTCTTAATGCACTGGCGGCGCCCATTAAGATAGTTAGAGATCCAGTTAACTGCAAGAGGAGAAATATTGATAGACCTAAGCAACCCCTCTAGAATTTCGAAATTAATTGTATTAAAAGCGTTGCTGAAATCTAGCAACGTGAGAATTGTGAGTTGTTTGTGGTCCATGCCTACGCGAATATCATCGGTAACTCTGACCAGAGCAGTAGTTGTGCTATGTCCAGGTCGAAACCCAGACTGAAGTGGATTAAGTATGCAATTTCTGTTTAGGAAATCATTTAATTGCTCATGTATAAGGCGTTCAAGTACCTTAGATCATTAGAAGGCAGAATCGAGATGGGTCGAAAATCAGAAAAAGTACTAGGATTAGCCTTTTTGGGGATAGGGATGATAAGTCCATCCTTCCAGCAAGAAGGAAATTCACCTGATGAAATAGAAAAATTAAAAATATGTGTATAATCTTTATTAATTCCTCACAAAAACTTAGTAGGTACATAAACAAGTGACAATTATATACTATTATAAATAAACTAGCTGACCTGGCAAACGTAATCTCGTATTGCCATTTATAATAAAAAATAGGAGTTGATCGTAGAGGGTTGAAAATTAGGGGTTGTATGTATTTTTTAATGCTGTTTCACTAAAGAAATTAAACAATAAAAATTTATCTAAAAATAAAAAAAAAATAGGCATGAAAAATAGATGTCCGATTCTCAGACATACCCAATATGCACACATAATTTCATGAGAATCGGTCAAGCCGTTTCGGAGGAGTCTAACTACAAACACCGCGACACGAGAATTTTATATATTAGGTAATTGTCTTTCTTCTATTATGGGAAAATGCTAGTTTGTGTGAGACTGATGCCTGCTAAAGGTAAGAGTACCTGTGTTACAGGTCATCCACCACTTCGGATCGACAGAAGGTCTTATAAAGTAGAGGAAAATCTAGTGAGAATAAACAATCATTATTACATAGGCTGCAATATTTATAGGGATACACATATAAGGAAACCACATGGGGTTTGTGTGCGTAAATTGTGTGTAAGTGTGTAGGTGTGTGTCTGTGTGTTTGTGTGTGTACGTGAGTAGGTGTCTGTATATGTTTTATTACTTAGTAACAAAATTTATACCATTCCGCCAAAATTATTGATCTGCTGGTAGCTAATTAAAACATCTGCATCTTCTTTGCCATAGCTGCGTACACCAAAGAGATCCAGAATTTGATTCAAAAGTGTTTGAAGTAGTTAAAGCTACTTCTTGCCCATGAAAATGAAATTACCAAAAGCAATGTGAGCTTTTGAAGCTACGAGAGTTTTCAAGTATATTGAAACTATAACGACGAAAACATTTCTACTAGCAAAAATTTCGTATTTTAGATAATATATAATTTTGTCAGTTTTATTACATTTTCCCTAACTTCAGCAACGCAGTCAAATCGAATCGCGGTGAAACGTGATTACTGAGGCTGTAGCAGTTTTATTTTTTGATCGTTGATAAATTCATGACTGTGCTAAAATAATATGAGAAAATGTCGATACTGAAAGATTAAGGTTAGAAATTATATACAAAAATATGTTTGATCCGTAGATAGAGTATAGAACTAGATGAACTTCTAAAATAACAATAATAACGAGAGAAGGCATTAACGTGAAATACTTAAGTGCGAGCGAAATAGAGTATCAGTTTTTCTGTCTCTATTTGCGTATCGGGTTTTATTTGTTTACCACCGAGCCCTTGGTGGTAAACAAGTTTTCACCACTTACTGATAAATCGGTGAAACCCAAGTCAAACCCATATTTTAAGACTTTATCCTTATAAGAGGTGTATTTAAAGTGTCAGTCGTGGTGAATTGTTGAATAATTGGCTGTAAAAGCTATAGTGAACGTAAAGAACCAAACGTCTTTCCATGTAAGTAAATTATTTTGTCACGACTCAGTAACTTTGTTCAAGAATTATTAATTCGAATGTGTATTTTGGTCAATAATAAGCAATCTTTAATGAATTAAAACTGTAAATATGACATAAGTCGATCATTCGCTATCTCACACGCTGTACGCTGTTGCCTGGTATATACCACAGTCCGTCTACGGTTTGATCTCATTTCTGAAGGTCGTATTAGTGGCGCCGCTCAACTTCGAGTGAATTGGCGATACAGTCACGGTGAGTTTTTCTTGGTTTTCTGGATATCTGCGTTCATGTCCAAAAATCTCAGGTTACATTGGTAGCAAAGTGTCGTAAGACGATTTTTTACTTGTAACCGTCTTAGTATGGACTTATATGTTTGTTTCCTTGCTGTCCAAGGAATCCTTAGCATCCATCTCCAACTGCACAGTTCCGTAGCATCGATTTTTCTACTTTCAGATGTCCGTATTGATCAGGATTTATCGCTATAAAAGAAAATCGGAAATTTCAGAGTCTAAACCAATTTTTTCTTTGTTGTTAAGGAAATGTTCCGGTCCTTCCATAAACAGAACTATGTTATAAGAATCGATATAATATATCATATACTTCAAAAGAAGTTAATAAATTATATGCGTTAAAGAATTATTAAAATATACGTGATACTAAAATTTCTGGCGTTAAGAATTTTAGTGTTATTTTTGAAAGAAAACATATTTCCCCTAATTTTATTTACGCACATTATAGAAAATCCCCCCGGGGAAAGCCCCTTCAACTTTTTCCACCCTAATTTTTTGCCGTCATCATCCATCCAGCTACCCTTTCAATCTTGTCAGCACATCGCTCTTTTGGTAATACTACAAATATTCTACAGCATTGTAACGCGTACCTTGATCGTACGTAAACGGTAGAACATATAATAATGTAAGAAAATACATATATATATATAATCATAGCTTGCTAGACATAAGGCTAACACTTTTAACTATGCTATTCTAATATTATTATTTATTAATAGCGAATTTCATATACCTAATACCTAATAAATACCTAAAAGAGGTAACAAAATGAGGTCATATTTACAAGACTTGTCACAATATCTATAGAATTCCTTCGCAAAGATCAAAAGGCTTGAATATATAACAAACCCAAACCTCGATATGCATAACAATAAAACTTTATAGCGATGAATCCGGTTCACTTCATCCGTTATCCGGATATCCGGATTTCTGCGAAACAAACGAAGGGTCATTTTGTATCAAAGACGAAATAGTCAACTGCAAATTAAAGATAAAAGAAAGTTTACCTTTTAAACAGTGAATAACAAAATTCTATGTATTTCTTTACAACAACAAAAATATCAAGCAGTAATTTTTTTTTTATAATTCGTAATTAAATTTTTAGTTACACAAATACAGTATTTACAATTTTCTTAACCGATAAAGTAATAATTAAAATAATTAAAAATAAATAAAATGAAAATCAAAACTCATTTAAAAAGTTTGGTCCTTGTGGCAGTGTACCTTTAACGCTGGCAAGTGGCAGCATTTCCTCGCTGTATTGCAAGACTTATTCTTTGAGCCAGGAAAGTGCCAGCTCTGCGGTCACCGGTACTATCTACCAGGCGCCAACTGAAATCTTTAATAAGCGCCTGTGCACTTGAACCCCACGGCCCAAGACTCTCTACTCCAAAGGGAACAAAATTGAAGTTGGAGGAAATACTCTTATATTTGTGCCGTTTGTTATTTTCTGCCTGCTCTGCGGCCGCGCCAGCTTTTTTGCTTGTCCGAAGGAGATGAGACGGGGAAAGGTGTCTACACAGGTAGCATCCCATACTAAAGCCCGTCCCATTTTTTAAGGGATCAAAGACATTCCATCCGGCCGCTTGCCATCGTTTCTAGCGAAAAAAAAAATATACAAATTAGCAGTAATTAAAATACTTAATTATGTCCCAGAGTTAAAGGTACACAGGGATCAAACTTTTTAAATTTGTTTTTATCTTTTATTATTATTATTAAGTTTTAATTATTATTATTAACTATGTAGGTTAAGAACATAATACCAACTAACATACTACCTTAATCTGATAACAAATTTGATTACTATCTAATATATAAAATTCTCGTGTCACAGTTTTCGTTGCCATACTCTTCCGAAACGGCTTAACCGATTTTGATGAAATTTTTTGTGCTTATCCGGTATCTATGAGAATCGGCTAACATCTATTTTTCATCCCCCTAAATGTTAGGGGTAGTCCACCCCCAACTCTTTTTATTTATTTTTTAGACAAAAATTTTAATTTCTATTTTTTTATGATACAACATACAAAAATACATACAATCCTCAATTTTCACCTTTCTACGATCAACCATTATTTTTTATTATAAATGATAACAATGGCAAAACGACGTTTGCCGGATCAGCTAGTTTAAAAATAAAACATCTTAGATTCATCAATTACCAAGTACCAATTCTTAAAAGGCCGGCATCGCACTTGCGAGGCTTCTTTCAATGGGCGGCTATTACTTAACATCAGGTGAGCTTCCTGCCCGTTTACCTTATTACATAAATAAAATCCCTCAGTCTTCCCAAACCGTTCGCAAATATCTGGTTCTGTTGCTGAACTGAGGTATAGAGTAGTGAAATCATATAGACAGTTCTAATCAAAAAGTAGAGCATGCCTACGGGATCTGAAAAACTTTACAAGCAGCTAGGACCTAAGTAATCCCAGAAGCAGGCACATGCAGTATATCCCATGCAGTATACCCCTAAAAAATTCAGTACAAAGTACATTGGCATGACTCTATCCGTAGTCCAAGAGATTCATTCCCCAATGTGCCCAGAAAAAACGCACGATGGGTTCGAGAAAGGATACAAATATTTTTCTGTATACGTTTCATTTTGTTCTAATTAGATTAATTATTGTATGACGCAAAATTAATTTTGCGTCATACAATAGATATATATCATGTTTTACCTTATTTGGATAACTATACGATGTGACGACCCAAAACGATTATTCTACTCTAACAGGTACTATTTCTACCGAAACAAACAATTCGTAATATTTGTATTTCACACTTTTCCTAATCAATAATAACCTTACTTGCGTCTCGCTACCTGTTATGATTGATTTTATGTGCTTAGTTACAAATGTGCTGACTTAGTAAGCTCAATTTACTTTTGTTATGTATCGGTTTTCGTAAATAAGTTGTGAATTTTTTCGGGTGGATAGAAATGTCTAGTTTTTGTTTCCACCATTGCACTATAAACTTTTTTTTAAAACCAAGTATCTTAAAAAGTAGTATCCTTATTAATAAAAGTACTATCTAGATTTTATAATTAGAATTTTATAACAAACATTAATAAAATCTACCAAGAAACCAAAATTATGACGATAAAACAACTATATGTTTACAGCACCTATATCCTAATTAAATTTTTTTTAATTAACTCTCTCCAAATTATCATTTAAAAAATTAAACACACCGCTACACGCAATACTCGTCAAGCGAGTTTGCTTATCTTGCCGAAGCCGCGTACAAATTATTTGAAGAAGTCTATTAAGTATGAGGGTGTTATTTAATCAATAATTACCGTCTAAAATTCGTAATATAAGCGCGTTTCACCAATTCAAAAGGGCATTTAAGATACATATCAGAATGAGCCTAGACTAAAATTGGGACGGCTGATGGCGACGTGTATCTCGTTCGTATATACATATTAAGTTTCTCATGTAAATAAAATGCATTATTTTTGTAACGAGAAATAAAGTTCTTTAAACATTAAATAAATAATACATTTAAAAACTCCTCTTACTTTTTGGTACACTAATGAATCAAAATCTTAATCAGAATTCATCGGAAACGATATAAAATATCCAACGATTAATCTCAAGATCGTTAATGTAGATAAACAGAAAATGTGTTTACACTCGAGTTTTTCCACTCTTTGATCGAAAATAAATTCGATCACTTGCCAGATGCTAAACTGTATCAAGGCATTCACTATTTTACGACATTGCAAATCATATAATCGACCCTTTGAGTTTTAAATCGGGATACAGTTTCTTTAGTTCTCTTGTTTGTGTCTATTGTACTTTTATATACAAGTTAATTTTCAGTTGCATGAAACAAATATAGAAATCTGGGCCTTAGTTTTCTATATATTCATTTGTTAATCTAATAAGCAAGTAGGTGATCAGCCTCCTGTGCCTGACACATGTCGTCAACTTGTCAATAACACGTCGCAAGCCGGTTTCCTCATAATATTTAAAGGTAGGTGTTTTTGAAATTTTAATATAGATATAAATATCTAATATAATAGCGAATGTTAAATGCGTACATAGAAAAAAAGTCCATTGGTGCACAGCCGGTGATCGAACCTACGACATCAGGGATGAGAGTCGCACGCTGAAGCCACTAGGCCAACACTGCTCATATTTGTAACATATTTATAAAAAAGTTAAAATATTTTCATTTGTATTTAATTTCTGATTAATAAATTTAGTATGTTAAGCTTCAAACTGATAAAATATACCGCCGAAACTCTCGCCTCTTTGTTGAATATTTCAGAATAGTAATGTAAACTCGTACACGAAAAATGACAATTAATACTCAATAGAACGGGGTAATACCGTTCATAATTCAACTATTATTTAGTAAAATTGGCTTGTTTACGTATAATCAAGGCAACACAAACACAGCGTAAACTAATTTCATTGTCAAATATTCAACGTTTTGATTACAAATATCATCACTCATCGTCAATAACATTTTCATCAGTTTATTTATGTTTAGTATGTAAACATTTTGGAAAGCTTTTTTAAATAAAATCCATCATGGCGCTGGCTTTACTGAATACTTTTAGAAGAAGACTTGAACACGGATTGTCAATAATGCGCTTTATTTTGAATTGCCGATTCAAATTAGTTTTATTGCCCGACAAATTTTCAATTTACGTGTTATATTTTTATTATTTCAAACAGGCATTATGGGCAAACAAAAAGTACACAAAAGTGTGAAGAAAGTACAAATGGGCCGTCGACCCGTCGGTCCAGATATGGATGGAAAGACGCCGTAGAGTAGGACTTGCGATCCAAGTGGATGATTGGCAAGCAGCAGCGCAAAATCGTCGATGGTAGTCTTATATTGGAGGGCAAGGCCATTTATACGTAACTAGTGGACCCGACAGACGTTGTCCTGCATAAAAATATTTTTCGGCAAACGAAAAATAATTCAGACGGCTTGGACTGGGAATCGAACCCAGATCGTTTGGTTACGCGCCAAGAGATCAAGTAGACCTGGTAGACCAAGCTATCCGAGACACGTACCTGAAACACCAGCTGTTTAGTTGCAGTATAGATACAGAAATTTAGAAACCGACTGCAGCACCATCTGCCGGGATGATTTGGGAATCTAAACCAAACGCATACAAAAAAATTCAATCAAATCGGTCCAGCCATTTAAGAGGAGTTCAGTGACATACACACGTAGAGTAGAATTATATCTTAATATATATAAATTACGCGTCACGTTGTTTGTCCGCTATGGACTCCTAAACTACTTCACCGATTTCAATCAAATTAGCACACACGCAATATTATTTTATTGCAAATTATTTATAATTTGACACAATTCTAACAGATGGCGCTGTGTTGAAAGTACCAACGTTTCACATAAGCTATAATTTAATGGCATATGCACCAAAAAAGCATGGTGGTCCCCATGACTGGTGATCTCCTATCGTTACCTTTCAATAGTTTCCTACTATGTAATATAACAAAAAACTTAGCCACTGCAACGCTTGGCCGAGTCTGCTAGTATATATATTATATATATAAAGATTATCAACCTTATGTGTCTAACAATCAAATCCATCATAACACCATCAACGTAAATAACAATAAAAAATGTTGACCCATATAAATAACAAGCCTTTTCACCGTTCTTTCTTCCGATTAAAATGCTTTCTTCCTAACAAATAAAATCACATCAAAAGAAAACAGTAGTTTTAAGTACCACTTGAATACACTGTTCAGGGAACTGAGGGAAAGAACGTTCGAGAATTTTAAGTGTTCAAAGAAACTTCTATCAGACGATTATTGTTATTTATTAAATTTTTAGGTACAAATTCAGTTACCATGGTAACAATCACGTAGCCCACATAAAATGTTTAAATAACTTTATTTCTCATTACAATAAAATGTATTTTGCATTTTTATTTACTCAAGAGGAGTCCCGCTTTCCATCAACTGTTTTGACATATAGGAATCAAACTTACTTTTGTTGTGCTTTTGATTTACCAAAGTCAAGCGAGCTATGTTCTAGTCTATATTATGACGCCTTTATGAGAAAATATGTTTAATATTACTGTTTACATTAAACGCTGGTTTATGAAGCCGGTATTACGCCTAGCCCCAGTTAGCTTACATATTAATCTTATTGCTTACATATAAATCCTATGCAAGTTATTACATGCAAACTTAACTCGTTCTAAGTTGTTCATAAAACATCATTAAAATCCTTAACAAAAAGTATCGCTACAACCCTTGGTCTTGTATATTATATATTTTTTACCAGCCAACGTCATGTGCTATCTATACAGGGTGGTCAAAAAGTCGTGGATCAACGCAACTAGGCGATAGATGAGGTCATCAGTTCTATATTTGTATCTTCAATACACTCAATAAACAACTATATATAGTATGTCTAACGCAAGGACTCATCAGTACCAATCTAGTGGATATTATGAAAAATATACAGGTGTAGATTTTTTTAAATTTGAATAAGAATTTGTTAAAAAGGTCAATTTTCTTATAAAACCGCAAAATAAATTATAACTCTGCAGGGGTTGAGCTTAGGGACCTCCCGTAGAACAAATTTTTTCAGCTGATGACCCTATCTATCCCCTATTTGCGTTTGATCCACGACTTTTTGGCCACGATATATGGTCTTAGCTCTAGTAGTTTCTTCCTGACGTTATCCTTTACCGTATGTACAAATATTATTGCTGCCGGGGTTCGAATATACGACCTCAGGGTTGAGAGAGTGAATTTTTAAAATGAAGTATTTTCTTACAGTCTCTTTTCTGACGTTACTTTGTACATAAATTTTATCAATTTTGAGACAAAGCCACGGGTGTTAGCTACTAAAATATTAAGGCAGGGTAAGCTCAAGAGTATTAAATCATTCTTAAGTGGCCATTATATACATATTTGAGGGTAAATGTTTGTTTAAGCCCTTAAGTGAAACAATTTTTGACTAACTGCCATTTGAGATATGATATAATTCTTGTTACATTTTTACTTGTTTATTTCTTTAACGGCTTTATAAAGTGTTAATAAAAAAGTACCATAAAGATAAATATGTTTTCTGGGTTTTTTTTTTAAATAAACAGAACGTTAAATTGGAAACTGAAATAATCTCAATCTAAAATAACTAAAACTATTATTCCTTCCCTCGCTCGAGGGAATTACTAATTACTGTCTCTATTCCAAATTGAATATTATTTTTTTCTATCTCTATATATGTATATCTAAAACAAATTCTTGTTCATATAAACAAGAACTGCTGAACATATAATTTTTGGATTTGTCTTTATCTGAAAAATTATACAAAATATGATAATAAAAATATATAATTAAAACCCTCAACTTTGCCGTTTATTTGTTACGTGACATGTTTACGGGTTGGAAAACTATCTGGTTCATTTGCACTTGATAATACGAAAAATGTCGTAGAACACAAGGTGCTTAGGAAGAGTGAACCTAAATACATCGACAATAATACAAATAGCTGGTAAAATACTTACGTGATTTTCTAATTTTATTTCTATTATTGGAATAAAAAACGGAATAAGTTTTGGATTATTTTTTATCTCTGCTTGTACAGCTTGGCAGCTATGAAAAGTGTATTTAAATTTATATGCAAAACTGTTAGTATCTGTAAAGTATATGTAGTATATGTATTAGCAAGCTGCACTAGATAACGAAATATATGAAAGGGTAAGAAGTAACTAGCAACCCTACCTATGAGAGGTTCAAGGTGGTGGTTTTCTCAAAGCAATCGGATAGGGTCACCACGATAATTAGGCTTGAAGGAGTCTTCGCCACTTTCAGAGGAAACGAGAAATGCAGCAGTTTTCAAATCTGATTAATTGTGTATAAAACAAAATCTTAAGTACTACATACACCTATTCAAACATACTCTTGTGATCTGTCGGTGTCGCGCAAATGCAGTTGGTATTTTTAATACTGGCAAAGACGGTAGATGGCGTTGATATTGCGTTTCTATATTTATTTTGATTTCAATTTTTATCTCTGTAATTGATCCAGTCAGATAATGATAACAGAAACTAGAAACATCAAATTATTTGAATTGCGCTGTTTAATTTGTAGCCGCTTAAAACTTTCTTACTATTTGAAATACTATTACTCAGTCAGCGCACCTTGTGCTAGAATATTTTAGGACAACCTCGTCAGACGTGTCAGTGGTTGACCAATGAAACGCACTATTCATATTGAGTGTCATCATAAAGTCTATTGTTGTTTATTATTAAAACTAAACGCATAATGTCGTTGCGGTCAAAATATTAGCTATTTTACACGTCGTAGTAGAACCATGCATCATTTATGCGGATATAATTAGCATTTTAGTTGCAGCGAAGTTAAGAGGGCAAAAGTATCCACTTGGTTAGCTAGTCTTGAATATAATTTGAAATTGCTGAGCTGTTTTAATTAATTAATATGTTTCCTGTGATTATCTTTGTATATTTAAATAAGGGGTAGATATTTTCGTAGCGCGGGTAATACAGTAATTAAATTTTTATTGCAGCGCGATATATCTCCGAGCAATGGTGCTGGTATCAGCTGCCATTGTCATTATAATATAATAAATGAAAGTCGAATTACATCAAAACCGTTATATGGTTTATTTGTTTTTTTTTAATATTAATAGATCTACAAATTTACGATTATTAAATGGTCGAATAATAATTACTCCATAGTCATTATTTTTGTCGATTATGGAGTGACCATGATACCAGCGCTATTGCTCCGATATATACAATTTGCAAAATTTTAAATTAAATCTGAGACGATGACATGAATCTGACAGCTGTGTTAGTTCCCATTAATAGCTTTTACGCGCAACGCCTTTTTTGTTACGCCTTAGTTAGAAATTAAAGGAAATGTCGTAATAGTAGGTATGTTAGGCAAAAGACGTCATGGGTCGCTCGATTTGTCGCCGTCACCAAAATTGGTTATGTAATTCATCCATGCGAAGATGCCGAACTGCTTCTCGACCCATCACCACTAAACGAATTTATATGGGAATGACATTAGCTCATGCTTTGACACGTGACCATTGCTATAACGCGTATGGGTTAAATTTTAGTCTTACTTATCTATATATTATACACTATACTACTACTTACTACATATAACTTTAAATTTACACAGTACACTGGCCGGCAAGCTGTTCATAAGGGTATATTATAATAAATCTTACAGCCATTCATATTACACGCCTGAATTTAGAGTGTTATTTAAGTTAGAACACGTCCGAACAATATTAGCATTATATTATTTAACAGAAATAAGTACGAACCTATATTAAAACATATTTCTGGCAAGAACCCAAAAAATAAATTAATTTCCGTATTATTAAAATTTATCAGTACACTTACAATAACGATAAAAATGGCGAAGTTTGTTCATAATAACAAACTCTTGATTTGAAAACTTAAATTCGAAATACGCAAAATCGTTTGCAAGATCAGTCGGAAGTATTAACTTTGATATCTCCGAAATGGGGAAGTTGTTATTTAAATTAATAATTGACCTATATAAAATGTTCATACCATACTCCTCCGAAACGGCCGATTCTTATGAAATTTTTTATGCATATTCAGTAAGTGAGAATTGGTTACTATCTTTCGTACAAATCCCTAAATGCTAAGAGTCCATGCCTAAATATTTATTTTGATTTTTTTGTTTTTATTTTTTATGATACAACATACAAAAATACATACAACTCTTAATTTTCACCCCTCTATGATCAGCCCCTATTTTTTATATGACCATGAAATGGACCTTGGCACAACAAGGGACATACTCACATCGGCCAATACGCTCTGATTTGGAGAAATAGATCTGCTCCAATTCGATGTATCTCCTAATAGATAGCGATTTCGGCTTTAGTGTTGAGTTCAGTGCTACGGATATAGAGAGTACTACGAGAAAACTGCCGTAGACATCATTGTGACATAAAGATACTTGTAGCGTTTTCGTAGCCTAACGTAGCTGTCTTACTATGTAACCGTAGATATTCTTATATAGGTACTTTAAACTTAATAAAATTAACTTGTATATAAAACTTGACCCGGTGATCTTCATAACTTATATATATTTGTGTCAAAATTTAACACTAAATTGTAAAACAGACAAAAGAGGTCGAACCTCATACCACAGATACACAATTTTTTGAAGGTATCTATAAATATATAAATATATGACAACCATGTGATTTTTTTCTTTTAAAAAGACGAAAGACACAAATATTTCGCAGCTAGGTTAAGTTTTATTGGATAATTCAATTATAGATTTTATTACTTTTGTTTTATTGTTATTTGTTTCCCACCGTTTTAACCTTCCCTGAACTTTCACAAATATTTCATGTTAATTAGCCAAATCAGTCCAGCCATTCTCGAGTTTTAGCAGGACAAACGAACAGCAATTCAGTTATATATATATGAGAGTATTGGCCTAGCGGCTCTAGACTTTCCTCTCAACACCTCTAATGATATGTTCAAATCCTGTCTGAGAACCAATGAATTATTCTATTAACACTTACGTCTTATTGTACCAAGTAAGCGTTTATAGAATAATACACGTCAGAAGATGGCCTTTGACTCAAATTTCTATGACGTCTGTGAGGCATAGATTATGTATAAAATAGGATGGTACACTTTAGTTTTTTTATTATTTTATCAAAATGTATGCTAAAGTTAGTGAAATACGGATGTATGCCCTACTGTCAAACTGTCAAAACGTGAAACGAAATATTGAGTCACGCGTTCATTGACATAGCTGTTAACATGTCTTCCCAGTGGTTGAAGTTTTAATTTCCTATTCACGAGAATGCTCATTATTTCTGTAATCTAGCTGTGTCGTCAGGGCATTGAATATTTCAAACAGTAAAAAGTTATAATGCCTACATATCCAAAAACTTAAATAATATTTCATAACGTATTTGTTCTGTTAGCAAGACTTGATACATTAATATAAGCCACTGATTTTAAATGTAACTATTAATATTAGAAATATAACGTGGTACAATCCTTGGTTCTAGCCTAATTCCCGTATCTGTATTCCTATTCCTTACGTGATATTATTTTCTTAATAGGCAAGATCAGCCTGTGTCTAGCATACGCCAATTTTTAAGATTTAAGGCATGCCAGATTCCTTGAGATGTTTTCCTTCATTTATCAAGTGTTATTCCACATAGAAAAGTCCATTGGTGCATAACCGGGGTGTAAACCTACGGCCACAGAAGGTTGCACCCATAAACACATTGCTCTACTGATAAAATACATAATTGTAACAAAATAATCACGATTTAACGAAATAAATAGCTTAACGATATATAGTGAGGTGGGGTAAATGCATGAACGGGGCAAATGTAATACCACAACTTTAACTGTTTACACACAACAGAAACTAGTGCTGGCATCTCTTATACACGTAAAGTACTTCGTGCACTACACTCTGACAACTTATTGAATCTGACGGATTGACAGACTTTTACCGATCTCGTTGCAATAAAAACCTAAGTATATTTCAATTTGCGTATTTTATTGCTATTACTCCAGATTAGTAACTATCTACACTATTAGAATTTTAAATTTAATATTTACATTTACCCCTCTACACCGGGAAAATGCAATGGAGTTGATCTGAAATCATCCATAATTAAATATAAGTAATTACATCAAACAAAAGCCTAAAACATGTGTAATATTCACAGTAAAAATTATTTGTAAATTGTAAAAGACCACAAAATAACATATAGATATATGTGTCAATTTAGTTATGGTACTCGCATTTACCCCACCTGACTCTAGTCTAATTTTATACAAATAAATGAAGACGAAATAATAAAAATTAAACTATTTAAATTGTAATTTTATACGTAATTTAATACGTAAGTGACCTTCAAGAAAGGGTCTCGAAAGTAATAAAATAGACGCCCGTCTTAATAAGAAACACAATTCATGAACATGTATCGTATAAAATTCACGTTAGACGACGTAGAATTCAAATGTCTTTTACGAAATTTAAATAATAAGGCTCTATACACGCCTCGAATGTTTTCACTTAATTAAAATTGTTTATGTTTTAGGAGTATCGTCTGCCAAGAGTTATTTGTCTTATAACTATTAAGCCTTTATTGCTGGCACCCACCCTGACACGAAACAATTATTTAAATATATTATAATACTGATGTGCCTTCATGTATGAGAGAAGATAAAGATAAATGGACGAAGCAAGTGACGGAATGGCTTTCTCGCTATGACAAAAGAAAACGAGGAAAATAAATAAAAAGATGGGAAGCTGATGTGCAATTTTTTTTCTGTTAGTCTGATAAGTACTACTGAAGAGCAGGTACCTATAACACACGGATCTGAAGGTAATTGCGTAGGTACAAAAATACAATTCTTATTGTACAACAATGGGAATTATGTAGAATTTAAAATTAAAATTGTAAGTGTTATGTAGAAATTATAATGTCAAGTATGTAAGGAAGTAAGATTCAAATGTAAGACACTACGACACAGGGAATCCTAGTGAGTGGGTTAGTGTAGTTTCTCCTTTAACTAAACATCCTTATGTATTATATGCAATAGAGTTTTTTATAATTTTCTTCATTTAATAGAATAATCATTTTACCCTGGTACAAAATCCAATTAAAAATCTAAAAGACATTTTAAAACAGAAAGAAATATATATAAAAAGTTTTTTTAATATAAATAAAAACTTTCGTTTGATTGTTTTTCCATATATTTTTTTTTAAGTCTGCCGCAGATAGTACACAAGATGGATATTTTTCAAAAACAACAATTAATACATTCAAATTGTACCAGTAATAAACAATGTGTAGTTGTTGAATAAATGTTATATGAAAATTAGGTCTCATTCATTCCTTGAAATAATACTATTTACAAAACATACACACATACATATATTTTTTTCAAGGATCTCTTAAACAGCAAAAGCCACGTCCAAATCGCACCACATCTCTCTATCTGGACGATTTATTATCATAAACATCGAAATAATTTGAAGCTAGAATTTGCGATATTCAATTGTTTTATGTCAATAAAAATATTACACACTATATCTACAAAGGTTTTAAGGCAATTAAAATACGTCTGTAATAAACTTCACTTAACATACATCCCTTGCAATTGGCCGTAATGAGACATTATTGTTTTGACACGGATGTAAAGTATTAGAAATGATAAATCTTGAAGTTATACTTCTTTAGGCGCGTTATGAAAAATTGATGAGAGTGAAATTTTACGATGCGCGCGCACCTGAGACACAAAGTTGTCAGTGTGATTATAGCGTGCGCGAGCGAGATGGGAATAAGACAATCTACAAGTAAAAAGAAATAGAATAGAAGTTAGTAGCTATGCCAAGAATTTTGAATGAACATAATGACATTTACCTTTTAAACAAATAAAGGAGTTTTAATTATTTTTTCAAAGAATTTAGCAATGCTTTTTCACAAAGACCTATTGTTACTTAGTTAAAAGGTAATGAAACATACGTAGTTATTAAATTGAATAAATAATATAATAAAATAATAATAATTATTATTATTAATATTAATTAATAATTGAATAATATACTCAATATTATTAAATTATTAACGTCAAATATTTATTATTAATTATTTAATATTTAAAAAAAAATAAAGAAAGCCAAAGAAGTATAACTTCTTGCACGCGTACATAAGTAGGTACACGCACCCTTTTTTTTATAAATTAACAGATTTCTTAGGAAAAGTTTGCGACCTACCCTGGCTTGGGCACAATTTTTTTAATTATTTTGAAAATAAATACAGCCTACGTTCCTTATATACCATATTAAAGAATGCTATGTATTATAACGGTGGAATAATAAATGATGATTGAATTATTTATACAAAGTCAATTTATTGTTGTTGTATTCGTTACTAAAAATAGAATTATTAGATATAAATATTACTACTATAAGTTGTATCTGCTTACTATATGTACTTAACTATGGTGTCAAGATTTGATCTTCTCTCTCTGTCTTCTTTTAACATTAAACTCAATCATATCATAATAATAATCCAGTATCCAACCAGTATACAACCTGGGGTCTTGAAATCGGATATCTTTTTTATAAATAAGTACAGATACCGGCAAACTTCTTGAGCATTAAACATTGGAGTGGGGGAAAGTTTGCGCATCGTACACACAAACGTCAACTGATTTACCAAGCACGCGATCGACACGTCACTCTCCCGCCGCCCCCCTCCCAGAGACATTTGTTCAAGATGTTTGCCGGTATCTATAACAGGTCCTTATAATGTTCATCTTCACTTTAGTTAACGTCATTCAAACAATCTTCTATTAATGTTCTTTTCTTTCTTTAATTTAGTTTAGTTTGATAGTTGCGTATATGTGTATGAACAGAAACATATTGGCACACAGCTGGGAATCGAACCCGCGACTTCAGAGAAGAGGGGCCACTAAGTCGACGCTGCTTTAAGTGAGCAGTACGCCGTCTGTCTATCTATCTAATCTAGAAGCGCTTCTAGATTTTTCATAGAAGTATTTTTACTGAAGTATATGGCTACAGGGTTTTCTAATTAATATACGAATGCGAGCATTATCTCAATTTTCGTAAATGATGATAAAATGTTACTGAAGTTCTTTTCATCTTTATTATTTTTTATTATAATTTACAATAATTCTCCTTCCCGTTTTACATTTGTTTGTTAAGTCATGTGAAGATGCTCCTTATTCTCATTAAATCGTTCATTCTTCGTTCAGGTTATTGAGATTCATTTCACAAGTATTTAATTTTATTCAAAATAATACAGTAGTTCTTCTAAATTTGACCATTTATGATACATAGATACAGATACATACCACTTACTCCACTTTCACCACTGAGACCTTCGGGTAGGCCAGTCAGTACGCGAAATAGAACTAATTTGAGTGTACGACCAACCAGGCACCAAAAGATAAACCACTGCTTATGTGGAAATTGTATTCGTTTTTACAACAAACTCCCAAGTGAAATTAGAGAATTATCACTAAGTAAATTCAAAGCCCTCGTTAAACGGAAATTAATCAATAAAGCTTTTTATAAAGTTGAGGAATACTTAAATGATCCTAATCCTTGGGATTGATTTACTCCAGTTCAAACAATTTGTATGACAATACTTGGCGATTAAAAAGAGTGGCGGAGAGTTTCTTGCCAGTTCTTCTTACCCGCTCTACGCCCTTGACTTGCGAACTGGTAGTAAATGTAAATTTACAATTAATTTAACTTGACAATTCATAAGTGTAATTGTTTACCTACATGAAAAAAGATATTATGAGTTTGAGTGTGGTTAAACTAGTGCAGGACCCCTCCTTTAGATCGGAGAAAGAACAGCATCTTCCTTACTCATTATTAAAAAATTAATCAGTGGCCCTACAACCTCTTTAGGTCTAGGCCTCAGATTCCTGAATCTGTTTCATGATCATTGTTCAATCTAATACGCAAGTAGGTGATTAACCTCCAGTGCCTGACACACGCCGTCTACTTTTTGGGTCTAAGACTTGTCAGTTTCCTCACGATGTTTTCCTTCACCGTTCGAGCGAATGTTAAATGCGCACATAGAAATAAAGTTTATGGTGCACAGCCGGGGATCGAACCTACGACCTCAGGGATGAGAGTCGCACGCTGAAGCCACAAGGCCAACACTGCTCTACCCTCTTCCTTACTCATTACATAACGTTTTTCTTAATTTCAAACAGATAAATTTCTTGTATAAAATTTAAAGGGAATAGAACATCTAGAAATGTACAACAATGATTCAGAAGACTTTACGATGTGCCATAAAATAAGCTTACCGAGTAAAACTATGAGTAAAACCATAAAAGCTTATTCTTTTTAATTAAGCTTTTAATGTATTTTATTATTGAGCTTCATGAACGTAAGGGATATTTGAAATCAACCTGTTGATATCGTTTAATACATACACTGAAGTAGGTTAGTAAAAATTTAAAATAAACAAAAAGAACACTAAAAAAGTAAAAAACATAATTGTCCTGTTAAGTGACTTTAAACAATCATAAAAAATCTTAGAAAAATTCATAGATATGAAATATGGTTTAAAAAAATACTAATAATTCGAATTACAAAAAAATATTAAATTACTAGCTCATTAGATTATATAGGTACATTTAGATTTATTTGGTTAACAAAAACCGTTTGAATCCTGGGAAACATAAAAAAGACCTAAGAATTATACTTTAGACATAAAATAGTCTGAAGCCTGAAGACGTGCACTTGAACGCCGGCTGTTTTCGACAATTGAAATTTATATGCAGACAATACTTGCTAATATAGTGAAAGATTAATATCGTTAGGAAACTATAAATAAAACAGATTCACAACTATATGCTATGTTATGGTAATTAAATAATAGGCCCCTGGTAGACAGTACCGGTAACTCCAGAATTGGTGCTTTTCTCGCTCAACGAATAAGTAAAGCAATTCAGCGAGGAAATGCTGCCGCCATTAGAGGTACACTGCGACAAGGACCAAACTTTTTAAATTTGTTTTAATTTTTTATTTATCAAATTAGGCACGGAGGCTGTTATACATACAGATTGTCTAAAACAGTAAACGAATGGACTTGTTTAAAAGGAAACAGGAACAAGGGAAGAATAGAGCTATGGGCCGACAGGATCTAAAGGGTAGCTGGAAAAAATTGGATGAAGATGGTGAAAAATAAAATAGGGTGGAAAATGTTGGAGGACACTCCTGAACACTCTCCGCATTTTAGAGTAGTAAAAATTTTACTTGAATTTTGAAGTTATACTTCTTTAGGCGCGTTATAAAAAATTGATGAGAGTAAAATTTTACGATGCGCGCGCACCGTTACACAAAATTAACAGAATGAAGTTGCCCACGTAAGATGCTACGGCATTGGACATAATTTAAAAACAACATTCGAATAATGATATAATAATAATTTATGTTACACTTAATGTAAGAGAATAATAATAAATATTTATTTATTTAATTTTTCAAATGTAAACTGTACTTTATTGACTATAATTACTCTTTTTCCAGCATTTGATTATTTAATTGTAATTAGAAAACTATTTTTAATAATGCCAATGAAGTATAACTTCTTACGCGCGTACATAAGTACACGCACCCTTTTTTTTTTGTTAAATTTGTCAATAAGATGTGGATTAACAAATACTTCTTATTATTATTATAAGTATATAGGTTAAGAATATTGTAAATACTGTATATTTGTGCATAAAAAATATATTTCAAATTAAATAGTGAAATTATGATACTTCAATGTAATTAAAGTAAAGTTCCATTTTCGTTTGAATAAAATACAAAGCTCATTGAAGAAATTAATCTCAGGAGCTATGCGGTCTGTGTGGGCGTACGAAGTCGTTAATTTAATGAAGATATCAGTTATCGACTTTAATTCTGAAAATAGATATTTTCTCAGACAACTTTTGTTTTGTAAAAGTTCAGTTCTATCTTAAATAGCACCGGCATGTGTGTGTGTCTTAAATGACGAATTGATTTCACTTTGATTGGTCAAGAGGGCACGGGATACTCGGATTCTATCTTGGTTTGCACTAGCACAAATTGATAACGACAAATGCGCAGAAGCTTTTTCTGTCCGACCGATTACCGGAAGCCACTGGTATCATGTGTGCCGTACATGCCGTCGACCGGATGGAACTCTTAGGCATATTGATGTTTTACAGTTTTTTTATTAACAATTAATAAAAGAGGAATATAGTAGAAGGACGTTAATCTATGGAGCATTTCTGCCCTTAGCGTGTACCTCTGATCTTTGTAATCGTAGGTTAGAGCCCCGTCTGTGCACCAATGGACTTTCTATGTTTGCATTTAACACTCGCCCGTACGATGAAGCAAAGACTACCATTGCCTTAGACCCAAAAAGTCGCGTGTGGCATATAACGCTAATCATCTATGCGAAATGCAGTATTAATTTAGTGACTCCGAACATAAATACGGCAAAACCCAACATGTAATACGACAAATATTGCGAACCTAGGACTAGGTATTAAATAATTTACCCAGAGTAAAACAATAAAGTGAAAGTAAAATACACTTATATTAGTATTGTTATCTGTTGAAGCAAATACTGATTTATTATCTATGTAGGTTATGGAATATTATAACTGTATGCTATCTAAATGGTAAATTAGATTTAACTCTCTTTAAATAATAGAGGATTTTATTTTTACTCTTTATTAACCACTCACGTACAGCAATGGAATATAAGCGAATGAAATGTTAATAGCCATGTAACGAATGAATGCAATGTAAATGTTGAATCTCTCTCGGGGCGTAACTCCCACAATTTAGTTAATTGCTATGAAACGAATGAATGCAATGTAAATGTTGAAGAGAGAGCTTGCGTCTGGCTATACTCTCGGGGCGTAACTCCCACAATTTAGTTAATTGCTTTGAAACGAATGAATGCAATGTAAATGTTGAAGAGAGAGCTTGCGTCTGGCTATACTCTCGGGGCGTAACTCCCACAATTTAGTTAATTGCTATGAAACGAATGAATGCAATGTAAATGTTGAAGAGAGAGCTTGCGTCTGGCTATACTCTCGGGGCGTAACTCCCACAATTTAGTTAATTGCTTTGAAACGAATGAATGCAATGTAAATGTTGAAGAGAGAGCTTGCGTCTGGCTATACTCTCGGGGCGTAACTCCCACAATTTAGTTAATTGCTATGAAACGAATGAATGCAATGTAAATATTGAAGAGAGAGCTTGCGTCTGGCTATACTCTCGGGGCGTAACTCCCACAATTTAGTTAATTGCTATGAAACGAATGAATGCAATGTAAATGTTGAAGAGAGAGCTTGCGTCTGGCTATACTCTCGGGGCGTAACTCCCACAATTTAGTTAATTGCTATGAAACGAATGAATGCAATGTAAATGTTGAAGAGAGAGCGTTGCGAATCTGGCTATACTCTCGGGGCGTAACTCCCACAATTTAGTTAATTGCTATGAAACGAATGAATGCAATGTAAATGTTGAAGAGAGAGCTTGCGTCTGGCTATACTCTCGGGGCGTAACTCCCACAATTTAGTTAATTGCTATGAAACGAATGAATGCAATGTAAATGTTGAAGAGAGAGCTTGCGTCTGGCTATACTCTCGGGGCGTAACTCCCACAATTTAGTTAATTGCCAATGAAACGAATGAATGAATGCAATGTAAATGTTGAACAGAGAGCTTGCGTCTGGCTATACTCTCGGGGCGTAACTCCCACAATTTAGTTAATTGCTATGAAACGAATGAATGCAATGTAAATATTGAAGAGAGAGCTTGCGTCTGGCTATACTCTCGGGGCGTAACTCCCACAATTTAGTTAATTGCTATGAAACGAATGAATGCAATGTAAATGTTGAAGAGAGAGCTTGCGTCTGGCTATACTCTCGGGGCGTAACTCCCACAATTTAGTTAATTGCTATGAAACGAATGAATGCAATGTAAATGTTGAAGAGAGAGCTTGCGTCTGGCTATACTCTCGGGGCGTAACTCCCACAATTTAGTTAATTGCTATGAAACGAATGAATGCAATGTAAATGTTGAAGAGAGAGCTTGCGTCTGGCTATACTCTCGGGGCGTAACTCCCACAATTTAGTTAATTGCTTTGAAACGAATGAATGCAATGTAAATGTTGAACAGAGAGCTTGCGTCTGGCTATACTCTCGGGGCGTAACTCCCACAATTTAGTTAATTGCTATGAAACGAATGAATGCAATGTAAATATTGAAGAGAGAGCTTGCGTCTGGCTATACTCTCGGGGCGTAACTCCCACAATTTAGTTAATTGCTATGAAACGAATGAATGCAATGTAACTGTTGAAGAGAGACCTTGCGTCTAGCTCTCGGGGCGTAACTCCAACGATTTACGAAATCGCTACGCTTTAAAAACTAAGAAAGCCTGTGTGAGCAAAATATAAAGCCTTAAATCGTTTATATCTCGTATATATTCGTAAATATTACACTTGTCATGTATAAACTACAAGAATAAAATATGCCGTCAAAACTAAATTTCATTCTATTATAATTTCAACACGTTTTTAAGCTTTCGATTTAATTTAATGCCGAGTTTTATGTGTCTTTTTGTCACAGACCCCTAGGCAAAGCGGTACTTTCTTTAATATCGCGTTTTATTTTGAGTCACGCACTTAATTTCAGACCTCGTCAACCCAATCGTGCTTCAGCCACATCTGAGCCTTGTCATGTCAAAAGTCAAAAATCTAAAATCATTTAATCATATAGGTAAAACAATGTACACTTATGAACGTCAAAAAAATGTATATGAAATGCTTCTAACTTTACATTTAGTTCCAGTTCTCAAATCAAGGGCGTAGAACGGAAGAGAAGAACTGGCAATAAACTCTTTTTAATCGCCTTGTTTTTTTTACACAATGTTTGTAAGGAGCTGCCCCATTACACCATGTTCCACATGACATATTAAGTAATTAATAATAATAACATAAATTAAAAACAAAGACGTGACCGCATACACGAATTCAAGTACGACCAGTCACCACAAGTAGCACCCGTTCACGAGTATGACGCATGGCCAGCCATCGGCCCCCTGGCCATGTTTTAGGTCACATTTGTATGTCCACATTATTTATATACAGCTGCCTTCTACGTATTTTCAGTCAACTAAACTGTTTCACAAAGCAGTGTAGTGTGGACTCAGTTTTCGAACTTGGACGCTCATTTGGTCGGTTGTGTCGGTGTCCGTTAAGTCCTGGCTAATTCAGCCAGCCTACCTCCTTCCAGATGCTCATGCTTCACGTATAAAGACGTAATAATATAATAGAGTTTAGAAAACAATCTATTATTTATTTAACCTCACAATGCAGTTGTTACTGTAAGAAAAATTTCTTACTGAGAGATAACAATTCCCTTGTTTAGATAAGAAATTGAAAGAAAACCTTAGAAAAGTTATATGGTGCTCTCAAATTAGTCTTACGAAAATACTGTAGTAATTTTTGTTCTAATTAATTTACAGTCGAGGGATAATTTTATATTTTTTTAATTTTACGTCAATTTTAGGTACTTGTGGCATCTATGTTATTTATATTATGGTATTTCTTTGAGATAGATTCGAGACCGGTTGGATGGCAATTCTATTATATGCTAAGCAGTGTTTCACCCTTATACTCGTAGTACCATTTTTACTCGTAGTTTAGAAAGTGTTTATTATTCCACTATCATCTTATTATATTTTACATATATAGTCATTACTTCACAAATACAATTTTGTTTCAGGCTTGTTATAACGGTTGTGATAGCTTGGTATGTTAATTTTGATTTACTGGCAATACTAAGCATGACATCGCCGCTCTTACCGGCCAAGAAAAGTATGTGGCACTATATCTCAAAATCCGCATCATAGTAAACAATGATATCCACGTGCTTAAAAACTTCTTCGAATTTGTGACATGTAAGTATATTCTGTATTTTAGCTTAAAAAAAATAACAAATTGTGTTATTATTATGCAAGTAGTGGGTACATTAGTAGGTAAAACGAATTACGGTCCATTTCAGAGATGTCGTCTCATGCGGAAAATTAGGGGAAAAATTTCTCACTCTGTTGGACATTCCCAAATTGTATTAAGTGAATATCGATATTAAAAAAGGGGGAAGCCATAAAACATTGTACTTTAATACACGAGCACAATTCTCATGGTTGCAAATAAAATCAATTTGTTCAGTGAAGGAAGAAATTGGTATTATGAAACCAGAATTACGACTTTATACCCTCCGCGACGCTAGTTACTTATGGTGGAGGGTTATATGAGGTGGGTTATATTATGTAAAATCTATAGTTGCAATATTTGTAATTATGTGGACACCATCTACATACTAATATCGGCTGCATCGCTTTTTATAACACCATGCGCCTATTTAATTTTATTATAGTAGTTTTTTGTTCTATGTACCTACATGGTATTCGCATATAATTATCAAATCAATATATACAAAATATTGTAAAAACTATTTTAAAAGAGTCAGTATGGACTTTCTTGCTCATTCTTCTCCATATAAACTACCTTTTATAAGGGGCAACTAAAGAATTTATTTTATTTCCTACTGAAAACTCCGAATGTACTCTCCTAAATAAAATAAAAAATCAGTGGCACTACAAACTTTTTAGGTCTGGGTCTCAGATTTCTGTATCTGTGCCTGACTCATGCCATTGACTTTTTGGGTCTTAGGCAAGCCGGCGTCCTCACGATGTTTTCCTTCACCGTTCGAGCAATCAAACCTACGACCTCAGTGACGAGAGTCGCACGCTGAAGCCACTAGGCCAACTCTGCCAACTTACTAAATAAAACAAAAAATAAAAATAGCCTTCATTCGAGTACTACACTACACTAAACTACACTAAGTCTATGTTTTACACTAGTACTCGACCTCCGACGGAGTGAAGGCCTGCTCCTTCTTCCACTTCTCTCTCTATTCTTCGAGACAATTTTCCAATTTTGCCCAGCTATCACTTTTATTCCATCTCCCAAGTATCAGGAGGGCGCCCTCTATTTCTTCTTCCCACTGAGCGAATCCAAGTAAAAGTCATCTTTACCCATCTTCCATCACAAATGCGTGCAATGTGACCGACCATTTCCACTTTACTGTACTCTCCTACTGCACGCTAAAACACCCTGCCTCAAGTAGTACATCTCTATTTAATACGAGACGCCAGAGGAAACAAAACATAATGTCTTTTGTATTTCGTTTTACTTTCTCATCCCTAGCATGTCTTATGCACTGGAGATAGTCTGATGTTTGGGTCTATATTGGGTAACTTATACGTTAATTTATATTTACCCACGACATGATTAACGGCGGGTCTAAATTAGTATTTTGTTTTGAAGCTTCATCTCAACCTGGGCCACACGTTTTAATTACAATGATTGATGAAGGCTCGTCATCAAGTTTTTCTATTTCCGTGTTGTTTTTCACCGGAAAAATGAATGATGGAACAAGTTTCGCATAATTAGCTTTGAAATTTCTACAAATTGTTTAAAAGTGAAAGATTTTCGTCAAGTGATATGAGGGAAATCTATTTATTTATTTATTAAAGTTCACCACATCATATATTCTAAAATACATGACAATTATGGTGAACATAAATGTTATAAAAAATTTAAATCATAAAAATTCAATAAAAATATTACACTTCCAATAAATAAAGAAAATAAAAACACAAACACATGTTAGCCATTGGCTTTAGTGTGTGACTCTCAGGTGTACCCTGAGGTGTAGGTTCGATCCCTGGTTGTGTGCTTATCCGCTTTCTGTCTATGTCCCTGTCTATCTAGAAATGTTGTGAGGAAATCTGCATAATGCATATCCCAAATTAAAAATAGACGCTATTGATAAGATAGAAGGCTGATCATCACCCACTTGTTCGTGAAATAAAAATTATAAAATTTTAACGCTACTCGATTGTTAGATGTAAAACATAAGACGTCAAACGTTAAAATATCATATGGTAGAGGCTACAGCGAACTTGGGAGGAAATAATTCCTTAAGTCTGGGGCAAAAGGCAACGAAATCGAAATAATAGACCCCTGCGTTCGCGGCACTCATTTATACGAACAATAAAATTACTTATGACGGCTCGGCAGGTGGACTCAGTGAGAAGTCGGCTTATTGGCGCAGACTTTAGATTTAAAATAACCCCATAAGAAAAAATCCATAGAAGTTAAATCAGGATCGCGTAGAGGCCAAATTTATCACCTCTCCTGGAGATCAATTTGTCTGATAAAATTTCACGAACTCGTGGCAGAGACGTATTGGACGTGAACCATGTTCTTTGGTTTAAGCCAGGAAAGTTTTGAAGTTCAGGCTCCAAGAGATCGTTCAACATTTTCACATAACGCTAAATAAATAAATGTAAACTATCTATTGAGACACCTATTATTTAAGAACCCATAAATTACTCAAGTTAGTATTTTGCTAGTCTAGCATTGCAACCCCTATGCCTAATTTTATGTGAGTTATAAGCTCAGCCCTGCGATTCTGTAACTCACTTTTCGAACTCACACAGCGGTTTTCGCATCGGCGGTCGCTCTCAAATCAGTCGTGTAGCAGTCATTTTATGATTTCGCATTCTGAAAAGGTGGGAGCTTTTAGTTTATTGTTTATCAGAATGCCAAATCATAAAATGACTGCTTCACGACTGATTTGAGAAAATTATAAAAAAAAATATATTTTTAAAATATTAATTAAACATACTCTGGACTGAAATTTGCTAGGCAACCCCTATGGATTATATTTATTGACATATTAAATTAAATATAAAATACGTTTCATTAAATAATCATCTCGGTGAAGGTCGTTGTATAACGGGATCTTAGACCACTTGTCAACTTCGGCAGATGTCTATTCTCGTTGACTTAAAAATATTAATGTTTTTGTGAACGATATAATATAATAATAATATAAATAATTATTTCTGCTTCTTGTTCTGTAACATTCACAAATATCCGTAGCAACCACTGTTGTACAGTTTGACAAGCATTTTCATTAAGTCGAAATCAAAATAATTAATTACCGCTTAATTTATCTGTCGATAACATGTTGGCTAGACCGTTTAGTCCCGACCCATGTCAATTGTTTTCTCATTAAAGCAAGGTGTGGTCGAAAGATATATTTATTTCTATCCTTGAATTACTACTATGAACGTTTTGATGCAATATATTTCGGTGCAAGATACAATTTGTTGTAACAATTTTTTGATGCAGATTCGTTCTTTTTCATAAAAACTATGTGAGCATCCAATACCGTTCCTGACTCGAGCGCTAAGTTTTGTTTCTAAATATCACTTTGATATTACATCAAAACTAATAAAGATTGTGGAATTTGAAGTACCATTAATAAAAAATACTTTAACTGCCATACTTTTATATATCTAAACTAACTAACTAACTATATATTTAATAATGTATAAACCGGCGAAGTTTTGTTATCTATTATATATCTAAACCTATATATTTAATAATGGTTTAGATATATAATAGATAACAAAACTTCGCCGGTTTATACAATCATAACTAAAAAAAAACTTTAGAGGTGTCAAGGGACACCCGGATGGAACGAAATTCCTTTCGATTAATTTATATGTTAATTGGTATCATAACAGTATGATAGATTTTCTCGACACCAATCTTACGACGAAAAAAAAAGCCAACATCACGAGGTGTTCTCAGGCGGTCACCCATCCAAGTACTGACCTTGCCCGACGTTGCTTAACTTCGGTGATCGGACGAGAACCGGTGTATTACAATAGCAAATAGCAAAAAAGTGTCGTGACAACTTTTCGTAAGAATTATTTCCGTCTAGCCCCCTTTCACAACTCGCGATAAGGAACTTCGTTCCAATAAACATACTTTAAAAGTTTGTGAGCCTAAAATAATATATATTATTAATGTTAATAGCTGTTTTGAGAATTAAGATACTTCATTCATATGAATTCTCAGACCCCACTTCCATAGTCTCTTTCATTGTTCAATTGAACATTGTTTATTTTAATGTAAATTTCAGATCATGTGAGAAAACAATATCACGGTACAATTTTCGTGTTTACTGAGAATTTCCATTTTAAGCCAAGAACTTTCATTTTGGTGCGAATCGGGTGAGACTTAACACACGTATTGTCATTTATCGAAAACCTTGGAACGTCTGGAAAATATTTACTTGGAACTTAATTTCTTTAGGAAGGTCATGTGAGGGAAACGCATCTAAACATTTGTTTTGCCATAGATTTTTATACCGAGGCAGATAAACCTTCTTTGCCTGACATTAGATAGATAGATTTTACTATCTCTAGTAGATATATAAGTTTTTCTCTTTATATAACAAGTGTTAAAATTAAGAGAAAAACTTGTTCGAACTTACTCGAAATTGTCATCAAAGTGCCAATGTATAAAAAAATGTAACTAGTCTCTATGATTCATTGTCAACAAAATATAACTATCTATAAAAATAGATATAGATAGTTACATTTTCGTTCTTCGTCAAATCCTATGCCTATTCTGGCCTGAATCTAATCTATAATCTCCCATCATCAGCTATTGGAGCTATACAATAAGGTGCTAATTAACAGGTCTCGCAAAAAGTGGAAGTGGGTGCCATACGCTCCCGAGGGATTCACATTGCCAAGCAAGGTCTCGACTGGAATCCTCCAGGAAAGCGTGGACCAGACAGACCTGGCAACGAAGCATCACTGCAGAAGGCGAAGGAAGGCGGAAAGACGTAGTGTGGAGATAAAGAGCTGCCTGCTGGTTTTCTACGCTAGTTGCCCTCTGCCCCACCATGCGGCCATAAGAATTTAAGTAATCTATAAAAAAAATACTAAGAAAACGGACACCTATGTTATCCATGACCAAAGCTGGCCAAATTATAACATTAAACTATGGTTTTTATAAGTTCTCTCTATAACTAATATACATACCTACTAAATAAGTATATTATATTATTATAGTTGAGCATTGTTGACGTAGCGGCTTCAGCGTGCGACTATCATACCTGAGGTCGTAGGTTCGATCCCCAGCTATACACCAATGGACTCTCTTTATATGTGCGCATTTTAACATTTGCTCGAACGGTGAAGGAAAACATCGTGAGGAAACCGAAATGTCTTAGACCCAAAAAGTCGACAGTGTGTCAGGCACCTGGAAGCTGATCACCTACTTGCCTATTAGATATAAAAATGATCAAGAAACAGATTCAGAAATCTGAGGCCAAGACCTAAAGAGTGAGCCACTGATTTATTTTTATTATTTATAATATATTATACTAACTGACCGGGCAAACGTCGTTTTTCCATGTATATCATTTATAATAAAAAAATAGGGGTTGATCGTAGAGGGCTGAAAGTTAGGGGTTGTATGTATTTTTTAATGCTGTATCATAAAAAAATAAAAACAGAAAAAAAAACAAAAATAAAAAAAAAATATTTAGGGGTACCCTTAACATTTAGGGGGATGAAAAGATGTTGTCCGATTCTCAGACATACCCAATATGCACACAAAATTTCATGAGAATCGGTCGAGCCGTTTCAGAGGAGTTTAACCACAAACACTGCGACACGAGAATTTTATATATTAGATATAATATACTTATTATTAGGATGTGTATTAATTAACGGGATTCAATAGTTTTTTTCATAATTTACTTAACTATTTACTAACTTGTACTTATACTTACTAAGTTTTAGCTTAGAGTAATCGTAAATACGATTTCTATCAATAGCGCGTTTTAAAGCCATACACACTCTTTTAATTCAGATTCTATTCAAAATTAAGAACTACAAAGATATTCAGTGATAAACCGCGCAAAAAGGTTCTGAGTCAACACAGATTATACTGAGTACCTACGTGGACAGCTTTAGAAATTTCTGAGTTAATATGAAAGTTTTCGTGTGGCTTTAGGATTTGATTAAATGCATGTGTATGAATCCTCTATAAAGCTTTAAACTCCAACCTTTTTAAGACTTAGCAATTGAATTAATTAAATTCTTATTTTGACTTTTAATTAATTATTTTGAATGGGAATGTTTTAATTCTCTACTATATCGAGTTACAAAGAGTGACTTGGATTTGAACTTGGCAAATAATGACCTGAACAGAGCTTTTCGTTCTCTTCAGACCTTCGAAACTTCTGGACTTCCGGATAAAATGCTCTTTGTCGTTCCATTTTATCCGAGTTCAATGTAAACCAAATAAAGTAAATAAAACCGTACAAATAACATTAAAATATACATGTGTATGTTTAAAACATAAAAAACAGTTTTTGAAGTTATACTTCTTTAGGCGCGTTATGAAAAATTTATGAGAGTGAAATTTTACGATGCGCGCGCACCGTGACACAAAATTCAGTATGGGCGCCGAGATGGGAATAAGACAAGTAAAAAGAAATAGAATATGCGTGACGTATGACCATAATGACATTTGTAGTACCTTTTAAACAAATAAAGCAGTTTTAATTATTTTTTCAAAGAAATTTAGCAATGCTTTTTCACAAAGACCTATTGTTACTTAGTTAAAAGGTTATGAAATATACCTAGTTATTAAATTAAATTAATAATATAATAAAATAATAAATAATAATTGTTATTAATATTAATTAATAATTGAATAATATACTAAATATTAAATATTGTTAAATTATTAACGCTAAATATCTATTATTAATTATTTAATATTTTTAAAAAATAAAGAAAGCCAAAGAAGTATAACTTCTTACGCGCGTACATAAGTACACGCACCATTTTTTTTTAATTATTTAAAAAACTGGTATAAGTTAAAATCTGGTAAAATAATTAACAGCTGAAATCGAGCTTTCGTCTACTGTCATTTTCATACAAAGGTCTATCCACAGACACCGATACGACCTCTCATGGATAGCTTGTATCGACATAATATGGCTATTACAATCCGTCGATTGGTTATTGGCACACTTTTTACAACATTTGTATTAAGATTACTATCTCAGATGGTGGATTATGGATTGTTATAGGTTATTGGGTTCGGGCGTAAACCGTTACTTCGCAATTTTTTTATATATTTGAAAGAAGACAAACGGAATTATGAAAAACCGCAAACTTTAGAAAATCAATTACCCAAGAATTTCAAATAGTTGAAATAGACAAAATATTTTTTTACCACAACTTCGAATACAATTAAATGTCAGGCATTAGGTGATAAAGTTGATGAAAAAAGTAGACAAGTACTCGTAGATATAAAATGACATTGAATTGAATTTTAAGTTATACGAGTCCATTAATTCCGCCGTTAAAAGTCTATTTTTTCTCAATTACGACACGCTTGACAGTAATCAGAACACGAAAGTTTCAATTGATTTTATTAAAACTAATCAAAGTGAAATTACTTGCTTCCTTGACTGAAGACAAATTTAAGGATTTTCGCTTCAACATTAACGATATTTATTTTGATCTTGATTGCCTTCAAAGTTTTGATTAGGAAACAATGAGTTCGGTTTAGCCTTTTTGAATTATTAATGTACTAGATTTAAAATCAATTACGTAGATCAACACCATTAATACTTAGGGGTAAGACTCCGTGCCGTGACATGGTGTTTAATTTGTTTGCTTGAATTAGAAGGTATTACGTCTTAAGAATAAGACATTTTATTTTTATAATAATAATTTATTTTTTGCATGAATATATGTAAGGTGATACAATCGTAAGTTCGCATATTCTGCCACACACAATGGCGCGCAAATTTGTATTTAAAGGAATTTTACATTTTACATTATTAGTCATGTGAATTGGTCAATTCTTATATTATTTGTATCGTACATATACGTTATTAAATTTATATCAACAACAGTGTCTCACGCAAATAATCATTTATTGAATAATAATTTTCCAAAAGTAATACACCAAGTCGCTTTTTAAAGACTCTAGTCGGAAGTTCTTTTAATTCTTTTGGTAAATGATTGTAAACCCTAATTGCCATACAAAAGCTGTTTTTCCGAAACAGTTCCAGATTGATTTTTGGCACAGCCAATTTCTCCCCATGTCTACCTACTTCTTACTTCGACTTAAAAATATGTATGTTTCTGTGCACGAATACATCACGGACATTTCTAAAATATAAATACAGGGAAGAGATAAAATTTTAAGCTTCTTAAATAAAGGTACGCAACTATCAAAACGTTGCTCCACAAATTGCTCTAATACATTTCTTTTGAGCCTTAAATACCCTATTTACTTCGACTGAATGTCCCCAAACTGTAATTCCATATCTATGTATAGATGAAACATATGCATGATAAGCAGCTAATACCGTATCATGGTTAACAGTTTCCCTTAGTGGTTTTAAAACAAAAACGAAACTTTCTGCTTTTCACCAACATCCTCATCCTTCGGGTGTTTCAAGAGTTTTTTCGTTTATTCTTGAGATTACTGTTTGAAATCCCGTAGTCAGTGGGGCAAATTCTTTTGTTAATTATTAGTAAATAAAGTAGAAATATTGTTTTGCAGGGAATTAACAGGCCTTCTAATGCGCGTTACTAAGCTATATATATAGATTTTGAAATGAGCGCATAGTAAAGGTTTAAAAAACCTTTAAAGAACACTTATTTTCGAGTCTTGCGTCATTCGTTTAATATCCATTAAATACATTTTTTATTCAAATGTACTTTTACGTTTCTTACATGCAAAAATACAGGTATTTATTAATAGATACGCTCATTTTTCTAAAAATAAAATACATTTGACAAATAAATAATGCATGAAGTGTGATTATGTCAAACGTCGATATATCCTTTGACTGAATATCACAATTAAGAGATGTGACTGAGACGCCGAGTTGCTCGGCTCAATGAACCGAACACCAATTATTGCGAACCACAAATACTTAGTGATGTGCCATTTTGTATTTACCGATATTTGTAGATTTTAGGTCTAGGTTTATATTAGGAATAGGTAGATATCGACGTGAACAACTCGTTATTATTGCTCTCAACTCAACTCTTTATAAGGAACGACGTTCATTTTCACGTTCATTTGGAAGGAGAGCCTTAGTTAGCCTCCAAGAAGCTTGGTATGTACACCAAGCTCTTACTGTGTAAAGCTAAATTCGGCCACACATGTGCTGTTCTCACCTCTGGGTGGAATATCCCCAGTATCAGCTCCTTTCACATGACCGTATTCAACGAAAAGCTGTTCGAATCGTCGACGACCAGTCACTTTCCGAGCGGCTTGATTTCTTGGCGTTGCGTCGAGATGTGGGGTCTCTCTGCCACATTTACCATGGAGAGGGAAGGGTAGGTCTTCAGAGGAATCATCTCAGCATTCGTCTCCCTCTCTCCTCCGCCTCCGTTCCAGGAGCTGTGGACATAGCATCACTATGAATTTAAGTATATAAGTAGTAAAATAAAATAAAATATGTTTATTATGGAACATAAGATACATATACACTTTTAAGACACATATACTTTGGGACAAGCGTGTATTTTGAGGTAGAAGATGGTAATAAACGTGAATTCACGGAACTATTTTAATACTACCAGACCCAGTCAATTCAGCGGCCATTTTGTGAGCTCGTTGGCGAAATAAAGAATTTACCCATTGCTGCATAATATGATATATTTTGAGAGATGAAACCCGGACCAGTAAGACATTCTAAATATCTAATAATATATAAAATTTTTGTGTCACAATGTTCATTCCCATACTCCTCCGAAACGGCTCGAACGATTCTTATAAATTTTTTTATGTATATTCGGTAAGTCTGAGAATCGGCTACGAGCTTTCAAATGCCAAAATATTAAGAGTGGATTTTTTTTTTTCTTTTTATTAATTAATTATGATTATGATACAGCATACCAAAATACATATATAAACCCTTAATTTAACCCCTCTTATATTAACCTCTATTTTTTATTATAGTAGATAGTTATTTTTATTGAACTAAAAAAATGTTTCCTAGAAAAAAGAAATAATACGTATATACCTAACCTAAATGGGAAAACGACATTTGCCGGGTCAGCTAGTTAAAATATAATATAGGTAATAGTTACGTAAAATCACATTTAACTAAAAATACCCTTGATTAGTTTTGACGTGACTTTTCCTTATTTATTAAAAGTTTTCGCATCAGTAAACTAATGTCTCTTGAAGGATATCTCAAAGTACAACTTGGAAGTACCTTGTGAAGTTCCAGTAATAGAAGCAACTTGGTTAATTAGCTTCGCCTGACCGTGCTTGGAATTCAATAAGTCTTATATAAGATTGAATAAAAATCCGAGAGAACGTAAATTTTTGTTCCATACAGTGCGCAATAGAAACATAAAAATCATTATAAATTAATATACTGTGATAAAATATATCTTAATTGCTATTTTTATTCTAAGCAGTACATAATACTACCTACTCACATACCTACTCACTGTTGTTTAATACGCTTTCTATTCATCTTTGGCTATATAGCCAACAAAAAACAATGATACTAAGCATATGCTTATGTATCATTGTTTTTTGTTGTATATCATTTATGTTAACTATAGGATTACGAAATAAATAAAACTTAGATTACAAACACTACTAGGTAAAGTACAGACGATAAAAAAACAATATCTCGAAGCCTCTCATCTAGCTGATATTAGAAGAATTATATTTTGCCGCAGTTAATAAAGCTCAGATGAAAGCCTACGTGCTAAGAATCCGTTATTAGACGGAAGACTCCATTTTGAATAATCCAGTCAATTGTCTATTATAAGGGAGCAGAATTATTAAAATATTTGGCATTGTATTTAGGTCGTCTTATGACACCGCTAAACTATTTCAAAACGTACTAAGGGCGTATAATAATGACAAACTAAATAACAATTTAATCAATGAAAATTAATTTCAGTCAGTGGGGCTACAACCCCTGTCTCGGCCTCCAATAGCAGTATTTGTTTCGTTATCCTATGTTTTTAATTGTACTTCTGTGCCTGACATACGCCGTAGACTGATTTTTTCTTACTAACGATGTTTTCTTTACCGTTTCAGTGCGGCACATAGGCGGAAACTCCATGGATGTAGGACAGGGAAGAAAATAAAAGAAATAATAAACAATACAGCTTTAAGAAAAACAACTAAGGTTGTAAGGACCACTTTAGTGTATAATCTGCTTACAATAAAAATTTATAAACTAAAGTGGAAATGGGCAGGGGGGAACATGGCAAGAGGAACAAAGAAGTACTAAACTGTGCCCAAGGTACAATAAACGAAAAATAGAAAGACAACTTAGAAGGTGGATAGACCAAATGAAAGAAACAACAGTTGGTACATGGAAGTCTGGCATATTGCAAAGAGCATTGAGCGGGATATGGAGGAGGCCTTTGCCAGAAAAGAGCACACAGATACCTAAAAGATTGAAATATAAATGTGTTTAAACGTAAAAGTATCTGAATTAAAAGGCAGGCAGGTAAGCAAGATGTTATGTCTTGCAACAATATAAATGAAACCATTAATAATAGGCAATATATATTTAAAACTCACAATTAATAATTTATAACGCTTTTAATATATTTATTCTTCTTGAAATATACAACCATAATCTTATTGCAAGCTGGAGGCTGAATAATTCTAAGCTATGACAGTCTGCACTTCTCTAGTTCTAACTATATAGCATAGAAAATCATTTCAAAGGCTGGCTATAGAATACTACTGAATTATATTGATTCTAATGCCTTCAATTTCCATGAAAATTGGTTCAGCAGATAGTGAACACACTGATATAAATTGACATTTCAATCACTGAGCACAGCCAAAGCCATCTCCTTAGATATACTTTCAGACATACTATTTGTTTTATTAGCTTCTTGTTCATCACTAGACCACCAACTTTCATCATCATCATGAATAAAACATAGGAACAAATCATCTTCATATGTCGGAAAGTAGTATTCTGGCTGATCCCACTTTTCCTTTTTTAGAACCCAATGATTCGTCTCTTTAATATGCTTCTCTAAGTTCTTTTGATCATCAAATTTAGTATCACATGATAAACATTGCTTCAAAAGTATTTGGCGTCTGATATAATTAACTATTTTCACTTTGTGGTAGAAATCCATTCCATTTGTTGTTTCTGTAAATGAAAACTCGTGTAGGCATTTCATATGTTCCAATATGTTTTCATATTCATTTTCTGTATGTTCACATAGAAGGCAGGTTATTAATGGACAATCTTCTTCAGTCCATTCTGACCATTCAGGATCACTATCAACATTTGAATCAATATCGTCTTGCTTCTGTATTTTTGATGTATATGGCTTACACAACTTTGGTTTGGTTTGCTTTTCACCAATATAATTAACAAGAAAGAATTTATCATAGTCTTTATTTGCTGGATTTATTCTCTTATGACCCTTCTTACGCATGTGTTCTTTAAGTATTGTCCTATCTTTAAATAAGCCTTCACAGTATATGCACTGCAATCCTTCTAATTTTGTTGATAAAAAGTCTACAAGATCATCAATAAGTATAAGATTATCTGGCTTAGCAATGTGAAAATTGTGTTTTTCGTATAAATGATTCAAATAGTTTGCTCTAGTGTCATTTGAGATATACCTACAGAATAAACATTCCTTTAGATAGTTTCTGTCCTCTCTCTCAAAAGCATGCCTTTCTAGAAGTTTTTCCAGTTTTGATTGTCTGAGATTTGACCTTATTTCCTTATCTTCAGGTAAAACATCACTTAGTAGAAAGTATTCTTCATTTTGGGACTTAGTACCATCAGGTTTGTTATCCAAAAGCATAGTTGTACAGAAAAATGGTAGGTTTTGATCTGAAAAATATATATATTAAAAAGTAATTTCAATAAGTTAAAAGGTGTTGAGAATGTTTCAAAACTTGCAGTGTTCAAGCTAATTATAAATGTAAGTGAAAGCTTTTATAAATATATAGAAAAATAATTATACTGTGAGCAAATGTTACCTAGACCTATAGTCAACTTTAAGAAGCACAATGTAGCATGTAGCATTAAGTAATTTTAACCTTTGTTTGTAATTTAGAACTAACACGTTATTTGAATAAAGTTAAAAAAGTACCTTTAAATCTTGACTTCCAAAAATTTATGTAGTTTGGAAGATCGGCTATTTGGTTGACATCGGCAATAACGAGACGGTGCTTCATGAACAAATGTGTTAGCAAATCTTTCTCAGATGTCGGTAAGATGTATTTTTCATCACAAAGAAGACAGGCACATTCTTCTGGATCGTCGTTCTTAAAAACACTTGGTTTATCCACCTTTTGATGCAGTGTTAGGGGCCCGAAAAACTGTTTGTCGGTTGAAGACATTATTACATTACTTATGAGTGATATATTGCTTTTCCGCGTAATGAAGAGTTGTATACTAAATACTAAAATAGCTTCAATTATTATTCCAGTTTGAATTAAGCAAAATTCTGAACTTCACACTTGTGACTTTATTCCTTGATTCCAAACAACAGTCGTCAATGTCACTGTCAGTCAGCTGACAGTTACAGAGTGCTCAAAAGTGAAAATATAATGTCAATGCTAACATCATAATATTATTATTATGACTATAATTTTAATATGTTATGAAGAGAATGTATATAGAGAGAATGTCTCATGGGTTTTACGAATATTTTTGTCTTGGCTTGACTTTAGTAACTGTAGCAATATAAATTAAAAATTGTTGTTTTGAAATAAAATACTAAATAAAAATTATCTCCATGTAATATAAAGTTCTAGTGTCGACGTCTGAGAAAAAAAAGTCTGAGAATCGGCTACTATCTATCTTTCAACCTAGACCCTAATAATTGATAAGGGGTATCCATCCCAATTTTTTTTTTTTTTTTTTTTATTATTTTACGATACAGCATACAAAATACATACAACCCCTAATTTTCACTCCTCTACGATCAACATCAATTATTTTTGAAGTTATACTTCTTTAGGTGCGTTATGAAAAATTGATGAGAGTGAAATTTTACGATGCGCGCGCACCGTGACACAAAATTAACAGAATGAAGTTGCCCAATGCCCACGGAAGATGCTACGGCATTGGACGTAATTTAAAAACAACATTCGAATAATAATAGAATTTATGTTACACTTAATGTAAGAGAATAAAAATAAATATTTATTTATTAATTTATTTTAGTAGATCTAGTTATTTTTATGGAACTTCAACTAACAACTACAAGACAACGGGTCAGCTAGTAGGTACTGTATAAAATTGAACTAAGATATTATAGTTCAATTTTATATTAATACATTAAGCAGTGTTTACGGGCTGTCATTATATAACTGAATAAGATTAGTAGTATACACGTAGTATGAGCCTAAATAAATCAAACATTTGTTGGGATATAAAAATCATTTTATTGTTCTTAATACTAATAGATATTAAAATATTAAATTTTCACGTAAATATAGTAGGAACTTACAGTTTGTTCAAAGATATTTAATCAATAAATGCCACAATTTATATAAATGTTATGTTAAAAGATGTAATTTTTATATAAAAGGTGTAGGCGGGATAATAGATGGCAATAAATTATTATTAAGTTATTTTTAAAAGAATACAATGTTACTAAAATAAAAACACATTAATCTAAATGAAAAACTCAATAGGTACATTATTTCATACCTACCAATAAAGCATTTTATTTTTATAGGAGGTACTTTGTAGTATTTAACTATTTAAGTACATTTAATTCTTTTTAATTACAAAAGCGGTTTTATAGACACCTTCATGGCACAGTAAAAAATATTAAAGCATTCTTTATTTCAAAATATGAAATAAATTTTGATAGTTATCTGATATGGGGCCCGAGACAAATGCAATAGGCGTGAACTACCAAGTACCAACGCCAAAGAAATTCTTATGAAAATGGTCACGTAAGCTAATGTAATTGTGTCACGCATGTCGTAATGTTTTTGGCTCGGGCCCTTGCTAGCATAAGTGTATGTAGAAAGTAGAAAACTTAATTTATATGAAATTAATGACAGTTCGTGTCGACAAATAATTTTCTTACAAATTTAGTCTTCGACTTACTATATACACCTCAGCTAAGGCATCTTGACTAAATCCCCTAGTTTGTTCTTCAAAATTTGACTTATATTCTTAGCGTTTCATAGTCTGTTGACGTGTTATGGTGTTGCCCTCTCATGATTTCGTTAAAAACAGAAAACAGCGACAAAAATCTTAATTAATTAACTAATACTGATTCACTATTTATGACACACTATTATTAAACATTAATCTTTACACGACGCGTTTGTGTCTGCATATAACACCTTGTATGGAACTGGGCTGCCCTTCGTAGATGCGACCACTTGAATGGCATATTTGCGTCCGGACTTTAAACCGAAGACTTTTTGTACTATTGCTCTGGTTCTGGAAATATAACATAAAAAAACACATCTGTAAGAGCATTGTTTGCCCTCATTTCGGGCAGATGCCCGGGGTCTCATTTATGCACGGGTAGGTACTAAGGTTCGGGTGATATGCCATAAGCGCTAATTATAAAGCCACGAAGGCGGTATTATATCCACGGGTTCAATGCTGCTTATAAAAATAAATCAGTGGCGCTACAACCTTTTTAGGTCTGGGTCTCAGATTTCTGTAAACGTTTCATGATCATTTAAGAAGTAAATCTAATAGACTACTAATTGGTGATCAGCCTCCTGTGCCTGGGTCCAAGGTTTCGGTTTCCTCAGAATCTTTTCTTTCACAGTTCGAACGAGTGTTAAATAATAGAAAGAAAGTCCAGTGCACAGCCGGGAATCGAACATATGACCTCAGGGATGAGAGTCGCACGCAAAACCACTAGGCCAACACTGCTCTCAAAGGTGGAGCTTAGTCAAGATTTTTATTAACTCACGGTGTTCGTTGCATGTGGCTAATACACTGTGCTTTTGTTGCGAATCTCTTTGACAGTGCGCAGATAAATCCGTCGTTTTGCGATGTTTCACGAGCTATTATGCAATATCTGAAAAAGTGTTAATAATATATAATAAAGTCCTGTTGACTACTACGTCTTCATCGATCATTATTTTTGTGATAGTCAGTGCAGACCAAATCAAAACGAAAACATATTGCAAAAAAATTCACGAGCTACGTAAAAGAATCAAAATAATATGATATAACATGATAATTAAATATATACATATTAAAGTTATATAGTGACTATAACACATAATATAATAAATTGTTAAACTTTGCATAGTACTGTTTTTGTCTCTTTTATCAAATAGTACCTATTAACACTGGGACGTAAAGAAATGATTGCTTATGTTGAAACGGTGTAATAAAAGCGATTTGTGAATTCACACTTCTGTACAAGAATTAAATATTACTAACAATAAACTTGGGTCAGCCTTATGGCTATCTCTTTCAGGTTAGCATTATTAAATAATAATAATAAATCATTTATTTGCAAAGAAAGTGGTACATTCAGATTGATTAATTATAAAAATCCGCACAATTAGCCATATAAAAATAGGCATGCAAGTGTCATAATTATTATAATGTCATTATAATAAGAGTAGTTAAGTTATTTATAATTGTTGTCAAAACTTTTGGTCTAAATACTCCACTTTAAAAATTTAATCATAATCCCTCTTGAAAGCATTACACGGAAAAGAAAACTGTATTAAATAATTGTTTAGAAGCGCAAGATTATTATATAATACAAAAAATATGCCTTTTTAAATTATTTTAAATTTAGAGTTATTCATAGCAATGTATATTTTTTGTAACATGGGACGTCAAATAGCTTATCAGCCGGCAGGCCGAGAAGCTAAGCAGCAGGGGAGTGTCAAATCTCCCCTTTCCTAAAAACGGACTTTCTGGTGGGCTTGGCGTCTCCCGCCGGACCCAGGTGACTTCTCTGGAAAAGTCAGAGCCCGTTATCCGGTAGCACCCGCGTCACCTGTAGTGCTTTTCATCTTACTGACAATAGTGTGGAATTTTTCCAACTGTGATCTGTGCTCGAGAAATATGTCGGATAGCCCATGCCTGGACCAGCCAGGCTCGAGCTCCAGATTGTATCTGGTTCTTTCGAAAGGTAGAGTGTCAACAAGCAAATAACTCACCCTTTGGTTATGGGTAAGCTTGTTACCGTGAAAATTATGTCCTTCTAACAATGAATATTAAAATTAATTATAATTTTATACCTTATAACATCAGTGGCATTATGATTCGCTGGGAGAAAGGCCACGTCTACAGATTTGCAAGATCGCCTCGGTCGCAGCTCCCTCACGCCATCTTCCAGCAATTCGGGTGTACTAGCGCCCCATCTTGTAGTGGAAGCTGTTAACTAATTACGTATTCTTGTTAGTCTGTGGTGTCATTATTTTGATACTCCTTGATTGTTTAATGCGCTAAAGTAATGCGTGTAGGCAGTGATGCCAACTTGGTGGTTTTCCCCCCAAATTTAGGGGGAATCAATGTTCTGGGGGATTTTTACGGTATTATATATATGTTTGCGTGTTGTTTGTTGTAAATTGATCGCCGCTTAAATGATCCCATATTATACTGTCAAGGGAAGAAGTAGGAAGCAAAGTTTCACTCCTTTATAATATTATATGCGAAGCCACGGCTAGCTTTTTATTCAAAATTCAAAAACCTTTTAATCATATAGGTAACAATTTGTACACTTATGATCGTCAAAAAATGTATATGAAATGCTTCTAACTTTACATTTAGTGCCAGTTCTCAAATCAAGGGCGTAGAACGGAAGAGAAGAACTGGCAATACACCCTCCGCCACTCTTTTCAATCGCCGTTTTTTTTACACAACGTTTGTAAGCAGCTGCAACCATTACACCATGTTCCACATGACATCTTAAGTAATTAATAATAATAACATAAATTAAAAACAAAGACTTATTGATAAAGTTTAGGCATAGATAATAGAATATGCTTACCTCTACAGTAACTGAACCATCTCTATACAATCTATTTGGTATCACGCGCACAACATATCGAATTTTAGCTTCTTCAGAACTGGAGTCGAATTGAACAGATCCTTCATCGCTCGTCTCTTGTATAGAGGATCCCACGATAGGAGCCGGTATGAAGAACTTCGAATGGCTAACTGTCAAAAAAGTTTAACATTTCATGATCTGTGCTCGATTGTGTAGCTTACTACTACAGGTGATTCAGAAACAAGACTTCCGAATCATAATATATCAAAATCCAATACATTGACGTGCGGAATTTAGGAGCGTTAATGAATCTTATCCTTAGGTATAATATTGAGATGATACTTTAATCAAGTTTATTTCATCTTTGGAACTGTCAACAAAAAAAAAAGATTTATCAAAATTAGAAGTTTTTAATATACCATTTCTAGAGGGGACATATTTTAAGGTACTTAGGAACACAGGTGACAGGTATTTGTAATCGGTTTTATTTTTAAAATAACTTTTTATGTGTTGCTATATCCAAGCATAAGCGTAGGGATATAATATAGACGGTGCGCCCCCATTTACAAATGCTTAGAAACAAACAAAACAAATGCTTCCGCACCTCAAGAGTCAGGGAAGTTAAGACATTAAACCCAAATAGATAGTTGAGGGGGGGGGTGCAATTATGTATATTATTCATTGTAAAAGTCATGTTAACCGACGTTAACAAGTGTGAAACCGATACTAAAAACTTTTTGTAATTAAAATTGTGCTAAAAGTACAACAAAAAGTTATATATTTTAAAAAATCGTTTCTGTACCCTTAGGTTATTTTGAGCACAAAATTAGGACACACACATGATAACAATCAAATTGTGCATACAAATGAAAAGCGGTGGCGTCTCTACAACATACGCCCAGCGAAACAAGTAAATACAAAAACCAGTGATAATACAGACAACAGTAAAATAAAAAGAATTAAACTATTTGAGTCAAGAATTGAATTATCGGTAAAGTCCCAATTCTGCTCTTATTGGGCTAACGTTTAAATATTTTCACTAGCTATATAAATATTTTTTTTAGATTATATTATGTACTATATCATATTATGTAATGGTTTAAACGCATAACGGAACCATTATTCATTTCACAGTTTTAATTAATTGCCTGTGATTAAAATATGCAATAATGCGACGAAATTGGTATTTCGTTTCATCATGGCTCAGCGCTGGTAAAATTTGTTCATATACTAAATATTTATTAAAAATAGTTATTGGGAAGGGCTCATATACGAAATAATAAAATGATTGAATAACGAAGTGATTGTTACATTTCATAAGTCGAGTAAAAGGTAAAAATAATAAATTTACTTATTTTCATTAAAGAGGTTTTAGTTAAAGAGTAATTGTATAAACCGACCTACCTATATCTTTGATTGCATAAAGGCGTTTTCCTTTAACAATTACTTCAACATCAACGGATCCTCCACACGTTGTCATTGATAACCACATGCCACTTCCAAAACCCACTCCAGTCTGAAATTATGTTCACATTTATTAAATCTAAATTTAATTATTATAAATATACTAGCTGACCCGGCAAACGTTTGTTTTGCCTTGTATATTATTTCTGGAAAACATTTTTTAGTTCAATAAAAATAACTATCTACAATTATACAAAATAGGGGTTGATCGTAGAAAGGGTTAAGGTATTATTGTATGTATTTTTGTATGTTTTATCACAAAAAAATTAAAAAGAAAAGTTTTGTCTAAAAAAGAAAAAAGATTATTGGGGTAGACACCCCTTATCACTTAGGGGTTTGAAAGATAGATAGTAGCCGATTCTCAGACTTACTGAATATGCATAAAAAAAATTATAAGAATCGGTCGAGCCGTTTCGGAGGAGTATGGGAACGAACATTGTGACACCAGAATTTTACATATTAGATATAAAAATCTTAAGCTCAACAGATTTTATTGCGCGAGTTTTATATAATAGTATCTTACTTTAAAATAATATACAGTTTTCCCCCGGATATCTGTTTTGAGCGGGACATTTTCTTTCAACCGCTTCGCAGTGGACGTTCTCGGTCGCACGCTGCCTGTTGCTAGAAGAGATCCAGCTCTCCGGTCTCTTGCTATGCCAAATATGCTTACATAGTAGGTCTGAAATAAGACTATAATTCAATTTTGGTAACGGACACCTACAAACCGGCGATTGTCACATAAAGGCGAGCTAACTTTATTAAAGCAAATATATTATGTTGAAATGCACCATAAAACAATTCGGATTTACTGAAACCATACCACTGGGCTTTAGTCATGGGCGGATAGTGAATTTATGGGGCTCTGGGCTAATACGGGGAAGTCCCGCGTAATAGACGCACATAAGCGACAGGGAATTCCCGTTCCGTTCGATAGACGCGCATCGCGGAGTTGATTGTAATTGGGTATTTATAGTGCAAAGTCTGTTTAAATATGTTTAAGGTGCAAACCTGTTAACTGACCTATCTATATATATATAAATGTTATGTTGGTTTGTGTACGCTTCAAAAACTCAAAAAGTTCTACATCTATAGAGAAATTTTAATAGGATATATAATCCGCATCAAGGATTGTTTTTATCAATATTTTTTTTCCTTTTTTTCCACAAGTATTGCAAAATTAAGTTATATGAAATGTTTTCTTTGTTTTGTTTCACATTTCTCAACCATTCAATCACAAATTACAATGTTCCACAGCGAAGCATGGCAGGGAACAACTACTATAATATAAAAATTAAAAATTCACCAAATTTAATTTTGTAAGTAGGTAAAAAAATACACAGTAACCTGGTTCTATCTGTACTCATCTGTTCTTCTTTATCTCAGCGTAAATTCTATTTGTTGAAAGGAGATGAAACACTTCTTCAGGTAGAGATGTGTAAATCAATTAAGTATGTTTTGTTCAAACATATAAGCTCATAATATATACCGTGCTGGGGTCCAAGTTTTCTATGAGATGATGAGTTCTGTCGCCGACGCAGGCGATCATGGGATCATCACTGGACACTCTTGTGCTGCGACCTGCAAATTTATTTATAATAAACCAACATTATTCCAAACCCCAGTAACCCAGAAGACACGTTTGAAATTAGAATCATTGTACCATAATATGTATGTTGCTGATGGTGCCATTTCATTATCTATATATCTTTATATATATAATTCTTCTGTGAGTGTGTATGTCACTGAACTTCTCTCAAACGACTGGACCGATTTTGATCAAATTTTTTGTGTGTGTTCAAGGGGATCTGGGAATGGTTTACATTCATAAATCAGCCCAGCAGATGGCGCTGCAGTCGGTACTTCATACTTTGTTAAATATCCTAATCGCTTGAAATAGGTATAATGCAAGACAAAGTCTGTGGTGTCCGCTAGTATAATATAAAAATAAATCCCGTTTTCCGTTGTCACGACATAACATGAAAACGGCTGGACCGATTTGACTGATTCTTTTTTTATAATATTGCTTGAAGTACGAGGATGGTTCTTACGGAGAGAAAAATTTAAAAAAAAAATGAGTGATAAAGTCTAAAAACAACTTTTCTATATTCCCATCACTGATATACAAAAACCCAAGATACACAATCAACGTCTAAAAAATGTCCTCAAAAAATGAGCGCAACATTCTAAATTGTGCTCTTATTTCAAATAGTCTCGAGTGGAGTCGATGTTATTTATTTGTGTTTTTTTTATAAATAAATTTATGTACTTTTGAACTTTTTTGTGTGTAGATTTTGACAAATATATATTTACGCTATATAAAGTGTAGGTCAGGAGGTAGCCAATTTAACATTTTTTTTTTAATTTAAAGAAAAAACTTTTTAACCGGATTAAAATTATGTATTATTATAAATTTACAACTATTTAACATCCAACACCTTTTGTCTTCAGTCACCGTGACCACGCACGCTGTAAAGCACCCGAAAAGTCGAATAAATTTAAAATTATGTTAAATAGTTGTAAATAAAAAAGTCATGTTCGACTCCACTCAATACCTTGTCCTACCGACCACGGTCGGTCGTAAAATTTTGTTGCTTTATGTACGTATAAACTGCGTTGTAATAACAACTTTAAGCAATTCGCGTAAGGTTGATTTTGCAATAATATATGCTTGTAACATATACTGTTATAGACATACTGTTATAGAAAGGGACAGAAATAGTATTTCGGGACACTTTCGAGTGTTACTTTTATTCGAGACTGTGCATCTTGGGTTTTTTGTATATCAATGATTCCCATCCAAAATATTCGTAATAATACTTAAAAGTCAATTTGAACTTTAATACATAGAGTTCAAGTGTTAGTGGAGGGGTTCCGGGAAGGTAAATTTTTATTTTTGACATAATGTATTTGTTGTCTTATCAACTTTCTTTTTTTATCTTACTACCTAGACCGGTGTCCCGAATAGCAGAATAAGTATTTTAAAAAAAATAAAGAATAGACTGTTAGGCGGTACGATGTTCGCCAGGCCAGCTAGTTGTATTATACAATATGTTTAACTTTTTGTACTAATTTAAAATTCTTGTTAATTTATTATTAGGGTATTAAGCTGTATACGGAGGTAAAACAATAATTAAACAACCCAATAAAAATAAATTGATATCACTATTTGAATGTCTGGTTCCTGATATACTCAGGCACATTTGTTTTTACACTTTTTTGTTGCCAATTTTTGCACACCGGTTTCCATCTACAATGCGATAAATGGCAACATTCATCTAGCACCAGAAACCACTAGCAACAGCGATATTGCTGCAAAACTCTCTAACTACACTGGGTCGAGGTACCTTTATATTTAGTTAAAAACTATTTATTATTATGTACATAAAAAAGCAACTCTATCTGTTTGGTGCTTTTTATATTCTTAGACAAGTTTGCCCTACAAAATCCATCCTTTCCATCTCCTTTCACAACACAGCGCTTTTAAAGGCACTTTCTGCGCACCACCTCTTTTTGGAACCAGCTGCAACTTAGGGACCTTCAGCGCGTACAGCGTTGAGCGTACCATTCCCTGAAAGGTCGGCAACACGCACGCTAGCCCCCGGCGTTGCAGCTGCCCATGGCCAGCTATTATCACATTCGCTCGTTTAGCCCATATCCCAGTGTGAAATTCCCTAACAATGTTTTCCTTCCTTCTTTTGTGGTGTGTGTAGTAATGAATTTTTTTTTTGACTTACCAAATTTCTTCCTCCGAAATACATTCTTGAAATTCCCCTCAAATATGTCAAATCTGTCGATCTCTATAGAGTTTTCGGAGTCCCGCGATGTGTTGTATCGGGTTTTGCGAGTTTCGTTTGGTTCTTGATACCGTCTGTTACAGACACTCGTGTCGTACTGGGCTGCACACAGTGAAGTATAGTTCTTCCTGTGGGATGCTACTACGCAGTATGACGTCACATGGGGATCTATTGGACTGAAAAAAGTTTTATTTTTAATTTATTAAGTTTCGCTAGTAATATATAATTTAGTAAGTAGTGATATTAAGTGGGACCCGGCGGAAGAAGCCAATTCCACCAGACCTACGTCCGGCGAGCTTTGACTCTGCCCTGCTGCCTAGCTAGTAGCTTTTCGGCGACGGATCTGCCTGATCGCATGCCTGATAGGCTACTATGACCCCTACATACATCCACTACAATCCTAGTAGTAGTATTATTGAACACTTTATGTAAAACTAGCTGATCCGGCAAACGTCGTTTTGCCATGTTTATCATTTATGGTTATTGTGCCTCACTCGACATAGATAGGTATAGTGTGTCGCGGACTTTTTGTAGAAATTTATAAGATCTATAATTACTTAGAACATTTTATGGTTCTTTAATAGTTTAGGCAGGGTACGCAAAATAAGTAACTTTTTTGGTTGATTTTTTACACCTTGTGTCCGAAAAACCCTAATATCTTACGGAACCCTATTTTTGTTCAAAATTAAATATAGCCTATATTACTCGTGGATAATGTAGCTTTTGAATGGTGAAAGAATTTTTAAAATCGGTCCAGTAGTTTATGAGCCTATTCATTACAATCAAACAAACAAATAAACAAACAAAGTTTTCCTCTTTATAATATTAGTGTAGATATACTTTTCAGTAATCTGGAGCAAATAAATCCCATAATTTAAATGCTCTAAAGCTTTATTGATCAACTTACGTTTTACGAGAGAAAATTCATTAGAAAAAAACGAATACATTTTCCATATATGGAGTGGTTTCTTCTGGAGCCTGGTTGGTCGTACGTTTATTACTAACTGTGTTTAAAAAGCTATCAAATTAACTGTATCGGATAAAGAATTTTGTCAATCCTATTGAATTACATTAATGGTAAGATGATTCCCGTTTATAGACTTTACTATTTAGTTAAAAAAGTTGCAAAAACTTGCTTCAGCTATGAGCGAGGGACGTATTCTCAAGTATAGATAACGATCATTCATATCTAGCAACACTTTTCTATCGTAAGATTGTCACTTATTGATATTTATATTTAGTAACTAGCAAACTCGGCGAACTCCGTTTCGCCACCAGATGGCTTCGTTTTATGTAACATTTCGTTTGGTGATCCCGCTTTTCCTGAATTTTCGTTTCTATAAACCTCACGGAGCCCGAGACCTTTCCAACGAATGCAAAACGTCGGAGTTATAGCGTCAGGAAGGAAAACCTGACTTATTTTTATATAGTAGATTAACTTAAATTTAGTAAGTAGTTAAGTTTATAAAAATTGAATAAACCAGTGGCGCCACGACCATTTTAGGTGTAGGCCTCGGATTTCTATGTACCTATATCTGTTTCATGATCATCTGTTAATCTAATGGGCAAGTAGGTGGTCAGCCTCCTGTGCCTGACACATGCTATCGACTTTTTGGGTCTTAGGCAAGCCAGTTTCCTCGCGATGTTTTGCTTCACCGTTCGACCGAATGTAAAATGCGCACATAGAAAGATAGTTTATTGATGCACAGAGATGAGAGTTTTTTTATTTATTTATTTTACTAAAAAACTTAAGTTTAATTAACATGCTTATATCTAACAAAGTGTTCATAAATAAATTAAAAACGACATAATTCAATTAATTCAAGTTAAATAAAATGGAGCTATACACAACTTTTGTTTTATAATTGGTCAAAAGTTGCCTTCCGTAAGCTCATCACTCAAAGTTTATATTTATGACAAACTGTGATAATTATGTCATATGTTATTAGATTTTAAATTAATGAATAGAAATCCTCTTTTTTATCTCTACCTCTTTACTTCCACTAACAAAACTACTAAGAACAAAATTAACTAAGAAAATGCATTTCAGTAAAAATAAATTACACCAATTAACTTCAATCCCAAGCGTAGTGGCATAACTCTATTCATATACATTAACTTAAAATCAGAACCGAATACGGTCGCACAAATACAACGGATATAAAAATAGGGAAATAAAAATATTTTGGAGCGTGTCTACCACCTCATGAGGTACGGGAAATAGTTGCAAAAACCGTTTCGAATATGCCTGCAAAGTTTTTCGTTATGCGTGGTATATTTTACTGTTTATGGTATTTCTTTTTTCGTGTAACAAACATGGATAATGAGAATAAATTTCTTTAAATCTAAGTATAAAGTTTCATATAAGTGCACTAACTTTATGTAACACGTTTAAGTATTAACACAAATCGTCTGCCCTAGGCAGTAATTGCTAGAATTAAAACAGAGGATACATACACTTTTATGAGCAATTCAAAAGATTAATTAACGAATAAACGGTACAAATGCATTCCTATTAACCAGTTAAAGTGAGAGAATCGAGGCAATTTATTAAATTGTAATTATTATAATAGCAGACATACACCAGGTAATCATTACAATTAATAACGACTAATTAGAGAGCGAATCAGAAAAACACATCCTCAAAAGGCGTTATTGGTCTAGGCGATTATCGAACAGTTAGTGGAAAAAGTCGCACGCGCACAGAATAGTCACCCATCAAGTCCAGTTAAGTTATATGGTTAAGTTATCAAGAAAGCGGCATCCTATAAGAACTTGCTATTAAATTAATTAATATCACTACTTTTTAAATTCCTCAAGCGAACATTGTTGGAGAACAAAGCAGATGTTTTAATAGCTTTTTAATGGTTTGAGCAGAGTTGCTGTAGCGTGCGACTCTCATCCTTGAGGTCGTAGGTTCGATCCCCGTCTGGTCAACAGGTTTAGGTAACATTTTCTCTAACGGTACTTTCTTTCTATGATAACATTTGCTTAGGGAAAAGTGAAGGAAAACATAGTGAGGAAACAGGCTTGTGTCGCCCGGCGTGTGTCAGGCACAAAAGGCTGATTACCTAGTTGCCTATTAGATTCAGAAGAGATACAGAAATCTGAGCGCCAGTCATTTTAAGTATCAATAGTACAAGACTAAATACGTATAGTATTTAATTTCATAGCAATACAGTTATGTACTATCAATGTAAAAAATAATAAAATAAAATCAAGTATCAAGTAAGTTTAATCCACAAAATATATCAAACTTTCAGGGATACCAAACTAAAAAAAATTGAATTTCCCTCGTTTATTCTTCTTTCATTAGCCTCTAGTAGTAATACATTAGTCGCCTGTGAATATAGACCCCTCTTGGATAAAGGTCTCTTCCATTAGTCTTTTCCTGCTATTTCTATCAAGTCATCAGCCCACCTTTTTCCTGGCTCTTCTTTTCCCAAGGGGTCCATTTCGGGTGCTTTTATTGTGTAGTCTTTAATGTCCTTCTGTTGTCTAGGTGACACATGACCAGCCCATGGCCATTTTAGTTTCAAATCTTGTGATAGAGCATCGGTTGCTTTAGTTTTTTGTCTAATAAATTCACTTTTGACTTTGTGTAAAATTGTTACTGTGATATAATTATTGTTAACTAAGGGTAGGGCTCGCGAGTGCGTTGCTGTCCTTTTTAAGAATAGGTACGCACTTTTCTTGAAGAACCCTAAGGCCCTTTCTCCACTGCTCCGGTCCGACGTCGGATACCGGAATGAGTCATGAGAAAAATATCGGAAGGCCGGATTGCGCTTCTCCACTATATCCGATCCGACAATAATCGATACTTTTTACGATTTATCATGCAACACTTATATTAACTAAAACCCATATACTTAATGTTATTAATAAAACTTTCTAAATTTTGAATATTTTATTGCCCTGGCTAGATTATTCCTTTTTTATATTGTCTATCTTGAAATATTAATATAATCTACTTAATAAATAGTTCACTAATATTATGGTATAAAAATATAAATAAATAGCAACATTATTTGGTTTGGTCCAGGTTATCCAGATTCTTTCAAATTAAAGAAATTATAAATAAACCTGTGAATAATAATTTATAACCTCTTGGATATACTTGGACCGATTAAACACCGCGTTCCGATCTAGCAAGTTATCGGATCGATAAAACCGGATGCCGGAGTAGTGGAGAAGCACGTAAGTACTGTTGTGAGTTTCTAAATCGGATCTGTAATTAACGTTTGCCGGAACGGAGCAGTGGAGAAACGACCTAAGTTGAATTGGCTCCGGAAAAAATTGAAAAACGCTCAGTTGTCGGACGCACGGGGATGAAACTCAGCTGCAGTTTTAATCCGAACCATTCTGAACACTCTCCGTGGTAAATTCGCTAGAAGATTCAGAGATATCCCACATCACTCGCAACGCCAATGGATCAAACCGCTCGGAAAGAGACTGGTCGTTGACGATTCGAATTGCTCTTCGTTACCGTCAAATGAAAGGAGCTGGTGCTGTGAAGCTCCCGTCCATAAGTGAGAACAGGCCCATGTAGGGCCGGCTATTAAACTTATTTAAAAAAATGTGTGCCTGTACTAGGAATACACACGTAAGAAGTGAAACTTCTTTATGACCTTATTTTTCGAAAAATGATCTACTCTATGCAACTTAACTAAATTGGTTAAATAAAGTTTAACAAAAGGCTTTTATTATCATAGACATGAATACAAATACAATTATTTCATTTTACCTTATTACTACTGAGATTATTACAAAATTTCATTAATTGTAATAGAATTATTACAATCATTGTGATCGTTATTATATATTTTTGTTATTAATGGCTTCGAATCTCGTCGGATCAACCGTAATAGGGACAAGAAAAAGATGGCGCGTAACCGAAAAACGTGACGATTTTCTACAAAATTTCTCCCATACGTCGATAAAAAAATTCATTCTAACGCCGATAAAGAAGTTTGACTTCAAAAGTTAGCTACCATTAAACTATACATTTAAAAAATTAATTGAAATCTTGTACAACTGTGCCCTGTTATTATTTTTCTAATTAAATCCCATTCGCAATTATTGTATCAGTGTACAGCGCGTGCATAAATCCTTTTCTATTTTCGTACTAAAAAATAATTAACAAAAGACATTAAATCCCTTATCAACAATCGAACAGAAACTCGTTTAGCAACGCGGTTGCGCGCGCATTCATTTTTAAATGTAATGACAATGACAGTTTATTATTTGACAGCCAATTATCTCACAGATCAAATGCCTAATTTAAGCAAAGAAAGATATTATAATATGTCTATGTGTGTAATCACTTCTATTACTAATTAAGTTTTGGTGTTAAATTTGATATTTAGTATTTTTTATTGAAGTGAAACTTCTTTATCGGGGTTGGAAAAAAATTTAGTGTAACATTTTTCGGTAGCGCGTCATATGTTTCGGTTACGCGCGTCTTTTTCTTGTCCCTACCACGATTGATTCGAAGAGATTCTAAACCATTAATAACAAAAATTTATAACAACTATAACAATGATACTAAAAATTCTATTACAATTTATGAAATTCTGTAATAATCTTAGTGGTAATAAGGTAAAATGAAATAATTGTATAATTTGTATTCAAATCTGTGATATTAAAAGCCTTTTGTTAAACTTTATCTAATTTAACTTTATTTAACCAATTTCTGTAAAGTTGCATATTATAGATAATTTTTCGAAAAATAGGGTCATAAAGAAGTTTCACTTCTAACGTGTGTACACTAGTACACGCACATTTTTGAAGTGAAACTTCTTTATCGGGGTTAGAAAAAAATTTAGTGTAACATGTATTTTTTTATATTACATATTATACCCTTACATAGCAGTCTATTAGGCAGGTCTGTGGCCGAGAAGCTAGTCTGCAGGCACTGTCAAAGTCATCATGTAGGTAACACAATGTATCTACACTCGTGAATGTCAAAAAAGAAACAAATCAAGTTCTCAACTGTCAAATTCCTTTCCCAAAAAAAACCTAGGAATTTAGCAAATAAAGTCCCTTTTTCTGGTGGGCTTGGCGCAGCTGCGAAATTAATTAATTAATTGAGTTAATCTTTATTAACTGGTTATTCGTGGCATAAAAACATAATTTAATTATTTGTCCCAACGCAAATTAAAAAAAAAAGTTGCCGGTAAGAGGTCGCTAATAACGACCTTGCACTTTTGCAAATCTTATAAATTAACCACAGACAAACAAATCGTAGCACCATAGATATATACGAGAAGCGTAAAATCGATTAATTCCCAACATGTTCAGGCAAAAAGTTGAAAGAATCATCCTTGCCTCTTCATTCTATCTGGGCAAGTTCCTACCTAGATACGGATTACAATATACACGTTATGAATTTAAATGTTGTTAATTATTGTTAAAGTTTCTTTTTTATTTGTACCAAAAATCTTGACATACTTTTAGCAATGTTCTAAAACACAAATCATAGAGCGATTTCGGCTATGACGTCATTATTAATGCGCCTTTAATAAAAAATGTTTTGTTAAAAAAAACATAACGTTAACTTTTTATTCAAAGTTTAGTGGCCAGTATTAATTTGCATTTTATAAAAACTTTTTTTAAAACAACGATATTTATTATATTTTCTGTAGGTCGTAAATACTTAATACAAATAAAAAAGTCAATAAAAAGTAATGATTAAAAAGTTATCTGGCTCCGCAAGTAATTAAAATGAAATAGTTCAAAACGTTCATTCATTCACCAGCTCAGCGCGACTTAGTTCGGTGGCGGTTGATGTACCTATGGATATGTTCAAACTTCAGATATATGTTAAATGAAACACTTTGTTTAAATCTGGGTAACAACTGGCTTTAATTGTTAAAAACATGAGCTTATGACTAAAATAACATTAGGGGTAGTGGGATTGCGATGCTGAATTAACAAAAAACTAACTTGACCTTTTGAAGAGTTCGTAAATCGAACTAACACTTTAAGTTATTGCTTGTATTGTAAGTCTGGTGAAAAGTAAAGTTCTCATATTGAGTTCTAGTGTGCGATGATTGTTTTCATTTTGTATACGCTTTCAATTATTCACTAAAATATATAATCTTAATCTTCTTAATATATATAAATTACGTGTCACGTTGTTTGTCCGCTATGGACTCCTAAACTACCAAACCGATATCAATCAAATTTGCACAACGTGTGCAGTTTGATCTAACTTAAAAGATAGGATAGCTTAAATCTCAATTTATACCCGCAATATTAATTTATTGCAAAATATTTGTTTATTATTCGATAGTCACATTCTAACAGATGGCGCTGTGTTGAAAGTACCAACGTTTCACATAAGCTACAATTTAATGGCATAACCACCAAAAAAGCATGGTGCCAAGCCACAGCAACGCTTGGGCGTTCTGCTAGTATATATATATATATATTTAATATAACTAATGTGATGTAATGTGTTACATAGCTAGTTTTCATACAACTTTGAATGTTTTCAAAATCAAATAAACTATTCGAACTGGGGCTTTGGTTTTTAGTATGATTTCCAAGTTCTTCCAAAACCTACTAAACGCTACCATAAAAAATTACATTCTAAAGACCTTCCTAAATTTTTATTTACCGTCATAAAGCACTCGAAACGTGTTGTAGAATTCCGATTAACTCTCAAAGTAATTTTATCGTTTATAAAATCTACGCGTGGCTATGATACAGGTTAATACAGCACAAATATGTTAGGAATGCAGATAATCTTCACGTTACAATGTAATTGAAATGAGGAGACAATCAATAGTTATTACAGGGCAATTACTATTTTTATTTTTTAATCTCGTATACCAAGAGGGTTCTACTATGGTTAATTATCTTAAGGGCTGGTTACTCACGATAATTAATTTAAAAGATTTATCCATGTGCTTCATTTAGACTTATATTAGTCTGTTTAGGGAATTATCGTGTTGTAGTGAGTGTGTCCAATACTTTTTGAAGTGAAACTTCTTTTGGGTAAAGGGTAAAATTTTATATTTTAGATATATTGATATGTGTTTTTAATAGATATAAATAAAATATGTTTATTATGGAACATAAGATACAGGTATCACTCATCGGCAAAGAAGACAGATGAGGCCGAGAGAAAAAGTCGCCGTAAAAAACTCTCGGTACTCTTTTAAAATAGCAAATCATCAAACAATACTACTAATACATATCAATATCATTATTATTTTAATAACTAACTAAATTAAAAAAATATGGTTTTATATTTTTATAAGGGCACAGATCCAAGACCTTTTTTGCTCAGCCAACTGGGTCTATTTTAGAAAATGTGTTCATAAGTTAGCAATTATGATAATAATGAGTTTGTTATATTATTTGGTAATAATTATTACCATATTTGTGATGCTATTTCTAGGTACATAACAACAACTAATTTTAGTTCTGGTTTTTAATTAGCCTTAGTATCATCCATTAATATAGAGAGAGTGGCAAAATTAAATTATGAGATTTGGCCAGCTTAACTCAATAATAATTAATTTACAAAATTAATTTTTAATTACACTTCTGACATGTGTACTTTGTCCGCATGCACCTTTTTTTATGTAATAGGAGCCAAACAGCAGGCTCATCTGACGTTAATACCGCCACTGGACGCAAGTGCGTTGCCGGCCTTTTAAGAATTGGTACGCTCTTTTCTTGAAGGACCCTTAGTCGAATTGGTTCGGAAATACTGTCAGAAAGGTCACAAGTGCGTGCTTATAATTGGTTTAGTGGCACTTAAACGAGGGAGTTAGTTTGAAACAGTTTTAATTTGTTAAGAAAGTTATTTATTAATTCATTAACACTTCGTTGCATACAGAAATATAATGCGAGTGACATAATTAAATAAAAAAGGAGAGCAACTGGCGGCCTTATCGCTTTCGAGCGATCTCTCCCAAGCAACCACTGTGAGAAAAAAAAGAGAAGGTAAGCAAGAAGTGCTTTAATATATAAGACACAGTTATTAAGACAAAACTAATGGAACAATACAAAGCAATTAAAACATGAGTAAACAATTCAAACATTTCAATATTTTTCATACAACTGAGGGAAATCTCGGAGGCTCATCTGATATTAAGTGATGCCAATAGATACTTACACTGACAGAAGTCTCGCAAGTGCGTTACCGGCCTTTTAGGAATTCGTACGCTCTTATCTCGAAGGGCCATAAGTCGAATTGGTTCGAAAAGACTTCAGTAGAATGTGACTCGAGAGGGATTTATTTATTTATATAGATATTTAAAAAAACGTGAGTTTACTTATGAGAAGCTATACTTTTAAAAAAAAGATAAAAATATTTTCAAATATTCTATTCTACGTTTGTAGAAAAAACGACACTAACCATACAAAAAAGTTATTTAATATATTGAATTTATTATAACGCATTATCTAGTTAAATAAAGTTTATTTAAAAATCACAAAAAAACTAAAATGTTGACTATATCTAACTTCAGGGTGTCGGTTTTTGTGACGGTGTGCGCGCATCGTAAAAATTTACTCTCATCATTTTTCCCTAACGCGCCAAAAGAAGTATAGCTAAAAAACACTTCATAGCTTATACTAATTGACAGTTGTATTTATATACACCCAGTTACGTACTTATTAATATCATCTGAAAAGCAAATTTTCTGCTAATATCGCAATGTTAACACGCCTTAAGCAATTATTACCAACAAGGGTGTGTAGCGAACACAGCTTGATCGGCTAAAACATCGCGCGTAGATTTTATAAACCTAAGTTCACAATTGTATTAATTGTATTTTCAATTGTGACTTCATGTTGATTGGTTCATTAAAATTTAAAAGCGCGAACTATGACAAAATACATTTTTGACAAATGGATGTCAGACTTAGACTCGTTTCTGAACTTTTCCGAACTAATCCGTTGAAATAGATGCAAAAACAAATATTAAAATAATTAAAAAAAAAAATATTAGACTTCTCCATTAATGACTTAATACTTGTCTAAAAAATGCTAAACAAACCACAGAATATATTAGCCAACTACCACAGATTATAAACGCAATAGATAGTTCCCAGTGTAAACGGCGCCTTGTTAAGTCATATCGTGCCCATGTATGGCGTATCATAAATTCATCTATACATGTGACGAACTCCCGACAGCATGGATTTATGGTTTGTGAGAGTATAACGGTGCTAACTTGACAGGTTTTTACGTCGTCGTCCAGTTATGATATGAATTAAATATGGAATTTAGAGAAAATTCCGCTTGATTTTCTTACCAGATTTATGCTTTGTACGTGAAAAGAATTAAAAGCTTTTTGATAATTGTATTATAGTATAATTGAAATGCTGAAGAGAGCTACTAACTATAATTTTGGGGCGATATTCCAATTATATACCGAGCTCAGCCTTGCGATTCTGTAACTCACTTTTCGAACTCTCACAGCGGTATTCGCAGCGGCGGTCGCGAACAATAAACTACAAGCTTCCTTATCTGAATGCCAAATCGTAAAATGACTGCTTCACGATTGATTTGAGAGCGACCGCTGATGCGAAAACCGCTGTGTGAGTTCGAAAAGTGAGTTACAGAATCGCAAGGCTGATGTGCTTTTGTATTAGACATGCTGCGTTAACTTGTGTCATTCTGTAGGAGATATATAAAGTACAATAAACACATTTGCCTCAAATTTCAAAAGGTCTCAGTTTTATATTAGTGGCAATTTTTTTGCTTCATCTTGAATTTTTGGTTTTAGGTCGGCTTGCTTCCTTCACTTAACGGCCGAGTATTTGCTTTAGGAGACAACTGTATTGGTGTATCAGAGTTTAAAGGCCGTATCTTTAAACACACGTTTGGGTCACAATAATATGGTAGTTTTTTTTAATATATAAAACCAGCCAAAACCTGCCCAGGGAGCTCATCTAACGTTAAGTGATACCGCCTATGAAGACTCACATTACCAGAAAGCTTTCAAGTGAATTGCCGGCCGATTTTTGTCTGCATCGATATCCTAAACAATCAAAATTTTCTTCTTCTTTTGTTGACACAACATGAATAAGATGCCTAAAACCGAACATTACTTTAGTTTAAGCTATTGGGTAGTATTGGAAGAAATTAGGTCAAAATAATATTCCTTATTAGCAATAGTCATTGTATAGGCTAGATTGTAATTCATGTAAAGTCGCAGTCTTTTTTGTGAACTTTATTGTAAAAAAAAAAAAAATTTTTAGTACCTTGGGTCCCAGTTAGCTGAAAGCCTTCGCCGCGATCGCGTGCGTAACCGCATACGAACAAGTCGCGGAGCCTCTCCCCTTACGCTGACCGCTGCAGCGCCCCCTTTTGATGAGAATAGCTGTAAAATAAATACTAAATTTTAGCCTTAAGTAATTAGTAATTAAGGTGACATCAGATTTTTTATTTATTAAAAAATAGTCGCCATTTAATAATCTGAATTGTAAAGAAGAACGGCGAATTCTTCACTTTGTCTAATAATTATATGATTTCGCTTTGTGGGACTGTAGGAAAGTAGGTATGTATTAAGCCGTTTTAAGAATTATTCTAATAGTATCCCCGTTCTGTTAATATGTTTATTGTTTAGCCTGGAGTCGAATTCAGAAATTAGTGGTTATAGTTAATTTAGTAACGTGGCTATTTTGTTTTGTACCACTTAAATTTACCTAAACCTATTCAATCGATATATACAATACGAAGACATAGCCGTCAAAAAAGGGCTATAATTTGTCTCTTCATCGTAGCGTAAATATCTTGTGACGAACTAAGACTGTGTTGTTCGAACAAATGTAGTCTTTAGATTCGTTCGAACAACTTAAGGCACCAAGTTTAAACATGAAATACTTATATTGTTTGACTTTATTTATCAATCAATCTATAAAAAATGTTTATTTAATTTTTACGATGATTTTAATATATAATTATATACATTAATGATATATTATTATTAAATTATATTAGTATAATTACCTGTAATATATACCGATCTTCATTTTTTATAACTGCAGACAATGTACTGGTTTCACTTCCGCTACTTTCTTGTAGAAGATTCAATTGATCTGTTGAGAACACCTTCAGTTAAACACCCGTTGAATATGTGAATGATAATTGTCAATAGTACATTTAAAAGATAAAAAAATAAATTTCTTGAATAAATAACCTTCTAAAAACACCCTAGACATATTGATTCCTCCTAAATAAGGAGGGAAAACCGTCATATTTGTATCACTGATCCATAGTACAAATTGTGTATTGCCAGCTGTCAGAAACTACAGCAGCGAAACAACAGCTCAAACCTGTCGTTCACTTTTTGACAATTAGCTTTTAAAAATATATAATAATCTCGGGTTTCCGTTTGTGAATATGATTGTTGAGTTAATATTCTACAAATTTTGTTTTTATATTGTAGTAATAAACTGTGTTCTACTTAAATTTTGTTAAATACAATGTGAAATAACATTAAAATTTGTATTTAATTTGGCAAAATATTTTTTTATTAATTTTTTTTTTATTAAAATAAATTTTCTTAATCCAAAAATGTATCCAACCTACCGTCTGAACCTTGGAAATGTCCTCTATAGAGAGCCCAATGAAAATCTCTGGAGCAGGGGCTCACTGTGATGTACACCGTTGATTGTAATAATTGTGTTGTGTTTAGCTCCAAACTGAAAGAAGGAAGATATTATACATGTCTTGTATCGTATTTTTATGGGATAAAATAAAGTTATATTATAATAATATCGTCTAACGGCAAAGGGAGCGTTCAAGTATTACGTCACGCAATTTTTGGAGATTATTGACCAAACCCCCCCCCCCATGTAACGCGCCGTAACGTTTTTCTGTATCCAACTACAGTACTACCCAAGTATAGTAAAACGAATCGTGACCACCTACTGACTCTTTATACCTAAGTTACCATTATGTGGTGTAAAGTACTAGAAAGTCGAAAATAATATTAACAATAACGCATAATTCAATCCCCGCCCCGCGTCGTAACGTTTTACAAAAGGAATTGAACGCTCCCAAACGGTTGGACCGTTTGCGTAAAGTAGTTGTAGACAGGGAAACTGAATTTGATTCCCAAGTTAAAGAAGCTAAAACTAGTTAAGTTTGGGAATAGGAAGGAAGGTGAAACGAGAGCGCGGGTAGCCGGGCTTCCTCTTGCCCATAATTATTTAAAGAATTTTTGGATAAGCGGCGCGGCCGGCTTTCCGTGTATCCCGCAGCAATATTAAACAAGCGTTATAAAACTTAAATCAATTTTTTAACGTGTTTAAGTATATACGAGTATTTGCGTCGTGTACTGAAGAATGTAAATAAGAGAAGAATAACGGTAATTAAAACTTGAATCTATTTTCAAGAGCTGTCAAAACATTGGACGAAGTTTGTAAAACTATTTGACAGTGACGTGATTCCATTACGAAGCGAACGAATTCGAAGATTTTTTATTTATTTTAAAAAATATTCAAACATTTATGTTATGTGAACAAAATTCTGTGTGTGTGTTCTTCGTCCACCGTACGAGTATATTAGGTAGCACCGCAATCGTGTTTTCGTTCTTTTTGTTACGTACTTTCTGGTCTCTCCTTCATCCAATCTGTAGACAGTTTGATTGTCCATCGGCAGCCACTCTACCGCTCTGGATTCATGCCTGGTAACCAACACACTTGGAGCTGCAAAGCCGGCACCAGCAGCTTGGAGTATAATCAGCATGAATACACGAACTGCTAGCCGCTTGATAGTTCTGCAAAGAAATAACAAAGTTGCGATCATATAATAAATATGTAGTGGTACCTAACCGTACAGTGTCTTCAGCGTGCTCATCCCTGAGGTCGTAGGTTCGAACCCCGCCTGTGCACCAAAGGACTTTCTATCTCAATCAAGGGAAACATCGTAAGGAAACCAGCTTGCCTTAGACCTAAAAAGTCGACGGCGTGTGTCAGGTACAGGAGGCTGATCAACTTGCCTATTAGATTGACAAATGAAACAGATACCTAAAGAAATCTGAGGCTCAGACCTCAGACTCAGAAAAAAAAGGTTGTAGCGCCACTGATTTATTTTATCTACTGTCAAACTATTACTACTATCAATCTCTTATACTGCTTATGTAAAAATATATATGTAGTATGAATGGAATAATATCGAATTGGATTCTAAAATAATATTGTGCGGAAAACCGCAAGTATCCAATCATTGTTTGTGATAATAATGATTGCATTTATAGATAGTAACCGTGATTTCTATTCTATGAAAGCATTTGTTTCGATTTTCAACGGAGATTATAAGGTTTTAGATAATTTGACACAGTGGTTTAAAATTTCATTGATAGGACCTTGCCATGCGATCTAAGGCCCATAGCCTGTTATTTTTTTTTATTTCAAGTTTGACATACTAGCCTAGTGGTTAAGCGGTTCTTTTAAAACAGCTGGCAAATGGGCAGGAGGCTCACCCGATGTTCAGTGGTACCGCCCTGTACATGGACACTCACAAAGCTCGCGAGTGTGTTGCCGGCCTTGTGAAATATGCGTAACTCAACCCTGAGTCCTGAGATTTCGTATCCTTGATGAATAGGAATTTCTAAACCGGCTTGTCTTGGATTTAGAGTAGCTTGGCAGGAGAAGGCTTATCATCCATTTACATAGGTGATGAAACAGCTGCTATATATAGTATATGATGTTACGGGACTTATGTTAATGATAAAATAGTTTTAACTCCAAAAACGAGCGTATCGTGTGTATTTCGTGTTTGTAAAAAATATCGAAAGTTTTGATTACAATTAGAAATATCCCAACTTATAAACTAAGGGTGATCAGAAAAAGGCACTAAGTGTGACTCGTGTATGTCGAAATTGGATTTTGACATACGAGAGATATAGTTCGTGCAGTCTCGTTTCTGAACTTTACCCTAAAAAGTTATTGTTAAGTGCTTTTCTGATACCTAATCCGCTGTTTTTTCTAGTACTTGTATTTTATATATATTTTTATTGTTTTTTAATCTCTTAAATTTTATTAACATTTTTATCATATATATAAGAAAAGATAGCTAGTATATACTGTTGATGTAGCATTATGTATGATGTGGTTAACAAATAAATACCGTAAGTTCTATTAAAATGTTTTGTAGTTTCTGATATATGAATATCCACGAATTCGACGTTGTACAATATAGTAACCGGAAAATAAAATTCACACCTTCCACTTTTAAATTCCAAGCACGTCGCACAGCGCCAACACCCATATAAAAATAAATTAATAATTTTCTTATACTGTTAAAGGGGCAGACTACTAAATGGAACATGCTGATACTTTTTTACTCGATCCTTGAAATGTGGACTTGGCTACATAAGAAAATAATAATAATACTGAAATAATTGGATACCACATGGATCACGGTTTGTTCCCACTTTACATTAAAACAGTCGTGGATGTTGACGATCGCCCAGAGTCTGGAAATGCAGCCGAGAGATTCAGTCGTGTTACCTATAATATTTTTTTTTTTTTATAGAACGGGGGGCAAACGGGCAGGAGGCTCACCTGATGTTAAGTGATACCGCCGCCCATGGACACTCTCAATGCCAGAGGGCTCGCGAGTGCGTTGCCGGCCTTTTAAGAATAGGTACGCTCTTTTCTTGAAGGACCCTAAGTCGAATTGGTTCGGAAATACTTCAGTGGGCAGCTGGTTCCATATAGTGGTTGTGCGCGGCAAAAACTGCCTTGAAAAACGCTCAGTTGTGGAACGGCGGACGTCGAGGTGATACGGGTGGAATTTCGTATTCTGTCTCGACGTCCGATAATGAAATTCAGCTGCAGGTATTAATCCGAACAACTCCTCTGAACACTCTCCATGGTAAATGCGGTAGAAGATGCAGAGTGACCCCACATCTCTACGCAACGCCAAAGGATCAAGCCGCTCGGAGAGGGATTGGTCGTCGACGATTCGAACCGCTCTGCGTTGTATACGGTCAAGTGGAAGGAGCTGGTACTGGGGAGCCCCCGCCCAGAGGTGAGAGCAGTACTCCATGTGGGGCCGAATATATACTGGAGCAACTCATATCCAAGCACTAGGATCGTTTAAATATTCATTTATATTATAATAAGCCTTAGCAAGCAGTTTTACTTTAATGTACGATTTAAATTTATTTATTGACAACGCTTGTATCTCACTAGGGATTTTGTTGAAAAAACGTATACAATTGCCTTGGAAAGAATTACTCGTTTTATGCAGCCTTCTGGTTGGTGCGCTAATTTTGTCTTTATTACGAGTACTATAATTATGGAAGCTACTATTCTTTTTAAAGATATCTATATTTTTCCGCACATATAAAATATTCTCATAAATGTATTGACTTGCCAGAGTCAAAATATGTAATTCCTTAAATTTTCTTCGGACCGACTCCCGTGGGGACAACCCACAGATCGCTCTTATAGCCCGCTTTTGCACTACAAATATCGATTTAATGTCAGCTGCATTACCCCACAAAATAACACCATATGACATTATACTATGAAAATAGCTGAAATAAACAAGCTTTGCTGTGTTCTCATCCGTAAGATCGCGTATCTTTTTAACTGCGAACGCTGCGGAACTTAGCCTATTCGAAAGACCTTCTATGTGTCGGCCCCACTGGAGTTTACTATCTAAAGTAATTCCCAAGAACACCGCATTATCAACAAAGTCTATTTCCTCGTCTTTAATTATTATTTGAGAATGACTACTTTTTACATTTGTAGTTACAAATTTAACACATTTTGTCTTCTTTTCGTTTAACTTAAGATTATTTGTATTAAACCAGTGAACTACACTGGAGATGGCACTGTTTACGTTATCAAGTGATGGATTTTGTCGTTTCACTTTAAATAAAAGCGAAGTGTCATAATTTATTAATATACCGTCTCAAAGGTAAAAGCTGTATTAGCATTAATATCTGTATTTCTACAGAGGACTCTATTGGCTTCTTGGCAGAAGTTCCAAACTGTCAGTAGATAATAAGCTACTCATCTACGAAATGCTTTTGAAACCAATTTGGACATACGGGATTCAACTATGGGGTTCGGCGTGTAACTCTAACATAAGTATCATACAGAGGGTTCACAATTACATTTTGAAACAAATATCCAACTGTCCGTGGTTTATAAAAACATCGGAGATTCATGAGCACCTCAAAATCAGGACTGTCAAAGAGGAGATCAAGACCTGGAGTATGAAATACAGAAAAAGGCTAGAAATGCATCCTAATAAGCTTGCCACGCAACTAACCATACCGGACCTAATAAATAGGCTTAAAAGGCGGCAAATCCTAAGTCTTGATAGACACGGTTGAAATAGAGGAGCAGTCTCGATGGAGATTTTGCTCTGAACGTCTAACAGCTCTCAACACATCTGCTCATAGTCTAGCTGACTGATTGCAATATAAAGAATTATAATATAATATAATAAGCCTCTTATCCTGAACTGTTTCTTTGACTTTGTGGTTGACTCTTATCTTTAAGTTATAAAATATCTCTGAGTTCAGTTTGCCTCTTGGCAAAGGCCTCCTCTTACAATTTCCATTGTACTCTGTCTCTTGCAACCCTTCTCCATTTTGAGCCTACTGTTAATTTTAATTCGTCTTCCCATCTCTTGCTTTGTCTACCTCTGTTCCTTTTCCCATCTCTACAGTTCCAGTCAGTTATTATGTTGCTCCACTTTTCTTGTTTATCACGTATGATGTGCCCAGTCCATCTCCACTTCAAACTATCTATTCTAGTGAGTATGAAAGACTATTATAAAAAAAAAAAAAAAAAACTGTATTCCTAGACGGTACAGTTTATTAGAATACATACGGAGTTTCACAAATAAGAGCTATAAGTAACAGTAACCATTGCAGCTTAGAATAGATGATTCTTGTTCTTTAACTATATGTGTATAATAATAGATATTCATATGTCAATAGTTTCTTCAATTTTATAATATCACTTAGTGCCGTGTATTGCTGATTCAGATTAGAAATGTTACACATATTTTTGCACTTTTGTCGAAATAAATTTTTTTAAACATTCAACTTCTAAGTATTGATATTATTTATAATTAAGTTATTATCTTTGTACGGAATAAACGTTTTAATAAAATTGCGTTGTTTATTTTAATTTAGTCCAGTCAGTCAGTTATTCGGGCTGTATTTTTTCAATTACAAGCAAAAACAATTTTAAAAGTTCACACACCGCGTACTCGAATGAGCGTATTGCGAAATAAACATAAATCTACCTTCATACCACAAGAACTCATTGTTCTTAAGGTTCTACAGGTCAAATATATGCACACGAAAACAACCTTCATATTGTTTATAATAAGTGACAGAAACGCGTGTACATGCAAAATTATTACGTATTCTTTCGTTGCCGGACGATAAATCTCTGCGTAGTTATATGTAGTAAATTCCATAATGATTTAGTGTTTCCATTATTTCTTTAGTGTGAAGTATTGCCGCGTAATTTTAAACCACAGGGATAAAGCTATTGAATACTTTTTCTAGAAGGGAAGTGACCTTATAAATAACCAATTAAACCTTTTTATATCCTTTTTGAGGTTTAAAACTTGCCGTCTCTATATATAAACGTTTTTACTCTATTTTAATTTGATTTGTTACACGTTTTGTCTTGAAACGACTAAGTACTTTTAAAGACTGCTTTAATTTGACGTGGCTTTTTTTGTACTGGTATGTCAATAATATTATGAACGTATGCAGTTCCATAATGCCCGTATGGAGCAAAAGCAGACAAACTTCTGTTTTATTCCTATGTTTTCTTAGCCAAATAGAAATTAAGTCTATCACTTATATTTTATATTTTTATATGTAATGTATTTCAGTTTCCTCATCTTACTTTTGTAACCGTACAGAAGTGTTATTTGTGCACAATAGCAAAATGTATTTAATTAAAGGCCGGCATCACACTTGCGAGCCTTCTGGAAGTGTGAGTGTCCATGGGCATATATCAATTAACATCTCCTGTCATCAGTGGCATATATAAAAAAAAAAGAATTGGTGGGGATTCGAACGCGTAACCACAGGGGCTTGTACGCTTGACCACTAATCACACTTTATAATAATAATTATAAGAAAATCAAATAATTGGCAACAATTCAATCTCATAAATAGAACGCATTCAATTAAATGACAGATACACGGTTGCCAGTTACGAAAAATTTCTACAAGTCTGCTCTTTTCAATCGTGACAATGTTGACATTTAAACGTCTTTTATCACTGGCAATAGTGCTAGTAAAATAAATCTGGATCTAGATTTAATCGAATCCCAGTTATCTTCGTTTTATTGGTACGGATAAGACAAAGGGCGGAGATTATTTTTGTTAAAAATAGGTAGTTAACATTTTATTGACATTACTTTATAATATTAACTAGATGAACTCGTGAACTTCGTTTCACCTACATATATATTTATTTGTGTGAAAACGTAATACAACATTTTTGAAACAGAACAAAGACAACCTCAAACTACAACCATGAAACACATTTCTGAAGGCACCTATATATGACAACCAAGTGACACTTCTTTATTTCTAAAAAAGACAGGAACACACAATAGGAACAGATTTTATAGGGAATTTTTATTGTCGTTTTTAGTATTTTTTTTACTTATTATTTATAATTTCCACCGTTTAACCCTTCTCTGGACTTCCACACATAATCAAAGACCAAAATTAGCCAAATCGGTCCGGCCGTTTTCGAGTTTTAGCGAGACTAACGAACAGCAATTCATTTTTATATAGATAGATATATATTATATTTTTGGACTCACGTTTTAGAATTTATATAAGTACGTAAGTTATTTATGTAAGTGTTACTATAAGTTATAAAAAAATAAGTTATATTTCTTTTTCTTTTTTCCGTGGTCTACTTTTTGTACGGCTCCTTTTAGGGTAAAAGCCTCGTTCATATTTTTCAATTTCTCTTTGTCTTAGATTCATCCAGTCTTCCTCGCTAGTTCTATAATGTCATCTGTTCATCTTTTCTTTTGTCGTCCTAGACCTATACAATATACATATCTTGCCAGTAGGTCCAGTCCATTTTGTTATTTAAATATATCTTTAAATATGTAGAATGTAGATCTTCTGTGCGTGTGTTTGTAATTAAACTTCTAAACGGATGGACCGATTTAGGTGAAATTTTTTGTGTGTTCAAGAGGATTTGAGAAAGTTGTAAATTTATATATATATATATATACAAATAGGTACATGTTTTTTGTTTAAGTTTGAAATGCAGTGCATATATTTAATGCTAATCTTTGTATTTGTTAAAAAGTTAATTTTTAAAGATTATTATTATTTAAGTATTTTTTTCTATTGAATAAAAAAATCAGTGGCGTTACAACGTCTTTAGGTCTTGGCCTCAGATTTCTGAATTAGTTTCATGATCATTTTTAAATCTAATAGGCAACTGGGTGATCAGCCTCCAGTGCCTGCCTCTATTTAATAAAACCAGTGGCTTTTTAAGGTCAGGGTTCAGATTTCTGTATCTGTTTCGTGATCATTTGTATTGCAAAGAATTTTTGTGTCTATGTCATGCCGGTTCGACCGAGTGTTAAATCCGCACATAGACAGATAGTCCACAGCTGGAGCTGGGGTAAGAACCCACGACCTCAGGAATAAGAGTAGCTCGCTGATTAGACCATTGCTCGTTTTTTAATATTACAAAGGATTTATATATTATTTAATTTATTAAATAAATTATGTTTAGGAAAGTGTATTAATATTGCAATTAATTAATAGCACCATTGTCAACTTTGTTTTACAGGAATGTGTATCTTTATTTCTCCGGAAACTAACCACATTCTTACTGCATGAGACATGAGGCGACTAAACTCTTAGCGCACTTTACGTTAGTTTCAAGTATTCATATACGACGTTATTTCATTTTTTTAAAGCACAATGTCGACTTTCCATATAACTTTTATATTTAACACGTAATAAATAAATAAATCAGTGGCGCTACTTTTTAGGTCTGGGCCGCTGATTTCTGAATCTGTTTCATGATCATGATTTGTCAATATAATAGGCAAGGTGATCAGCCTCCTGTGTTGACTTTTTGGGTATAACCCACGATTCCTCACGATGTTTTACTTCATGGTCGAGCAAATATTAAATGCGTTAGGTAAAGAAAGTGCATTGAAGCACAGCCGGGGATCGAACCTATGATCTGAGGGATGAGAGTCGCAAGTTTAAACAATTAATCTAACACTGCTCTACACGTCACAATTACTTAAAATACACACAGACACAGATTACATTCCTTAGAACTTGTAATGACAGCTTCGATATTCGGCCTATTTAGCTATTTTCATGATATTTGTCTAAATAATATATAATTATTTTAAATCTCAAAATTAAAGTAGTCCATAATCAATTCTGTCATTTTTAAACGTGTTTAAAATGCACTTAATTTAAAGTAACTATATTATGAATTGATTCGTCACCTTGGTCACAGACTTTCATACATGCCTAAAGGATTGGAATTATCAGTTCCCTATAGATAATAAAAAATAATGTTAAATTTATTTTTTTAGCTATAATTTTGGTCGGTAGTTATTTTTCCCCATTTAAAAGCAAGTCAGCAAGAAAACAGCCCACAGTTGTATCTTTCAGACACACACTCAAAGTCAATTGTCACTGTCAAACTACGTTTATGTTTCTACCTCACTTCATTTATTTATGATAAATGAATAAGTAGATAAAATGGCACATATTTCAAGCACTGTGAAACAGTGCAATGACACAAGTCGTAAAACTAGATTTGAGTAGATATCAATCATGTGTCAAAGTATTTGCCAAAACCATTTAATGAATATTTAAAATCATTTTCAACATGTACTTTGCGTGACATTTTTCTAATAAATTAAATGAGAAGTTGTGGAATCCTCAACCAAATTTATTGCGTGACACTCGTGTCGGACATAAATATGCCAATTTTCAGTCGTTCTTAAATGTCGCGTTAGGTGAAACGTCTATTGGCTATGGAATAACTACAGTGAGAATTAATTGAAAAAATTGAATTGTACTGTTATCCAGAGACAGTGCGTTCAAACCCCCGCGAAAGTCTAAGTTTGAAATGTTTACTATATGATTGAATAATGATTTGTATTTGACAATATAAAAAAATATACTTATTGTTTAAAAAAAAACTGTTGTTATAATTTATCAAAAAATCCATAAACAAACAAAAAACTTTCTTAGATAGGTCAGTTAGATGACAGTAAACAGTCGCAGATTAGTCGGCGATGACGTATGTTGTATTCGCATGTCTAATCCTAATAGGTACTATGTGCTAGTTTAATTTCATAAAATATTATTAAGCAAGAATTATAATTATGATTCCTGTTCACATAAAAAACCTGACGTTTGTCTACGAGTTTAACTGCGTGACATAGACACTGGTGCGACGCCATCTTGCCAAATGAAACATTTTGGAGGGTTTTTGAAATTGTACTGAATTTGTAAGTGTTAATTAACAGAATTAAATGTATATAATTCATTCAATACACTAATGAATAATCTTTAATGATTTTTAAACACTCTTCTTCCATTTTTATCTATATACGATATTATAGTCAAATTGTAAGGGCAAAATTTTGTAAAGTATAGTCAACCATTTGGTTCATGAGAATGAAGTTATCTTATACCTATTAAGCTTTATAAGAAATATAATACTAATTTCATATTATATAATACAAATTATACATAAAATATTAGCAATAGAAATTTATGTATACGTTGCGTCTTTTGCTTTTCGGAGCCGTTAAAAAACATATCACAAATATACTGTAGGTATATATTTCCTTACTATTCGTATGTTAGACTGTGTCTCAAACATTGAATCGACTGTTACTATAAAACAACAAAAATATAACTATAAATAAACAGTCTGCCGGTCCGTCTGGCGATGTTTTGTGTTCGTCTGTTTTGATGTATTTCTTGATGTTTTCGGATTTGGACATTTTTATAAATAACTCAGGGTTCGCGCTGCTCAGTGCAATTCAAAGATTTATGTTCGTAACACGAAATATTGTCTATGGTTTACGGTTTTTCTTTCTATTCTCTCTGGTGAAACGACTTTTGGTTGATAGGCATGGAAGAATTATCATCTACTTTTCTGTGGTAAATATCCACAGATACAGAATTGAGAGGTTACCGTATAGTCAACATTGAGCCCTCTGGCATTGAAAGTGTCCATGGGCGGCGGTATCACTTAACATCAGGAGGGCCTCCTGCCCGTTTGCCCCCTATTCTATAAAAAAAAACCGTACTATGAATTTTGTATGGACAAAAAATAGCATCTTAGAAGTAAACTAAAACAGAGTTTACTTCTAAGATGCTAATTTATTACAATAATTCAAAAATTTCTATAGTATTAAAAAACACATTAAAAAAACTTCTTCGGGATTTATTGTATTTTAAATAGTTTTGGATTGCTTTATGTACGCCTATTATAAATGCTATTTATAAATAAGCTAATAAGCTAATAACTTTATAAGTTTGGCAAAACACATACGTATAGAAAAAAATTGAATAAAATCTCGCGCGAAGAACCTTTTGAGGTTGCATTTGTGAATTCCACGCCGCTGTATGATTTTAAATACAATTTGAGCATACTAAATCATTAGTAGAAATTTTCGTACCTATAGGTATGTTATACAATAAATTGATTTGAAGAAGAAGAATTTGTAACGGTGTTATATTATGGCATTAAAAAAATCACAATTTCTAAAATTTTCGGCTTTATTACAAACGCTTTACATGCGCTTTACACCTCGTATTTAAATTAATTAATAATTTCACTGTTTAAATTACTCTTCAGTCACTTTTCATCACTATATAACAGATAGAGATGGCTTTATGAAAATGGAGATATAATTTATAGCCTGTATTGCTATTTACGTCAAACAAACGTGACAAAACCATAGTTTGTAGAATGAACACTTTGAAAATATTAGTTCACGCATTTTGACTCGTTAGTGATGTAGGGTTGTCAAATATCACGCTGATTTGGTATCTGTCAAATTAGAGGTATATTTAATAAAAGCAACTAATTTTTATTTGCATTTTGGCATGACTCCGACGTTCCAAAAACTATAACACAGCGCACGCTTATAACAACAGCCACAACCTCAAATACTAAGTGTTATACACACACACCCAGTCACATACTCTTCCGACTTTTGCCCATAGAAGAATTTCAAATATATTATAATCTAATTTTGATATATCACACAACAGCTCCGACGACAAAGCAGTCGGGGAATTTGCCAAAGAAATTATAATTAAAAAAATGCTATCAAAGTTAGTTCCACTTATAATTTTTAATCTGTTAAATTTTTTTGAAAAGAAATTAAATCTGGTACCATCCCAGACTAAATGCTATTTATTTTATGTAATTTTTAATTACCAGTGGGTAACATAAACGCAAGCAATTAACTTGTAATTAAACTTGCGTGTGCGCAACCCTATAGGTGTTAATACAGGATGTTATGACTTTTGAATCCTTTAATCGTTAAATCCCGTTTATTTTCGCAATTACTTGGAAATCATTTAATGTTGTTTCAATTGTGTGTATAATGATTTAGTAGTGCAGGAATATTGTCTCGGGTTCGATTTGTGTATGTGAAAATATACTTGTGTGGACACGTTAGCCCCATCTCACCTCCCTTGGATATGCAAAAAAGCTGCGCCAGCTTTTGCCACAGAGCATGCTTAAAACAAATAAACGGCTCAAATATAAGAGTCCTCCCTTTGGAGTAGAGACTCTTGGGCCGTGCGATTCAAGTGCACAAGCTCTTAATAAAGATTTAAGTTGTAGATAGTACCAGTTGTAGATAGTAACCCCAGAGCTGGTGCTTTCCTTGCTCAACGAATAAGTATCGCAATACAGCGAGGAAATGCCAGCAACACTTCCACAGGGACCAAACTTTTTATTTTTCTATTTATTAATGATTATTACTATGTAGGTTAAGAATATTGTTTCGTTAGTTATTTTAATTGTTTAAAGACGCATGGGTTCGCCAATTAACTGCGAGTATACACTGTTAATACATAATTATGTAGGAATAAAGAAAATACCAAATAATTTACAAAGCGTGGTTACTAAAAGTCTCCATGGAGTTTCTGAAAATGTTCACCGAGTCATTTTCATAATAGTAAGTTTCTAAATAGTAAGGAATAATTCCAAATTCAATTGTTTAACAAACAATTGCACTCAAATCACCGTACGTGCCAGGCTCAGTCAATGTAATGCGATATGTTTTACTTTCAATTATTTCTCGAGAACGTTTTGTATTGTTTTAACAACTAATTTAAGTTTTGTTTTTGTTAACACTTGTTCGCCGGAGCTTATCTATAACCTAACCTCAACAAAACTTCCTAGGGAGATTGCTTTTCTATGCCTATTTACAAAGTTTACTATGAAAAGTGTTTTGAAGAGTTGTTTGGTTTGATCCCTGCCTCGTTTCGACACCGTACGAGTCGTATTAATTCAAAATTTCATCCGTATCAGCTTGATGGCTGAAAGTCTTCCACTGTGGAATAGACTCCTGGTGGGGGTCTTCCTCCTTCAAATGCCGGCCACTCACTTAATTGGATGTCAGTGGTCTGCGATGACTGTCTTTTTTGGGACCCGTAGGCTGATTTACCCCTATCATATTAAAAAAATGAACACAAAATTGACGACTCAAGCACAGCTGATGACAACGATGATCACCAGGATTTACAGAAGTATATCAAACGATGGCTCTTGAAGTATTATAACTTAAAATATTAATCATAAAACTGTCCGGTGTTTTGCGAGCTTTCCAATCATGATCGATGGGTTTGCTAAAGTACGCAGTGCCAGCCGAATTCGCTCGCGCCAGATATATCCTTAGTTAAGTTAGCTAACTAGACTTAAAATATTTCTTTTACTTTAAGATATTGTATATGTTGGCCTAGTGGCTTCAGCGTGCGCCTCTCCTTCCCTAAGGTCGTAGCTCCGACCCCGGATGTGCACCAATGAACTTTCTTTCTATATGCGCCTTGTATATACGCTCAAACGGTGAAGGAAACATCGGCTACTCGCCCTACTCGCCCATTAGGTTGATAAATGGTCATGAAACAGATACAGAAATCTGAGGCCCATCCCTAAAAAGGTTGTAGCGCCACTGATTTATTTTTTATTCTTATTGTTGAATATGTCCTAGATACTCAGAAGTTTTATGTAACCCCTTGGTAGATTATATGCGTGTACGCAGCCTCCAAACTTTTTTCTTTCGGCCGATTTACTGACACATGTAGAATTATATTTTTTGGAACGAAGTTCCTTATCGCGAGTTGTGAAAGGGGGCTAGACGGAAAAAATTCTTACAAAAAGTTGTCACGACACTTTTTTTCTATTTGCTATTGTAATACACCGGTTCTCGTCCGATCACCGAAGTTAAGCAACGTCGGTCGAGGTCAGTACTTGGATGGGTGACCGCCTGGGAACACCTCGTGATGTTGGCTTCTTTTTCGTCGTAAGATTGGTGTCGAGAAAATCTATCATACTGTTATGATACCAATGAACATATAAATTAATCGAAAGGAATTTCGTTCCATCCGGGTGTCCCTTGATACCTTTAAAAAAAAATTTATACGCTAGGTTGGGGCCTACGGAGCAGCCGTAAAGGGAAGATACTACAGTCCATGGAGATCCATGTTTGAGGATACACTGCCGGTCTTTAAGAGAAGATTTAGACTCTTTCAAAATCCTATGTTGGGTTATTAAATACAATTAAACAGATATTTTTTTTCCAATGTTGGAACCTGTCAGAAACTACTCACGAGAGAAACCTCAAACTGGGAAGATTGGTCTTACTCGATTAGACCTAGGCCAAATATATATTACTGTAATGTCATGAGTTTTAACACATTTATTATATATTATTCATTAACTAGCTATTATAATGATGTCTATATACACACCATACATACAAGCCAACATGAAAGACGGTTAACTGTTATTATGAATAAAATCTTATATATTAGATGAAAAGATGAGTAAGAAAAACGGATTACTAAAATTGAAATTGCCATTTTAAAGCTAATTACACTCATAACCATACACAATAATAATAATAAAAATGTTCAAAAAGAATCCTAACAAATTTTAAAAGTTTGGTCCCATCACTCAAAATAACTTAATTTAGTTATTTAAAATTAAGGTATAATTTTTGGTCTTCAAACCTCACTTAATTTATAATAGTTTAGCCTCTTTTTAAACTGATTTAAATAAATACTTATTCGTTTGAATACTATTAAAAATCCCTTTTTTATATACATATACATGTATGTAAATAGTAAGTATTATATTTATTTCCTGTCAGTTTCCGTATCATAAATTTGTATGCTGCTTCTATTACCATAGCATTAGACTATGTTTATATAACTGTGAACATTCTTATGCCTTTTATGACGTCAATTTTGGGCATCAACGTTTCTATGATTTTTGAAAAAACAGGATGTTTATTTTCGTAGAGACCTTGAAAAGGTTATGAGCCTCTTCTATTGACTACATTTATGTACCAACATCAGTACTGACATATATTAGTTAGAGATTCTGCGGAAACGCCGTGAGACTAAACTTTTTTGTTGTGTTGGCAACACTGTAATGTCATTCGAGTTCGACAGTAAATTAATAGTATTAAATATAAAAAAAAAAAAATTGTGAATAAATAAAAAGGCGTAATAGCAAATAACAATTTTTGATGATTTTGAATTAATAGACATATTCAGTTAAAGATATCAGAAAATAACCTATATTGTAAATGGAAAACGCGATCGCGCCTTTCGCTTGATCGTGATTGGTTAAACGGAACAAAGGGTAACGTGTATCTGTTATTAGACTAGTTGTTAACCAACCATAGTTGATATAAATGCGCCGATCTTTCGTATTTTGTTTTACGTAATCATCCGCCGGAACAGATTTCGATGATCTTGCACTTTTAGAAGGCGAGTAGTTAAAAATTATGCTACTCATGTGAATGTGTATCCTACTCGATAATAATATAACTTCTGATAATAAAACGTGGTCACGGTGACCACGCACGCTGTAAAGCACGCGAAACGTCGGTTAAATTAAAAATTATGAAAAATAATTGTAAATACATAACATCAATCCGGTAAAAAACTGTTTTATTATCAAATGTGTGAAAGTTATGTCAATAAAAGACAATAATAATATAACTTTATTTCTGGGTATCAAAATATTAGCTTTAGTTATGGAGTTAACTATTAAGCTGGGAACGTCTTAACGCTTTACTTATTAAAAGGGTTCCCAAATCATACACATTGCATTAAATTATTTATAATGGACGTCATTTGACGACGTTTAACCACTGAACATGTTGTTTTTTATTAAAACTACTATATATTAATTTATATTTTAAAAGCCCTAACCCCTTTTATCTTATAACCGCATAAACAATCTTCCTTCTTCCGCCAGTTCAACATCAAACTTGACAGTCTTCCTGGAATTGACAGCTGACATTTGACATTTCACTCATCACTAAGCGATCCACTAATTCGCTGTAAACAAATCGATTGTAACTCGATCCTTGCATGTCGCACGTTTAAGTAATAAATTGATGTATTATATATCGTGGTAAGTGGGACGGTAGGGCTTCATTATTATGTTACAAGGGGTTAAATGTATCGATTGATGCCCTTTGCATCATAAAATGTACAGTCTATATATGGGCTTAGGCTTCTATCCACGTAAAGGAATGCAGTTTTTGTTTTTGTTTTGAAGAAAAGGGTCTATAGATTTTTAATCGATATTGCGAAAAATATCACGTATAATTTGATAAATATAATCTTTTCGTAAACCAATATGTTTTTACTTTAATTGCCTGTTGGTTAGCATTTCATCGAGGCTTCGATTCCCGACGATACACTACCTGTTTCAAGTACCTTACTACATTAGATGGAAATTACTTCTAGTAATTCTTATATATTTTTTTTTAAGTTATGAAATAAATTAATAATGAACATACTCTGATCAACTAAAAATAAGCTAATATTTTGAGTAAAATTTCTTCGTGCATACAATCTCACTATAGTTGACCTAATATCTTATTTTCTATGCAAATTCTTTAAGTTTTTTCATTGCCAACTTATTCTTACTCTGATAGCGATTAATTAACACGCAGATAGTATATACATATATGTATATAACATATGATTAATCCTGGCTATGATTTTTAATATGAGTATTTATTAAAAAGCTTTCTCTCCGCTTCATCAATTTAAATGATTTTGAAGGGGTAAAAATCTAAATAGTTTATTGAACGATATTAATTAGTATACTTAAACTCACGAAAGGTATTTCTTTACACACACACATTTAAATCGAATAAAAAAAAAAAACTTACCCCATATTGGCTTTTCACAATTTGACACAAAACCACTTCGTACAACATTCAACGGAAAATAGTCCACAAATATAAAATCAACGACGTTTATAAAGACATATTTGAAATTCAATGTGATCATGAAAAATTGCTTTGAATTTGGAACCGATTTAAATGCGGCAAGTGGAAGGCTCCCGCTGATTGCGAGTTTACATTTTTATGACAATTCGAAATTTGAATTCGCGTAAGTGTTTTCGGTAGCAAGTACTGTGCGTGACGCACGCGCCGAGCCAACTGCAACGATCATGCGTGTGCAGCGGGCGCCTAGCGATGCATCGCTATCAAATAAACAAAAACTACGCGAGGGGTGCTCAATCTTAGGCCGAGCTTTAAGCTTAGTCATTCTAGAGAAAGTTTTGTATTTATATGCATTAATAAAGTAATATGATGACAATACAAAGTTGATAATGGGGAATTAAATTGTTTGAAAGGTTTTTCGTTAATTGAATTATGGAAGCTTTTACATCGAAAATAAATGCGATCTATTAAAATTAGGTTACATTTTAAACGTTTGTTATAATATGGTTATTGAAACAGTTATCATGTCATGTCATATCAAATCATGAGAAGATTCTTTAAATTAAAGCTTTATTATAAGCTTTATCGAAGAACAAAGCTTTATCCTTATCAGAATGCCAAATCGTAAAATGACTGCTTCACGACTGATTCAAGCGCGACCGCCGTTGCGAAAACCGCAGTGAGAGTTCGAAAAGTGAGTTACAGAATCGCAAGGCTGTTAGCCTAAAATAATTCTAACTATTTGTCATGTGTTCCAATTTTAAATAATTCGAATATTTTTGGGCTTTAAACAGTTGTTTCTATTACTTATTTCACCAGTATACATTTGAAAATAACGTTCTAGTTTTTTTAATTTAATCGTTTTGATAAAAATATTGACAGATTGAGAGTAAGTCATCTATTTCATGTGGCCTTCCGATGCGGAAGCATACGAATGATTTATGCTTTATTACACTAATATGTGCCACATGACGTCTTTTCACACTGTTAAATTTATTTCTATGACGTTATCATAATATAGTTTTTATGAAAAATATGTTTATTTAAATGACGATGTTTATGTGTGAGTGTCAAGTGTCAAAACCATCTCATATGGTGCAGAAAAGTACACAATCTTAGCCCACAGGAAAAGGATTGATGATTTTGAAATGTGGTGCTGGATGTTAAGAATACCGCTAAACTCACCAATGCCTCACCAGCTCCATTTAACAACCATATGTCGATAACTCATCACGTCGAGCTTTGGTCACACAATGCGTAGAGCATAGATTTATATCGTTAGATAGGCCCCGACACCAAAAACTGTGGCATTGTTTTTGAATGTGTGCGTTAACAAAATGCCGACACACGCACATTAACGAGTAGTTAAAAAATGTGTAATGTGTGCAACCTATACACAACAAGTGTACTGAGAAAATAGTGTCATCTCGTTTTCTCCTACATTAGTTGCAAACACTACTTTCTCTTTCGTGCACTCGCCATTTAATTTTTGACGTGACAACGTCTTATAATTCGATGGAGCCGGCTGTACGCACGAAAAAACATGACTCATGCGGCGTTACCTCGCTCTGAGACGTTACCTTGCTCTGAGGCGTTACCTCACTCTGAGGCGTTACCTTTCTCTGAGGCGTTACCTCGCTCTGAGGCGTTCCATTTAAAATTGACATAATTGTATTATATTTATGCGTACAAATAAATGTAACTTGATCAATTCAATTGTGATTTCCGTTTACCTCCTTCTCTATATCCATACAAAATAACTATCAAACAAATAAAATTTAATTTTTGGAGTTTACTCCTTAAGAAACGATTTCAGTTATAAGGCCCGGTACGGAAATTTTATGAGGCAAAAGTCAAGTGTAACACGAAATGTTGAGGCGTTATGTAGAAAGAGACAAACATATATATCTGTAGGATTGAACGTGTAAAAGAATGAGATGGAATACATTACACAGACTTTTCTATTTTTAATTCACGTTTTGACAGTCAAAAAATAAAAGTAGATTTTCTAGCGTGCCATAGAGTTTTGTCAATAGCAATGGTCAGTGAAATTAAAACTAAAAAGATTGTTCATTCTTATTCTTCTCTTACTATAAAGGTAACTTTGGTCACAGAAAGAAAATCCTATTTGGGTATAGATGATGTAGGTACGTTTTATTACTACTACAAACATTTATATTATAAAAACATACATTCTTACCACCTTTAGTATGAAAATATGGTCGACAGCCACAGAACATTATCGCCATCTTTGTTCTGCAGTGCATTTGACACAAGCCGAAACTATAAGCCTGGGACAGCAGCTAACACCACAGCTTATAAAGTATGGAAGTCGTTCGTGCCGTTTTGTATAGAAATCAAGATTTATTTTAAATAATAGACTCGATTATTATTTAAAATTAAAATAAATTAATTAAATTATTATTTATATTGTTTTGTAACATACTTTATGTAATACGCTTTATTGAAGTAATATAAATAATCCGAATAATTACAGATATATGTTTGTTTCTCTTATCATTTTAGCAGATGCGTTCATTTACCCTTTTTTTTTATTCGATATATATCATAATTATCGTTCGTAAGGAGTAAACTCCAATCGTGCATCGTAGCTGACATACACACACTTTTTTTTTTTTAAAATGCAACCATCCCATCAATATTTTTTATGACGTTGTCACGTTCAACTATCGTCAGTAAACCGACTTTACAGACAACCGATATTTTTTTTATTTTAGACAGTGCGGAAGGAAAAATAAAAGTTTTTAAATCAAATCGCAATACTTACGAGTGAAATGTTACACCTCTGGCTTTATTTGTGTTTCTAGAATTGTTGTTGCACTTTAGAAAGGCACACGATGGCATTTTGTGACACTAAACTGCTCGCAAACGTCCTTTACAACACGTCCGGCTAACACTGTGTTTAGGGGTGCACTGATCCCAGGTTAGTGAGCTCACTCACTTCGACTGTGCGACAACACGGCGCGGTCTCACTGCGGTAAGGGCCTATCTAACGATATAAATCTATGGCGTAGAGGCTTTGAGAACCTCGTTGGCAAGACCGAAGGCAAAAGGTCGCGTGGATAGTAGCCAACGTGATTTTTTTTTTATAGAACGGGGTGCAAACGGGCAGGAGGCTCACCTGATGTTAAGTGATAACGCCGCCCATGGACACTCTCAATGCCAAAGGGCTCGGGAGTGCGTTGCCGGCCTTTTAAGAATTGTAAATTGCGATGAACTGATCAAGCCAAAGACTCTTCGTCCTCAAAATTATACACAGTTGTAAAATAAGAAGGACCGAAATTAGTAAAGAGAACAGAACTTACTATACAGCTGACTACGTTATTCAGACATGAGTGACCCAGAGGGAGAAGAAATACCTAAATTACTCAGGAGTCAGGACGGCAGAAACAGGCTGATATGAGAAGCATTCAGCTAAGTAAGAGAAATTGCTGAAATATATCTAATTTTAGCCAATGTAACCGTGCTATTACCATTTTGACTTCCGATTTTTGTACATGTTCCATTTTCAATATTTCGAGTCAATTCGAGCACGAACTCACTACCTCGAGTTGAGGGTTCCACGCTCAACTACTAGGTACTAAGTAGTAGTACTTATCGAATAGGCGAACACGGCTCAATTTGAAAAAAAAAATCTTAAATACAACTCTCAATCATTTTGATATTATATTAATTTATATCACCAGGTAATATTTTATTTCGCGTTAAGATTTAGATTCAATAATTGTACTTTTTATTTATATTTGTAATTGTATATGTATTTGTTTATAATTATTATTTGGTTTTTCAAAGTAAACATATAAAAAAAACGCGAAAAAACATATTAAAAAAAATTTTTTTTATTAAATAACGTTAATACATTGGCATAACAATCAAATAAATTTTAATTAAATGACACATTACAAACATAATCACTATCCCATGATTCAATCTCTATAGCAAACTGACATAAAAACGTGAAAAAAAAGAAAAGAGTTTAATAATCTATACATTGCAGCATTCTAAAAATATCCAGGAATGTGAGAGTCTTTTAATCGACGATAAATTAACCTTTAAGGATAGTTTCACTTATCAACGCATTTTATGGCTTATATTGTAAACCTTACATTGTTAAAACAATATAAACATAGTGTTACATGATATGTCTCTCTCTCTATTTACAATTAAAAAAACAACAATAGATTGGTATTGCTTTAAATTTCGAATAAATACAAAACATCTTTAATATTAAAAATGTTTTTAAATATCGTTGTGATGTTAAAGTTTCTTTTAAAAGCACATTTTTGTTTGCTGTATATACTCTACAACTCGTAGCAATTACGACTGGTATTTGGGATAAAGAAATCTGGAATAAGTGGTAGCTAAAACCTGCTAAGGAAGGTTTTACATTTGCACTCTTCTTTGATCCATTTCCATTATTTCTCAACATCTATTTTTGCGGTTAATTTGATTGGTACATTTGTATGGAGAATTCTGAAATAATTTTTGAAGCTAAGCATATTATCATTTACAGAGGAATATTTTGCCAAATAATACTGGAATTGTGTCGAGTTGATTTTATTATCAAATCTAAATAGATATATATATATAGATAAAAAAATGTTGACGCCCACAGCCAAGAAGTATGCGCTGCTTTTATATTTAGCACGTGACAATGGACAATCTGTCACGCAACGAGGATGTTCAATAATAAATACGAATTAATTTTAACTACACGAGATACAGCAGTACTATGTTTAAAGAACTTTATTATGTGTGTAACGTGTATCTTCGTATATACATATATACGAACGAGATACACGTCGCCATCAGCCGTCCCAATTTTAGTCTACTAGGTTCAATCTGATGTTTCTTTAATGACCTTTTGAATTGGTTAAACGCGCTAATATTACGAATTTTAGGATCATACGCGTTAACTGCGGTAAAATACACTCATCACTTACGCGTAATTTTTGTTCTAGTTTTAAAATTAAATTTGAATTTAGAATGTTGTTTAGAATGTTTTTGTCTATGATCATATCTATATCTATGGTTTTGCTTAGGCATGGTATAAAATTTAGTAATATTGGATTAAATTGTCGGTTAAAATACGTATGTGTTTCTGGATGACTCAGAATTAAATAATGTTCAATGTTTATACCCACTGTCAAGAAAAAATAAAAAATTCCCAATTAAATGAAATGTTTTGGTATGTACGCGAATTTTGGTCACAGGTATCATTCGAACAATTCTATAAAGTAAGGATATTATTACTTTAGAGTAATAATTATAAAGCTATTTAAGTGTGTGCATTAGTAAAGTGATAATAAGACTTTACTACTCAAAAAAGAATAATAAAATCCTTGCTTTATTAACATGCAATTTGTAATTTAAATACTTTTGAATTAAGGTGAATTACTTAAAGGATCCTAAGCGCCAACTTCTGTTTGTCAAAATCCAATACTAATTTGACATTGACAATTAGCGCTAAGCTTTAGACGCTCTAGTACAGTGTTCTTCAACGCGCTACATGAGGGCAATTTCATTGTTAAGGGGGCAATCCTAGTCAGCTGGATATAACACAACTTGGAGACTTGAGACTGGAGCTAACCAAATTGGAACCCAATATAAAATGTATGTGCAGCAAGCATCAAGCGCAAGGATCTCACAAAAGTAATATAGAAAAATCTTTATTATAATTATTTGGAATATGAATTCCAATTTTCATTATGTTCACTTAAGAACATACTTTTTAGACGGGAAATTCAAGGTTGGAAAACATTGCTCTAGTGTCTTAGGCTGACCATGAAAAGCGAAACCACGAGTTGTGTAACGTAATAAAGTTATGTAATGAACTCCCAGTTGAATGAATATACACATCAAGTTTTTCCATTACTTAAGATTATTTTGTACATAATCTCCTTTGGCTACCAAACAAAACAAAATCGCAAATTGTATGCAATCAATCATCCAATCGTCACTGCCTCAAAATTCATTTACCAGAACCTTTCAGAGAAACGATTAATTTATTATGGGGCACCCTTTTCGCGCATCCAATTTAAAATTTGACATCTTAAACAGTCCTAAATTACGTGTGGAAATTATTTTATTAGCGCCGCGCATCGCCCCGGGCGCAAGTGGCCGGTAATGTAATCGAGACAGAGTATTTCGGCGCCAAAAAGTGTAATCAACACGTCAGCGCGACTCCTCCCTTAACCCTTTGATAATCGCCCGACGCGTTGACTGTAAATTGTTACAAATACCTGGAGTTTTGGGCGAGCGACCATGTATTGAACATCAGAAATCTTAGTACCAAAAACAGATCAACAGATAGATCTGAAACAAGCAGTGGCTTGGTGGCTTCAGCGTGCGACTCTCATCTCTGAGATCGTAGGTTTGACTATCTTTCTATGTGCGTATTTAACATGCCTTTTTTAGGAAACGGAATATTTGACACACCTGTGTAGCCACGCTTCTCGGCCACAGCTCTGCCTGATCGGGTGCCTAATAGGCTGCTATGTAGGGCCCCTATGTATTAAAAAAGGCATTTATGACGCTAAAACAGTACCTTTAACTAACTCACAAACATCTCGCTTTATTGGACTATGTTTAAGTAATGTGAATCGTTCTTAATTCGTTGCTGCTTTGCGATCATTTTAACCTAATTAAGTTTATAATTGAGCAGTGTTGGCCTAGTACCTTCAGCGTGCGACTCTCATACCTGAGGTCGTAGGTTCGATCCCCGACTGTGCACCAATGGACTTTCTTTCTAAGCGCGCATTTAACATTCCCTCTAACAGTGAAGGAAAACATCGTGAGGAAACCGGTTTGCCTTAGACCCAAAAGTCGACGGCGTGTGTCACAGAAGGGTGATCACCTATTTGACTATTAGTTTGACAAATGAGCATGAAACAGTTATAGAAATCTGAGGCCCAGACCTCAAAAGGTCGTAACGCTACACAACTATATGGAGGGGGAAGAAGGAGGTGCCTCAAAAAAGGTGGATAGAAGAAATAGAAGCGGTAGCAGGAAGCGAATGGAGAAAGAAATCCATAGACAGAGTCAGTTGGAAAAAGCTGGAGGAGGCCTTTACCTGTGAAGGTATTCCGATCGACGGTACTGAAGGTACCCAGGACATAAATAATGCATAAAATCTAAGTTGTATATTATTGTTTTTGTCATGATTGGATATTAAACGTTTATTTATTATAAGAAAAAAAATAACAATTAATATACTCTGTCAAGATTACCCCTGTAAAAAATGAATTTAGTTTTAAACGTATATACCATTACCAATATACCCGTTCATTCTGGATCACGAGCCTCCACTAAACAAAATGGCTATAGTATTTTGCCCTTAATAGCGTACCTGTGTTAATTTGATCGCTGTATATTAGGATGGCCACGATACAAGTAAAAAACGAGGTCGTCTATCTATTTTTAGAAAAAAGCGAGCTATAAGGTCTAGATTATTCTGGAAAGAGTGTCTTAAGAAATTTACTAAAACGTGTTTTAATTTACAGAGGAGGGAGGGTATGTTAAACATGTTTTCGATAAAAACACATTTTTAATTAGATTAATGATAAAAAACTATATTATGAATATTACTACAATTAATAACACAAGTGTGCGAAATTAGGTTTTATGTAAGTTTATTTCAAAAACTATTATTATTTCATATAAATGTTCTAAAAGAAATTTATGACATATTATAAATGCCATGACAAATTTAGAATGTATGGATAAAATTAATAATCTTTGTTTATTTTCTCTGGTTGGTCACAGTCACAGGCTATAAAATAGACAATAGAAGGTTCAGCCACAGACACACACTATATATAGGATGGTGGCACAAAGAATAAAAAGCTCTTGAGCTGTAAAGGCCCCAAAGGCCAACAGCGAGATTCCTTTCAAAAAAAAAAAAAAAAGAATAAAAATTATAAAAAGAGACCATGGAATTGATGTTGGTAAAAATCAAGCGAATTTACTAAATTATTAATATTTGATAGAAGTGCAAAAATATGTGACGCAATACAATTAAAAAAAATTGAATCTTTATTCTTTGTGAAACCATTCTATACTCTGTGGCTTTTATAGTCTGTGACTGATACAGACCAACGCGTTTATCATAGTTATTAAAAATCATCGCAGACCGCTGTAATCATCGAAACAGCACTCGCCCGTTGGTGGAGTGTCATAGTAAAAGTATTATCAAATACATTTAACATAATGCTTCTAAAGACATCATTATCCAAAACCAGGCAGTCACACCTCAACCATAACCAATAATGTTGGAGATACTGTATTTGTCCATTCAACCACTGTAATAATACAGAGGACACACAGACATTACAATTTGGAAAATATATGAGAACCAGCCCTGCAATTCTGTAACTCACTTTTCGAACTCACACAGCGGTTTTCGCATCGGCGGTCGCTCTCAAATCAGTCGTGAAGCAGTCATTTTATAATTTGGCATTCTAATTATCAATAAACTACAAGCTCCCACCTTTTCAGTGTGAGTTCGAAAAGTGAGTTACAGAATCGCAGGGCTGAGCCTTTCTTCTTGAATCCACCGTGCAGGTTTTAATTTATATATTAAAGTTTACCACAGCATACATAATTAGAAACTCTTTTATCTGAAATGTATGACAATTTAGGTAAACATAAAAAATACCAGAAACTTATTAAGCAGAATTATAAAATTTACCAGTAATAAAACAGTATAAGTACAGGTATGAGTTATGCACTTAACAATACTTTATTCAAAGTTGATCAGTCCACTACCGAATATATCCAGCTACGAATCAGTACTGTTTAATCCCTTATAGTCGCAAAGAATTCGAAAGAGGTGCCTGAACTCCTAGGTTGTTTTTTGCAGACGGAGTTTGGAAAATTGGTTTTTATATATAATTAAAATTATAAGTCGTATGAAACACTGCATTTTATACAAAAGTTTAAATACGTATTTTTGCTTTTAAAGTAAATTAAAATTAAGAATATATTAGGTCTATTAGATTTAAAGAATATTTGCCGAACTCGAAATAAAACTAAAAAAATAATTTATACTGCACGAACGCGAAAATAAAACATTTTAAAACAACATCAAAATTATTACACGTTATCTTTACAAATCTCTGTCATACGAAAAATCGAGATTAACTCCGAAGACATAAAAAGGAAATATGAAATCCATAATTCATTTGGGAAATATATTTACTTATCATTTCTTTGTAATTTATAAGGTAGCAGTCATACGGATTATAAAATGTTATAAGTGTAGGTTTTGATTTTAATAATGTACAATATTCCTAACCTACATAGTAATAATCATAATTAAACATTGATAAATAGAAAATTAAAAGTTGGGGTGGCCGCAGAGCAAGCCGAAAATAATAAACGGCATAAATATAAGTGTCTTTCCTCCAACTTCAATTTTGTGTCCCTTTGGAGCTTAGGAGACTCTTGGGCCGTGGGGTTCAAGTGCACAAGCGCTTATTAAAGATTTAATTTGGCGACTGGGAGATAGTACTGGTGACCCCAGAGATGATGCCTTCCTGGCACAATACAGCAAGGAAATACTACCAGGTAAATGCCACAGAGACAAATCTTTTTTTTTTTTTTTTAATCTAGCATTTCCTCGCTGTATTGCGATACTTATTGAGCAAGGAAGGCACCAGCTCTGGGGTCACCGGTACCATCTACCAGGCGCCAACTTACTTCTTTAATTAGCGCGTGTGCACTTGAACCCAATACGGCCCAAGAGTACTTACTCCAAGGGACACAATATTGAAGTTGTAAGGAAGACTGTATTACTTTCCGCCTGGAAAAACAAATACATACTTAGTACTGTTTTAATCTTGTTATTATATATTTAATTTATTATTTATTATAGATTATATATACGTAAAATCACTGCCCTGATTTTAACTAATACTTTTCGTCTTTTTCTGAATAATTATGTGTACGCGAGTTGAAAAGAGACGGGTAAATAGTTCAGTTAACTATCTTGGCAGTGGCTTCAGCGTGCGACTCTCATACCTGACGTCGTAGGTTCGATTCTTTCAATGTGCGCATTTAACATTTGCTCGAACGATGAAGGAAAACATCGTGAGAAAACCGACATGTCTTAGACCCAAAAAATCGACGGCGTGTGTCAGGCACTGGAGGCTGATCACCTACTTACCTATGAGATTTAAGAATGATAATGAAACAGATTCAGAAATCTGAGGCCAAGACCTAAAGAAGTTGTAGCGCCACTGATTTATATTTATTTTTATTAAACTATCTTGGCGATTAAAAAGAGTGCGGACAGATTATTGCCAGTTCTTCTCTTCCGTCCTACGCCCTTGATTTGAGAAACGGCAGTAAAATTATATAATATTATGTAAAATTAGATTTCATATAATATATTATATAATGTAAAATTAGATTTCATATAATATATATTTTTATTACGTTCATAAGTGTACATTTTGTTACCTATATAAATAAATGATTTTGAATTGAACTTTATTTATGTAACTTTACTTAAAATGCATACATAATATTTACTTAATATTTATTTAATATAAATGTTACGGAAATAATCAGCCACTGTGCATTCGTCTTAATATAAAATGAAAATAAATCGAATATTAACAAGGCTGGAGGCTTCCATATCACAGCGCGTGTACTAACATAGATAAGGCAGCTTGCTAAAAGGAATAATTCGTGCGCGGGCACTGATATATTTCTCTGATTTACATTCTTACATGAAACGTGAATAAAAGTTACAAGCTTGCTCTTGTAATAATGAAATAAAACGATAAAAATTTAAACTAGAGAAACGAAGCGAATGGGCGTTCTTACAAAAACTAGTTACTTTTAAACTAAATCGTAGATAAAATAAATAATATTATGTTGTTAAAATAGATTAGAGATGCGAGGTATCTCTACACATCTCCACCTCGTTCAAAAGATAACCGCCTCGTTTTTTTTATCTACCCTAAAGAATCATTACTATCAGAGTAAGAGAGTGTTCACAGGAGTTGTTCGGACTAATGCCTGCAGCTGAGTTTCATCATCGGACATCATACTAGTTTTTGCCTCGCACCACCACTACGTGTAACCAGCTACCCCCTTAAATATTTCCGTACCAATTCTTAAAATACCGGCAACGCACTTGCGACCCTTCTGGCAATGTGAGTGTCCATAAGGCCGCCTATCACATAACATAAATAAGTAAATATGTGAGGAACATGTATACTAACTTTAGTATAGTAGTTTTATTCTAAGAGTACATTTTCTTCACACATAATTATTTAACTAATGTAAACAAAATATTGTAAACCTATTTTAAAAGAGTAAGTGCGGAGTTTCTTGCCCATTCTTCTCCACACGAAACTACCTTTAGGAAGGGGCAACTAGAATCTTCTTTGTATTTTGTTTGACGTTTAAAAGTGCAATTTTAGCTGGTCTAATTGAAATAAATGATTTGACTTTGACTTGTGACTAGCCGTTTTCATATAACATTTAAAATAAACTGTATAATTGTGGTGAAGAAATATTTTAAATATTAAAATATATGTGCCATCTCATATCGCTACTACAATTCCAATTAGACACCGGTTTTATTTCATATTAATGCCAGCTATATGACTATATTAAGTCTACCACATCATTACAAGGTCGTAAAGCGCCCAACATTAATTCACTATTATTAAATATACCGTAAAATCTCGCCTATCCAACTGTTATTCATAATTTCAAACGATAAAAACACTTTTCATTTGAAATATTGAGCTAAAACGTTTAAAATAATTATAGGATTATTTTGTTAGGACTCGTACATGGAGATATTTTTCATGACATACGTTTTGCCTTTTAAATTAAATAAAATATGTTTGATTATTGTGATGATTTTATTCCTCAGCTGCTTAGCTGTCGTTTGAACAGCTAACATGAAATTTAATTTCTTCAAGTCGAAGAAGTTTGATCTGTATGTTTTCGTTGTACTAATTTTCCTATGCATGTTTGTCCACAAATTTCTCTGAAACGAAATATTTTGTCAGACAAACTATGATTTGATCAGATTTATTCTTTACTTATGTCTTTTTGTACTAAATAGTTTAGAAATCTGAGACGCAATCGTAATATTATTGAAGACGCCTGCTAAAAAAACAAATTTAAATCGTTCTCCAAACTGCTTGCCCTTTACGCTGCTTGGAACCAGCACCAGTACCCTGTATAGTATAAGATCCCGCTATACAACAACCTTCACCGAGATGCTTATTTAATGAAACTTATTTTATATTTAATTTAATATGTCAATAAATATAATCCATATGGGTTGCCTAGCAAATTTCAGTCCAGAGTATGTTTAATTAATATTTAAAAAAAAATTTTTTTTTTATAATTTGCATGTAGTCAATTTTTTGAACTTTTTTCAATCAATATTTTTAATCAGGGTAGTATTATATATGTATCACTATAACCTTCTTTTATACTAAAGATGTATATATACTTTAGTGTCACATAAAAAATATACATATAAATAATTAATTAATTAAAAACAACCTAACGTTTGCATATTCTATGGGCTTCATACTTTCGATGGGTATAGAATTTATCTAATAATCATACCGGTGAAATGTTTAAAAATTTTTTTTTGTTTTAAATTAATTAAACATACTCTGGACTGAAATTTGCTAGGCTACCCATATGGATTATATTTATTGACATATTAAATTATATATAAAATAAGTTTCATTAAATAAGCATCTCGGTGAAGGTCGTTGTATAGCGGGATCTTAGACCAGTAACTTCTAATAACAATGGTGACAGCGATACCATCGGTTTCAATAAAGTAATAGTTGTTAACAAAGGATGTGATTGTACGGCCCTGTACTTTCTTCTAAACATACTTGTGTTATAAGTTTCACTCACATTTGTGTATCTCTTTTAATCAGTATCACAATTTGACAGAAAGAGATGAAAGAGTACTTTAGTACTTTTTGCCGATGAGTAGGGATGCCTACAAATTCAAATTTAATGACGTGGAATAAGTGATACATGTATCTTATGTTCCATAATAAACATATTTTATTTTTTATTTTAGTCAAAACGATGAAAGTTAAACTGATTTAATTATTATCAATTACTCCTGCTCTGGGAGTTAAAAAGTGGTCCAAAACTTCCGTCCGTAGTAACTTCCCGTAGCGTTTACAAAGTTTTTGTATGCAAGTTCGAAGTATATATTCTCTCAGTATCTCGCTTATGTCACAGGCTTAAAATGCGCGGAACAAAAACTCTTTGTGTTCTGTCTATTGGAAATTACAGAGTACTCTGTCTGCTATAGGTATTTTCCATTAACAAAGGCGATAAAATAATATTATAGGTATAATATATTACAGTCGTAAGAACCGTGTCGTACCTTAAGTGTAGTTCACATTAAGGACTATTAAAAAATAAAGTGTCCTATATATTTGCTGTGCTAATTGCATGCACGCGTAAGCTATGTTTAAAATGCGATCACTCTCAGAGTTAAGTGATGGACAGGTCGAACTAATAAATTGCTGTATCAACATTATGTAGTTGCTAAATGGTTAGGCTGCGTTTATAATGATTACAATTTAAAAAGTTAAAAGACATTAAGAGTTTTAATAACCGCAATATCTGGAATTTATAGACTATACTAAAGCTTTTGACTAAATCACACATTAATGTATTTGTCAGGATCTTTTATATCAACGCATACCAACACACTATCTATTAAGGGAATAAACATAGACCATAAGATAGATAGATAGAGGTATAAGTATAGATAGATTAGAGTAGAGTAAAACTTGACAGACTTGGACCAAACTTCTCTATTAGGAGAGGTGTACAACAAGGGGATCCTTTATGTCCGAAATATTTATAGTTGTCCTTAAAAATATTATGAAATACCTACAATGGGAAAGGAATTGAAATAGACTCGAGATACAACAACTTACGTATTGCAGACGATGTAGTGTTATTTTAAGGAACGCCAAATCAACTACTTCGAATGATAGATCTAAATGCTGCCAGCAATAAAATAGGACTTCAAATGAATACCTCAAATGCAAAAGTTGCAACAAATAATAACATTAATCCTATTATCTTAAACGGAACAACCATAGAATATGTAGACAACTATACTTAGGAAACAAAGGTACGACGAAAAAGGCTAGCACGTATACTGAAAAAAGGGCAGTGGATTCGTGTTTGCTGCCTTTACTTACATATGGGCCACAAACTTGAATTTTCCAATATAAAACACAAGCACAAAAAAAATTCGCGCCAGCGAGCTATAGCAAGCAGTTTTCTGAGGTCAAACTATCATAGGTATCTTCAAAAAAACAAAAATTATACCGCCTAGGACATGCACTACAACACAAATAGCAGTGGCATAACAATAGGGTGGCAGTGGCAGTGGCAGTGACTAGCAAAATGCCACAGGCCCCTGACCCAGGAGGGCCCCTCCCGAAGAGATATTATGTTCTATGGATGAATGTGAAGTCTCCAATTCGTATTGGGCTAGCGTGGGGACTACAAAACATTCCCTCTCGCCTAATAGAGGAGGCCTATGGCCATTAGTGGGACATACAACGTGTAATTGAGTACGCTGAAAATCTCGAAGTTTATTGAAACTAAGTAAAATATGACGTGATAGGGCCCCATCAAAAGAATTTGCCACGGGCCCCAGATGGTATAGTTACGCCACTGCCAAATAGAGATGGGCAGGGCATGTAGCTTGTTTTACAAATGGTAGATTGTCACCAAGGGCAGACCAAAATAGTGGTGTCCGAAGAATTTAAAGGAGTAGCTTGCGAAAATTGGATGCTGACAGCAAAATTATGAAATAGGGTCTCGCTTTATGTGTACGCGTAATGTCGATATGTTTTTATACATTTTAGAATGATTTATTTGACTTATTACGGCAAGGGAATCAAGTACGACATTTCGTTTCATAAGGTACGGCCCTAATTGAATGAAACCAGCATGCCTTTTACAACGTATGTCAGGCACAGTAGGATGATCACCTACTTGGCTATTAGGAAAAATATATCAGAAATCAGATACAGAAAACTGTGGTTGAGACTGACCAAGAGGTTTTGTAAATACAAAGAATGTATTTTCAGTTTTTTCTCATTTGACAATTCAATTTTTGTCTCTCTCTTTCCCGTGTCTTGTTTAAATATTTATGTTTATTGGTTTTTCAATAAAAAAGTTGTCTAATGAATAAATGCGATATACAATCTTTCGCTTATAAATTCATACGATAAGCTTCGAAAGGCATATTCAACAAATTAATACGAGAAAAAGCGATGCAGAGACCTCGGAACTAAATCACGTTTGTTTTTATCAAACTTAAGTGAATATATTCACGAAATAACTTCTTCGAAATTAGTCTTGTATATGTACATTGTTTACTAAATAAATATTTTAATTTTCGACGAATACTTTTTTAATTGCCCTCCAAATTGGGGCCTTATTAAGTCTTATTAAGTGGCAGCTAGATGAGGGGTACCGGGTTCGATTCCCGGTTCGAGGGCAAGTTTTGACTTAATTTAAATTTGTTCTCGGCCTTTGGGAGGGTTGTGCGGTACCGGGCGAGTGCTGAAAACCGTACATGGAGGACACAGTCGAATTTCTAAAGACAAGCACGAATTATAAAAAAGTTCTATACTTGACGCTGGCTAATGCCAGAGCCATTAAAAAAAAAGATATAGATATTTTACTCTCAGTTTTATTGTATTTATGGTATTCCTTGAAAAAAAATATTAAGTTTTTTGTTTTACGTAATTGAATGTATCTTGGTTTGGCACTATTTACCTTTACTTTAATTATTTTAAAATAAATTTGAAAAAAGCCAATGTTATGAAGATGAATTTAATATTTTCAAGCTTGCAACATCAGCGCTACGATTATTGAATTACATAGAACCGACCAAGTTGGAGACCGTCGGAGATGGATGCAGCTTTGTAATCTGCCACAACAGGGAAGTATTGTTTTTATTTGGAGCTTGACTGATGTTAAGTGATACCGCAGCCCATAGACACTTAGCCAGAGGGCTTGCAAGTGCGTTGCCGACCTTTGAAGAATTGGCTCTTTTTTCGAAGGACTCTTTTTTTCTAAGTCGAATTGGTTCGGAAAACTATCGGTGAGCAGCTGGTTCCACACAGTGGTAGTGCGCGGCAAAAACTTCCTTGAAAAACGCTTAGTTTTGGATCGACGGACGTCGCACTTCGAGGGGGTGGAATTTCGTATTCTGCAATCACGACTCCCAGCAATGGGCAAGGCCGTCTTAAACAAGGCTGGGGCCATTGGGCTCACAAGAATTTGGGGCCCTTTTGGAAAGTAAAAAAAACTAATTATATTTTTTAAAAATTACTAAGTATGAACATTTAGGTCATCAAATACAGTATAATCATTAATGATATTAGAATGCTGCTGGTTTTTTTGGTTACGATTACGATAACGGTTTCTTTCGAGATTTCTGTTGAGTCTTCTATTATATCCTTATTAATTAGTACAGTAGGAATAAGCGCAGTTATCGATATATTGGCGTAGTATATGCCTGCTTAATCTGATAACTTTTTTGAGAATAAATGTGGGAGAGAAATTGTCGATCCTTTGGGCCCCCCTGAGAATGGGGGCCCTGGGCAGGGGCCTTGGGTGCCCTTATGGCGAAGACGGTATTGGCAATGGGCAACCATCGGAAGGAGGAAATCGTTTGGCAAGCTTACTCAAGAGTTACAACGAAATGAGGAAACGCCTTTATTCACTTACAGTTTCTAGATCAATAGAATAAAAAATTTAACGCATATATCAACGTTGACGTCATTCGCCTTATAAATAATATAAATCCAACGTCATTTTACCATATAAAAATGCAAGATTCACCTGCCAACAGTATCTCTTTTGATGAGCACATTGACAGTTTGGTCTAATACTGAATTAATCGTGCCCGTGTAACACAATTACAACCAAAACCGACTTTATATCATCGTCTTAAAGTCCACTTTTCAATAGAGAAATTATCGAACATTGATAAATAACTCCCTCTTACGGGACATAAAAATGGGCATATTTTAAATTTTAAGAGCCTCGGCGCTTGTCAACTGAAAAACAACCTGTTATTTCGGATTCCATATAAATATGATAGGACAAAGTTTTTATTAAACATACAAGATTATGCGTTGTTTGACATGACAGCTGAGTTTTTGCAGCGCCTCCCGTCTTGGATTTAACCGATTTCATTATATATTTTTTGCTTGTATTGCATAATATTTTGGCAACGTCAATTTTACTTGAAATCTACATCGACAAAGTTAGACATTAAATTGAACTCAATAATCATTTCCCAACCAAATCCTCCTAAAGGGACTCCTTTTAGTAATATATTTTAGTTATTAAGTATGTAGTAAGTATAAATCATTTAATCATGTACGTAACATAATGAACACATATGACTCGTCATTTTAAGGTTTAAAATAAATCAGTGGCGCTACAACCTCTTTAGGTCTTGGCTACAGATTTCTGAATCTGATTCATGATCATTTTTAAATCTAATAGCCAAGTAGGTGATCAGCCTCCAGTGACACACGCTGTCGACTTTTTGGGTCTATGACATGTCGGTTTCCTCGCGATGTTTTTCTTTCACCGTTCGAGCAAATGTTAAATGCGCACATAGAATTAAAAGTCCATTGGTGCACAGTCGGGGATCGAACCTACGACCTCAGGTATGGGAGTCGCTCGCTGAAGCCTCTAGGCCGACACTGCTCTATATTTTAAGGTTAGTTATTGTTTTCTTGTTGTAGATTTTAATTAGTCACTTGCAGAATATATAACACTTTTTAAAACAGCGATTCAAAAATTAAGTGACATTGATTTCAAAGTGTCAGGAAAGCAACTCCAAAGGATAATCCAGAATCTAAAGGATATCCAGACAGGATTTGAATAAAAGGCCGGCAACGCACTTGCGAGCTGGCAATGTGAGTGTCTATGGGCGGCGACTTAACATCAGCTGAGCCTCCTGCCCGTTTGCCTACTGTTCAACAAATTGCTTAATGCGTCCTTCTGAAATAAGGGACCGATGGGGGATGACGGGATGCCATGGCTATCTTTATTTCCTTAAAAATATATATTAGTAAGAAAAAATATATATTAGTAAGAAAAAATAAGAAACTATTTTTACATAATACAAAAACATTGGTGTTAATTAAGGATTTAAGTTGGCGCCTGGTGCTTTCCTCGCTCAACGAATAAATATCGCAGTACAGCGAGGAAATGCTGCCAGCGTTAAAGGTACACACAAAGGTATGTAGCTTAAGAAAATTGTAAATTATAAATGTGTGTTTGATTTTATGTTTAGGTTTTAATAATCGAGTACATTACACTGTAGTAACTGGGAATTATTGGTGTTAAAAGAACTTAAAAAAGCAGGCTCCAAGTAGTCTAAATGTTTAATATTCGATTACCCAATATCACGGGTGAAGCAGAAAATTTGCATTTTTCCATGGATAAAATCTGGGTCAAGCGTTATTATGTTAATTCTTATTGAGGCACGGCTTTAAACAAAATATGCTTGTACCTTAAAAAATAAGTGATTTTGAAAGATTAAATCTACTTTGAATATGTATATGTCTCCAGAAATGTATGTGTAGGGGAAGAAGTACAAGAAGTATAGTCCATAAATCTATAATAGATGGCGCTTTGACAATTTTTTTGTCGTTTCACGTTCGACAGTTCAACCAAACCAATACGCGAATGCATTTGTTGTAAAAAGAAAAAAAAGAAATATCGTTGTTTTGTTACGCTTTTTGTGAAGGTTTGTACATTAAGTCATTATCAATGTTTCGATAGTTATGCAGATTCTTGCAAATATTTAAATTGCATTAGAATGTCGACGGAATCAGCAAGACATTATTTTTTGCACGATTTTCTTAATGAGCGGATAGATAGCTCCACTATTTACTGTCGTTGATTCCTCAAAGAATCCCTCCCCCGTATTGGCATAATTCGTTTCGAGTTTTATCTAACTATAACACTAATTATAGATGATATTGATATTTTCCACCTCATAGAGGATATGAGGAAATATTTGAAGAGGCGGGAAGATTTTGACTTTGTTTAGCAGTAACAATTTAGTTTTCTTTGAAATATTAAATATTAATTGTCGTTTCTTTAATGTAATATTCAGTTTTCTTTCATTTTTTTGTATGTTTTTGTTTACTAAGTGTTTTGTTCATATTATAGTCACTGTAGAATTATAACCTCGTAACTCAAAAAACAATATATTTTTTATTCTAGACTCTAATGTCATTTAACTGGTATAATCATGAAGTAAGGACTTATCTTTGTTATTAATAAATAAGTCCTTTTTACCATCCAAAATTATGGACAAAAACACAGAGTAATATTTTAACGAACATTGACGTAATTAAACATTTTTTTCGTTTCCTGTAATGTTTGGTTCTCTGGACATACGAGGTTATTCATTCTACAGCGACGAATTATATATGTTGGCTGTAAGATTACTAGTAAATAAATAAATATTTATTTAGCCAATTGCACGTTTATTTAAGTATTATTAGTGATCGTTACTTTTTGTTTACCAACTAAAACTGTTTCAAGTCATGACTTGTTTCCAATATTCTATATAAAAAAAACTTAGCTGATTTGAATTTTGTAAGGACTTACTTCGACTTGGATTAGAAACCAAGATATGATCTTAGTTCTGCGAGAGGAGGCCCAGCCCTGCGATTCTGTAACCCACTTTTCAAACTCACACAGCGGTTTGCATCGGCGGTCGCTCTCAAATCAGTCGTGAAGCAGTCAATTTATGATTTGGCATTCTGAAAAGGTGGGAGCTTGTAGTTTATTGTTTATCAGAATGTCAAATCATAAAATGACTGCTTCACGACTGATTTCAGAGCGACCGCCGATGCGAAAACCGCTGTGTGAGTTCAAAAAGTGAGTTACAGAATCGCAGGGCTGGCCGCTTAACGTCCTCCTCAATGGCTTTGGGAGCGTTCAAGTATTACGTAACGAATTTTTTGTAGTAACTAAAGAGTCAAGGTCAAGGTGGTCACGAAACGTTATACTAGACTTGGATACAGTACTGTACTTGGGTACTGAAAAATGTTACGGCGAGTTCAGAGGGGGTGGTGTCAATAATCTCCAAAAAATACTTGGCGGTTACAAAGAATCGCATAGGCCGTTTCTCCACTGCTCCGGTCCGGCAAACGTTAATTACCGATCCGATTTAGAAACTCACAACAGTACTTACGTACTTCTCCACTACTCCGGCATCCGTTTTTTCACGATCCGATAACTTGCTAGATCGGAACGCGTTGTTTTATCGGTCCAAGTATATCCAAGAGGTTATGAATTATTATTCAAAGGTTTATTTATAGTTTCTTTAGTTTAAAAGAATCTGGATAACCTGGACCAAACCAAATTATGTTTCTATTTATTTATATTTTTATACCATAGTATTAGTGAACTATTTATTAAGTAGATTATAATAAACTTGCCAGGGAAATAAAATATTCAGAATTTAGAACGATTTATAAATAACATTAAGTATATGGGTTTTAGTTAATATAGGTGTTGCATGATAAATATTTCTTATTAGATAGATATTAGATCGATTATTGTCGGATCGGATATAGTGGAGAAACGCAATCCGGCCTTCCGGTATTTTTCTCATGACTCATTCCGGTATCCGACGCCGGACCGGAGCAGTGGAGAAAGGGCCTAACTAACACGACTTTGTTTTATGTATTTAGATTTTCATATCAACTTTTTAATGACAGTGTTACCTGTATAAATATTTTGATTTCAACACCCTCTATAGCCCTGTATATAGGGATATATCGTTGAGTAAAAATAAAATCAGTGGGCCGACAACCTATTTAGGTCTGGGCCTCGGATTTCTGTATCTGTTTCATGATCATTTTTTAATCTCAACCTCCAGTGCCCTACACACGCTGTCGACTTTTCGGGTCTAAAGCAAACCGATTTTTTCATATTGTTTTCCTTCACCATCCGAGCGAATGTTAAATACGCACAAGCCAGAAAATCCATTGGTGCACAGCCGGGAATCTAACCTGCGACCCCAGAGATGAACTGACGCCGAAGCCACTAGGCCAACACTGCTTTATATAGCTTAATTATATAGTTAATTTTCCAAAGAATAGTGTTTTACTACTCTTTAAATATTTTAACAGCTTAAACAATAATTAAAAAGTAATGTTTTATCACGTTTATTTCCTTGCAAAGTGATAAGGATATTATGTTATTTGTGAAAAGATTTGGCATTGGTAATAGTTAAACAATTTCAAAGTTAAGATATATGTTCTAGGCTAGTTCTAGGACATCTATTTTCTAATGAATATTTCCTTATTTATGGGTTTAGATTTTACCTCAATCAAGTTTTATGAGTAATAAATTTAATAAAAACTAAATCTTTAATTCACTAAATATATTTTATGTATTTTGTTTAGACAAGACCATATGTCTCGCCATATGCCTGGTAAATGGGTATAGCTATCAAAGTATATAATAATTTACCAAAAATATATAATAATCTTCCTACTAAAGTTTTTATAAATTAACTTAATGTACTTTAGATAAAATTGTATTATTCATAATTATTTGCGTAAACATTATAATTAATATTAATTTGTTAAAGTAATAATATATTTTAATAATTGTTCATAGAAGTTATATTAGAGATAAAATAATATAACTTCTATATACAATTCCTTGTGTGTGGCAGAATATGCGAACTTTAGACTGTACCAACATTTTTGCAAATAAATTATTATTATTATAAAACATTGTCAGCTGATAGAGTCAGGCTGCTAACTCTAAACGCCCTAACTTTAAAAAACAGCACCTATGCAATCAAAAGAGCTAAAAAGCCCGGCAACACACTTGCGAGCCTTCTAGCAAAGTGAGTGTCCATGGGCGGCGGTATCTTAACATCACGTGAGCCTCCTGCCCGTTTGCCTCATATTACAATTTAAAAAAAAGTGCGCTGCGCTCGTCTTTTCGTCTACCATACCCCTAGAATTGTTTTACTATTTCTTTAGGCGTCTAATTTATTATTTTCATTAATTATCTCTGCGGAGGTTAAAACAATAAAACAGACAAACGCGAGTCATACAAGCGCTAAATCCCAACTCAAAATCTGAATATTAAGTACCGGAGACAGTTACTGTCTTAATTTGCTACTTTTCAGCAAGTAATAGAATCTTTATTTCTATTCCATCTTTTAAAAAAATACATGAAACTGTACGGTTCCAGGGTCATCGGGGTGCTTTAAATAATAATGTTAAAAATAGTTTTAGTCTATATTCACCACTTGCGAAATCGAAATAATGAAATGTTAATTGCTATGTAACGAAAGAATGCAATGTAACAGTTGAAGAGAGTGCCTACGTCTGGCTATACTCTCGGGGCGTAAAAAACTAAGAAAGCCTGTGTGATCAAAATGTACAGCCTTGGTTCGCACATAAAGATTTATATATCTATAACTAGCTGACCGGGCAAACGTCATTTGCCATGTATATCATGTATAATAATAAAATAGGGGTTGATCGTAGAGGGGTGAAAGTTAGGGATTGTATGTATTTTTAAAAAAAAATACATACAACCCCTGAACCCCTGTTTAAAAACAGAAAAATATATCTAAAAATAAAAAAATATATTTAGGGGTGGACTACCCCTAACATTTAGGGGGATAAAAAATTTCATCAAAATCGGTCAAGCCGTTTCGGAGGAGTATGGCAACGAAAACTATGACACGAGAATTTTATATATTAGATTAATCTCTTTGCAGCGACTCTTAACAGTTATACATCACATAAAAAACAAGATACAATACAAAGAAGAAACAATGTATTGTATAAAATAAATAAATAAAAATGTCTATTCATTTTAAGTAGATATGCATTACAATGTTTAAGATTTGGGAACCCTTTAAAGTACCTGTGCCCTGTGCCCTGGGCCCTGAAACAGCTCTTCCATAACAAACTTAAATATAAATTCCTAATAAATAATATATAGAAGTAATCTAACAAATAACACACAAATTACAAATAAATTAATAAGGGGACCCTTTTAGATAAATAGTCGTTTAGATAGTCGCAGTAAGCCTAGTGGGTACCCATTAAATCAATTTACATCCATGCGCTGACATTGTCCCAATTCTCTGCCCTTAGCCATGACAATGTAACAGATTCTTAACTCATTATTCACAACGCATCGATGGACATTATATAATGTGTACCACTGACCTTTACGCTTGAACATGGAACAATTGACAGTTGCAACGCTTTTCATAAACAATGATTCCATTTTTAAATTCAATGACATATTACCGTGAAAATACAGCTCTAGTCTGTGTTACGTTGCTATGGCAACAGTACGAGTACGCAATGAAAACAATTGGCGGTTGTTATGTCATACACATTTTGCTTCTATTGGCATATCCTTTTACGATCAGATGAACTGTGGAATCAGTAGTGGAGGTTTTTGGGACCTTCAAACTTAAAAAAAAGTGTATATTGTACTCGTTAAATCCGGCAAAGCACACACTAACATATATTTTTCCATACATTATATTAAAAAAATAAACATCTTATCAGTCTAATTTGACTTGAATTTAGACAAATAAATTAAGATTGTTATCTTGCTACGCCAAAGAAGTATAACTTCTAACGCGTGTACATAAGTACACACACATGTTTTTTTGTTTATGTAACTTTGTTCAATTGTCAATAGTTTCACCTTGGGTTTCACTATCGTAATAAGATAAAGAACCCTCGCTTAAAAAAAATATTCTATAGATTATGTTCATCTAAAGTCGTCTAATGGTGAAATAATTATCCAAATCAGTCCTGTAATGCAGCCTATACAATGCAAACAAACAATTAAATCTTTCTTCTTTATAATATTAGGGTAGAAAATCAGTATTGTTGATAGGCTTATCGTTTGTCCGAGTAATAAACAACCAGTACTACAACCTTTTTCGGTCTGGACTTTAAATTTTTGTGTATGTTTCATGATCATTTGTCAATCTGATAGCTAAGTAGGTCAGTCTCCTGTGCCTGACACACGCCGTCGACTTTTTGGGTCTAAGGCAAGCTGGTTTCCTCACGATGTTTTCACGACAGAAAGTCCATTATTGCACAGCTGGAGATTGAAACTACTACTTCAAAGATGAGAGTCGTACACTGAAGCCACTAGGCCAACACTGCTCTGTCCCCTAGTGCGATCTCTAGTAATACTTAGATGTATATTTCCGTTTGTGAATTCGTAACAATTTGATGATACGTCATGTGGGCGCACCCGCATCGCTACGGCTTCAGACTTCAAAGCAGACACCTTCGAGTGACCTTTGCCGTCTTATCACTTCCATACGAAATCCTTTCCGCTATTCATTTCCGTGTGTTTATCTTAAGGACGATAATGTTGAAATGATAATCTATAAATAGGCAAATAGGATGACAATAAGTAAATCGTTGCTGGAATTCGGTATTTGCTTTTAAAAAGTGTAGAAGTTTTTGATGTTATACTTCTTTAGGCGCGTTATGAAAAATTGATGAGAGTGAAATTTTACGATGCGCGCGCACCGTGACACAAAATTTGCAGAATGAAGTTAGTTGCGCATGTTGGCACGCACGCCGCCTCTGTTCACTGTGTATTTATATTTATAATATTTATCCACGTGCTTTGAGTTTCTACATTTAAAACACGTGTTTTCATTATAAAAGTGCGAATTTTATATGTGCGTCTGAATTATAATCAGATGTGATTTAAATTGAATATTTAAATCAATACTAATTAGTATTAGAAAATAATAATAAATAAAAATATAATATTAATAATAACGACGTTATCTTTATAACGGTTTTATTTGGTTATGTATTAATGTTACATGCTATATATGTATATATGTTAATGTTAGATGAGAGTATATTTAGAAATTTGGAATGTGATAATAAATAAACATTTCAGATAACGCAGACGCTTCAAACTATGCTGCAACAGCTGACAGAAGCAAGCAAGACAGTTGGGCCTTCCATGAACAAACCGAAAACGAAAATAATTACGAATAGAGAAACTATAACCAAACAAATAGACGGAGAAGCTATCGAATATGTAGTTCACTATAACCCGCGGCACGTAAGTCTAGCGCTGACCGTTATTGCGCAGAAGTAAAAAATAAGGTACCTGAGGGGGGCTAGCGGAATGAAGAGCGTCGATTGGCTCTCCAGTCGCATTTTGTCCCCCGCGCGACAGTACACATGCGCAGCAATCCCCTCCGCGTATCGGCCAGCGCTAGACTTACGTGCCGCGGGTTATACGTATATTTAGGGCAAATAATATTACATTAAATGACTAAATAGATCTTGATATAGAAAGAAGAGTGTCTTGCGCCTGCAAGAGATTTTGGTACCTTAAGGAAGTACTTAAAAGTAAAGACTTCCCAATGGTAGCTAAGAAAAAGAAGAAGAGCTAACATCAGAAAATAATGAAAGCAGCTGGAAGAGGCCTACGCGTCACAGGACACGCTGGTTACCAAAAACGGGTCATAAGATGTAATAGATTAAGTTTTATTGTGTAACTTAAATAAGTGTTAATATATTATACTGGGAGTCAGCAATAAACGCTTAATAATAAGATGATCAGTGTTGGGTTCAGCTTGAGCCTGCGTCTCTCATCCCTGAGGTCGTAGGTGCGAACCCCGGCGGTTCATTGGACTTTTCTGTGTGCGTTGTGTGCGCTCGAGCGGTGAAGTTTTCTTTATAATGTTGCGGGGAAACTGTCTTGCCTTCGACAGTGTGTATCAAGCTGATGATCTTGAGATACAGAAATCTATGGCTACTAATCGTGGTTTTTTTAATGTCAGTTGCTGCCCTGCGATTCTGTAAATCACTTTTCGAACTCACACAGCGGTTTTCGCATCGGCGGTCGCTCTCAAATCAGTCGTGAAGCAGTCATTTTATGATTTGGCATTCTGATGAACAATAAACTACAACCTCCCACCTTTTCAGAATGCCAAATCATAAAATGACTGCTTCACGACTGATTTGAGAGCGACCGCCGATGCGAAAACCGCTGTGTGAGTTCGAAAAGTGAGTTACAGAATCGCAGGACTGGTCTAACGTATATTTACGTATATTCGTTAGACCGTTAGACCTGCGATTAACGTATATTTACGTTAATCGCAGGGCTGGTCTAAAGTCTGTTAACAGCCTTAATGAAGAAAATTCAATTATTTATATTTATAATTATTCATATTAATAATAAAAACAATTAAAAAAGAAAATTAAAACAAATTAAATTATATTTATGTTTCGTAGGCTACGACGCAATATTTATTATTGACAAAATATTTAACTTATGTGGAGCTTGCTAATGTTTATCACACTCATTCCTTAATGAGTACATAAAAGAAATACTGATTTTAATAGACATGTGTAAGCAATCATAAAAATATAACTATAAACAGTTTTTAAATCAGTATTTTTTTTAAACCAGCGTTTTTGTCTGCTTGTTTATCCTATACCTAATTCCTTATCTTTTTTAATGTAAATTGCACCTGATTCTTTAACATTGAGCCTGGGAACTGTAGCTGAGTGGATGTCCTTCTTCAAAGGACAGCTTAAATGTCATACGTTTAAATTTCTATACTAGAGTCCTTTTGGAATAAATGTTTTGAAATGAAAATCCCGACCTTACTAATTAATGCTTTATCTGAACGAGACCAAAACGCACTCTTAGTGTGTTCATGAACTTGTTTAACCGACTTCAAAAAGCGAAGAAAATAATAAGTTTTATTTTAAATTTTATTCCTATTGAGCAATCTCAATGATGTCTTTAAATCTCGTATCTAATACATCTTCGTTCTAACTAGGCCAAGATGCTTCTGTTCCACTTTGCTATGCACTTGGCCGAGTAATGTGTTGTGGAAGTAATCGGTGTTAGGGTAACCAACCTTTATTTTAGGATAAATCAATTAAATGTGAACAAAAATATTTTTTATTAGGGGGCGTCCATAAATTACGTGAGGTGTTTTTTTTAATTTTCTGTACCTCCCTCCCCCCCTGGTGAGATGTCGTGAGCTTTTATTCAACCCCATCCCCCAATCTCACGTGAGATTTTTCAAAATGTGGGTTTCTTACGTAAACACGTTGGATTGTTATTGAAAAAAGAAAAAAAAATTGCTTCGTGCTTTTATTTACGACTAAAACAAAATAAGTGAAATGTTGAGCGTTTAGATATGGAGTTAGCGGGAAGTTGCAGAGATGGCCTTTAGGGTCAACCGATTTCCTAAAAATTTTTTAAGAAAAAAAATTGCATGATATTTGCCGAGACCCCCCCTCTCTCCAACGTAAGATTAAATGAGATTTGACTCGACCCCCTCCCCCCCTTAAACACCTCACGTAATTTATGGACGCCCCCTAACGCACTCGAATAATTTCGTCATAATGTCAATTAGTTACACTGTTCTGGTAAAGTACTATTCCATCAAATTGTTCTGCGTTAGATTATGCCAATAACATCGACCTTTTTTCGCACTCCTCTACTGCTTCATTTAAAATAATTTAAAACAACTATTTATGTCCTAATCCTTGTATCTTTCTTCTTTATTATAGCTACTAGTATGTTTGTTGGTTTCCGGATTTTCGAAAAGTGAGTTACAGAATCGCAGGGCTGTATCATATTTTTTATTAGTGAAACTTTTTGTGAATACATACAATGTGTTTATTTTATGTTTTATTTTTTTTATTGTATAGAGATGTATATTTTTGGTTTCCCAAATAAATAAATTGTATCTACGTTATAATAGATTTTTTTTCTTCGTAAACATCATTACTGAAGGTCGTGTTTGTCTTGAAATGCCTAAAAATCATCGACTTGCAGCCTCCATACCACTCTCTCCTGGTCTCAGTGCATTAGGGATGTTGAGACCCATAATTGTCTTTACCTGGTCAGACCAGGCGTAAGCGATCAACCTCGACTTCTTCTGCCATCACTCCTACAATTACCAACTTGTCGGACTATTTGGTTCTCTTCTGTAAAATAAAATAGTAAATATAATTTCTTAAAACGGTGTAATTCAAAATACTAAGGTTTTATGAATAAAGCGGAATCATTTTGACTTTATAGCAATATAACAATAATGATAATATATTTCGCTTGCCCTGGGGAACCAAGTCGTAAAAGCAAAATCTATTTTTTCAAGAAAAATAAATGACGGTAATGTTGTTATTACGGGGGATACTAAGTACATTACATATGCAAATATATATCAAATGAAAGTTTCATCATCAAATCAGTAGCAAGAGGAGTTTAAAAAATCCTATTTCACGATTTAAACATTGTTCAGCAAAAGCGTTTAACCATTGTTTCACTGTTAAAACATAATTAGGGACAACACAGTAATTGCACATTATGTACCGTACATTTTGACGAATATCTTGAACGTAATAATGTATTCCCACTCTTGTAAAAAAAAAAAAATTTTTTTTATTACCACTCTTTTCGCAGTAATATTATGACGTTTTTTAAACAGAGTTACCTCTTTATTTGTTATTAGTATAGTGGCATTAACGTTTATTATTATTTGACAGAATTACAATCTAAACTAAAAATATATCTATCTATCTATTTCAGGAAAGTAAATTTAGGTAAACGAGTATTAATAACATTGTGCACAGAATAATTTCCATAGACATCCTCGTGTTTTTTTTTTAAATATGTTTTGCAAAAATTCGGAAAAAAGTTACAGTTATAGTGATGATTAAATGTCCGAAATTTAATCAAAACATATTCACCCTAGTCCAGTGCAGTATTTGACATTGTAGAGAAATATTTCGATAATGTATTGTCATTTATGTGTAATGAGTGGTTCCGCGACTCTTATCAGCTTATCAACCGAGGTTGCGTCGAACCTGACAATGAATTTTAATAGAGATAGCCGTTTTCTTTTATCGATATCGATAGATTTAGTATTTTTATTTGTTTTTTTTCAATTGATATCGTACCAGTAATAGCTACCAAATATTAGAACATACAACTAGAATAAATACACATATTGACACAGGGACCTAACTTTTTACATCTATTTTATAATTATAAAATTTATTAATTTATTTAAGCAGACAATCATAATTCTATATGGTTATTATTGAGTTAGTTAGAATAATGTCCTAAATATTACCTAAGGCTTTAAGTTTTATTTAATCATAAAATTTATTATAAAATTACCCCGCACACATCACCGCAACAAAACCACATATACAGTTATTTTACCATGTAGGCACATATCAGGGCAAACCAGCCTTCCCGCTATTCAGTCAGCATTTTAGTATACTATTTGTCAATTTTAAATTATTTTTATTATAATTACTATGTCGGTTAAGAGTGTACATAAACTGATTCAAGTAATTCAGTCAACTTAATCAAATATTAAGCATTCTTAACTCTTAATGGTTTTGATATACCACTAGAACCTTCTCCCAAAAGTAGTCCAAGCTTAATGCAAAGTAGATTATTATTGAATAAAATACTAAAGATATATTTGTTTAGTACGCCATCACGTTTATTTGGTATTAAAATACTTTTATTGCAAAGAATTTATGGTTTTAAATCAGTTTTTATAGAAGTCGATCTCTCATTAATGAAACTGAGTCTGAGAATTTGTTTGACAAATTTTCCATCAGTACCCTTTGTACGTGTTCAAAACTAAAATGCTTTAATGTTATTAGTTCTGATAAGTTCTTTTTTTTATAAAACAGGGGGCAAACGAGCAGAAAGCTCATCTGATGTTAAGTGATACCGCCCCGCCACCCATGGACACTCTCAATGCCAGAGGGCTCGCGAGTGCCTTGCCGGCCTTTTAAGAATTGGTACGCTCTTTTCTTGAAGGATTGGGCAGCTGGTTCCACATAGTGATGGTGCATGGCAAAAACTGCCTTGAAAAAGGCTCAGATGAACGTTCTATTCAATAATAGTCACACATCTCCAAAGTTTTCATGTGAGAGCTGTTGCAATTCACGTTTCTCAAACTATCGATAACTATGCGCTCGCGCAACTCACTAGCACCTTATAGGGGTGAGGCCTTCATACTTCAGAAGGATCATTTCAAATCATAGAATCCTTTAAATATTAAACGTTTGACAATCGGACGTATAGTATCATTGTATGTCTTTAACATATGCCATCCTAAAAGGAAGGAAATATAAAGTCATACACTGCAGTAGCATAATCAGATAATAGGAAAAACTTGTGAACATGGGTCGTGCTATTTTGTGTGTTTTGTTTGTGATCTTCGATTTTGGATTGTGTTATATTAACTGTAAGTATGAACATTATTTTACATTCACGAGACTTAAGACATTCCGATAATAAATTCCATTGATTTACTATAAATTAATCCTAATTCCAATACACAAATATACAGTATTAACAATTTTCTTAACTATGTAAGTTAATAAAATTAATAATTAAAACTAGTAAATAGAAAATTAATACAAATTTAATAAGTTTGGTCCCTGTGGCAGTGTACCTTTAACGCTGGCAGCATTTCCTCGCTATAAATAAATTACATATTATTATACATTAATTTAATTGATTTACTATTTAATTGTTTGTTACCTACATAGTAATAATAAAATAATAAAAAGAAAATTAAAACTTTGGTCCCTGTGGCAGTGAACCTGGCAGCATTTCCTCGCGACATTTATTTGTTGAGCGAGGAATGCACCAGATGTGGGGTCACCGGTAGTATCTACCAGGCCATCTATCTTTTAGGCATTTTTTTTTATTAAATTGTGTATACGAAGTCTGCAGGTTCTGTTATCGTTTGATACTACTGATATTTAAACGGTTCGATTTTTTAGACAATGTTTTATAATGAAACAAGATGTTGATATATAGATAATTAAAATAAAAGAAACTATTAATACTATTTATTTCATTAAATACTAAATAATAACTAATTCATAATTGTTCTAGCGAACCGTTAATATTTTGGCAAATGCAGAGCTTTCGTTAAAATAAACTTATTAGACTCAATACATTGTCATTATTATATTATCTTACACGATATATTGCACAATTGTGCTTATAATTATAAGAATTTATTAAAAAATATATAATTACAATAATACGTATCGCGTTATAATTAGAATTACCTGCAAGAGTAACAAGTAACACGTGTGGTATCTAAATCACTGTTTTTCCATTGATTTAAATAAATATTTCCATTTTCATCACATCGTAAATAAAATTTGACAGTCAAGATGGCAGAAGTTAGATATGGCTATGACTTCCGGCTCAATCAATATCTTATTAAACAAGTGACAATTTAGTTTTATTATGTAACAGGGGCAAATGGGTAGGAGGCTCATCTGATATTAAGTGATAGCCGCCCATAGACATTCACATTGCCAGAAGGCTCGCAAGTGTGTTACCGGCATAGAATTAGTACGCTCTTTTCTTGAAGGAACCTAATTCGAATTCGTTTGGAAATACTTCAGTGAGTATCTGGTTCCCATAGTGGTGGTGCGCAGCAAAAACTGCCTTGAGAAACGCTCTGTTGTGGAACAAATATGTCTAACTTTTAAGTCACAAGAAGTGGCCCAACAAAGTGGGCACAGCTAGTATGAAAATCTCCATGTAGCATGCGTCAAATGACTTTGTTTTATACTGCCGAAGTACTGCCAATTTTGTATATAAAATTCTCGTGTCGCGGTGTTTGTGGTTAAACTCCTCCGAAACTGCTTGACCAATTTTCATGAAATTTTGTGTGAATATTGGGTTTAACTGAGAATCGGACAACATCTATTTTTCATCCCCCTAAATGTAGGGTAGTCCACCCCAATTTTTTATTTTTTATTTTTTAGATAAATTTTTATTTTTTTATGATACATTAAAAAATACATACAACCCCTAATTTTCACCCCTCTACGATCAACCCCTATTTTTTTATTATTAATGATAAACATGGCAAAACGACGTTTGCCGGTTCAGCTAGTTGGTGTATATTGGTATTTTTTTATGAATCGTTTTTGGTTATTTACAGTGGCAGATATAGAATGCGGTGCCCAATCCTTTAGGAATGCACGTATTGTGGGTGGAACGAGCAGTCAGCCAGCTGAGTTTCCATGGGCTGCTAGCATCTGGAGACAAGGCACCCATCAGTGTGGTGCCACAGTCATAAGTGATCGTTGGTTGATCACAGCTGGGCATTGTGTTTGCAAGTAAGATCGTTTATATACAAAATAAGAGGGAATTAAAATGCGTTTTGTTTGCGTAATATTTTAAAATTTTGATTATGTACAATAAATTATGTTCTATATTTATAGCTTCGAGTCCCTGCTTGCATATTAGGATTACAATAATAGTAAAACGTGTATACATACTGTAAAAGTGTAAATATTATATAATCATTTTGGTGGCATATAAATCTTTATTGTGAGTTAGTGTGTTTCCAGGGTGTAGACAAAACACAGAAAACTTATCTCTTCGAACATGTCCATAGATAATTCCACAATGAAACAATTACAGATATACTATGAATGCTTTCACTTGTTTTTTTTTTAATTTTTGTATAATTTAATTGATGTAGTGTAATATTGCTAACAAAAACCATGATGAAAATAATTAAAATACATCATCGAGGATTTAACACGATGTAATAATGTACGATGAGCAGTGTTGGCCTAGTGGCTTTAGCGTGCGACTCTCATATCTGAGTTCGTAGGTTCGATCCCCGGCTGTGCACCAATGGACTATATTATTGTGTGCGCATTTAACATTCGCTCGAACGGTGAAGGAAAACATCGTGAGGAAACCGACCTATTGTTTAGACACACAAAGTCGACGGCGTGTGTCAAGCACTGGAGGCTGATCACCTACTTGCCAGACAGATTCAGAAATCTCAGGCCAAGACCTAAAGAGGTTGTAGTGCCACTGATTTATTTTAATATATGTATATTAACATTGTAATATTTGTAACAGGACAATTGTAATATTTGACAACTCGAAACAAACGTCTATCCACACAATTCATTTATTTCATAATATATAGGTGATGTGTGTATTATACAAATCACATCGTGATTCCGTTTAGTTCCAAAGATTTTAAAAGCGATTTCAAAATTTCTCATTACTTTTCTATAACAAAAACTAATCACACTCTGACCAATTCTCATATTTCAGTGTATTCGATGCCTTTTATAAGGCGAAACAGCTGACAGCTGTCGTTGGCTTCACGGATATATCAACTTCGGATAGAAATGAAGCATTATCAAGCATAGTACCACATCCCGACTACAGGTAAGTATTGCAGCGCGGTTCTGGATCAATATTGACTGCTGATTTTATTTATAGGCTCCCAGTGTTACTAGACATCTTAATATAAATAAAATTTGCTCACCGTGTGCACGTTGATCTAACTCAAAAGATAGGATAGCTTACATCTCAATTTATACCCGCAATATTATTTTATTGCAAAATATTTGTTTATTATTTGATAGTTACAATTCTAACAGATGGCGCTGTGTTGAAAGTACCAACGTTACGTACTACAATTTAATGGCATAATCACCAAAAAAGATGTTCTCCATGACTGGTGTTCTCCTACCGCTTCCCTTGCATTGTTTACTACTATGTAATATAACAAAAACCTTAGCCACAGCAAGGCTTGGCCGGTCTGATAGTTTTAATATATGTACGACTAAATCTAGTCCAAAAGACCTCTAAAAAAACACCATTTGTCGCTCTTGAAAGACATTCTCCTTAAAGCTCCTTTGTCGCGCACCTACCTCCACAATGTGGAACCCGCTGCCCACCGAAGTATTTCCGAACCAATTCGACTTAGGGTCCTAAGACATGAGCGTACCAATTCTTAAAAGGCTGGCAATGCACTTGCGATCCCTCTGGCAATGTGAGTGTCTATGGGCGATATTACTTAACATCAGATGAGCCTCCTGCCCGTTTGCCCCTGATGTATAATTTGGCATCCCGTTGGAATCTTCTTTCATCACATCGTAAGAAATGTCCATCCATATCCAACCATTTCTAAGGATAAATTATCGCCAATTATGGCCCCCGAATGTCATAAATTTTGAGATACGGAAGCCACACTTCGTAGTCTCTATTTTTAATCTTACCATGAGACTCAAAATATTTTATACATACAGGCAGGCTGATATCTACTTCAAGTCAATGAAACAGACGCAAACATATTGTCTAAAAACTTTAATAGGTTAGAAATTTAAGAATTTTGAAATATAGAGATTTTTCGATATTTTTTTAGATGCAAAAAGAAGACCAACGATGTTGCGTTACTGAAAACAATTCGTCAGCTAATATGGAGTAGTTCTATTCGCCCTGCATGTCTACCGCAACCTTTAGATTCAGACTACAGTGGACAGTTGGCTACGGTAGCTGGTTGGGGCTTCACTCACGAAGATAGGGGTATTGGTAAGTTCGAAACCACGATTTTTAAACTTACTTCAGAAAATGAGGCTTTTTGTTTGATCTGATGTGACCTATTTAGACTTCAAAGCATATATTGTGTGTTTAATTGCAGGTTTGAATGTTTGTACCAATATTTCTCGATACTTTTTTATTTAAATCAGGTATATTCTAAGTTCTAACATAAGGAACAGTTTTAAGTTGCATCAATCGTTTACCTTTTGTCACGTGGTATATGTTTTTGATATATGTATCATTTGATAGGTATGTGCGTCGCTCATATTCAAGTAATATTAGCGCCTACAATTTTGGTTTAAAAATCCTCCTGTTAGGTTACACTATTCTTCCTCCACAAAACATAAGACAAAATTAGTCAAATTTCTATTTAACTGTTATTGCATTTTGTTCTAGGCGAGAGGCCCAACGTTCTTCAGAAGACTGACGTTCTAGTTGTTGACAACGATGTCTGCAACGATTGGTATAAGTCCCAAGGTAGCAAAGTTCGGATAATTGGTACTCAGATGTGCGCAGGACACGAGAGTGGTGGTAGAGATTCTTGTTGGGTAAGATATATAGTGTTCAATAATTTAGAGACCCACACTTAAGCATGTTTATTCCGTAATAAGTAATAGTTAAGCAGCGGTGGTACAGAACTGATCTGAGGGCCATCGATTGCTTTCTTCCTTCCAAGTTCCAAGACAAGTCGGTTAGCAATTCAAGATGTACACTTTTGGGTTTAAGGTATGGTTTCCTGGCGATGTCGCCTTTACTGTAGGTGAAAATCTTAATCGCGCATAGAAACTTCACAAACGTTATTCGAACTAACGATCTTTGAGAGTCGCAAGCTGAACCCTTAGTAGGTTAAGCGTGCGACAACAACAACAGAAGCCGAAAAGCTTTGTGCTAGTGAGATTAACCCAGATCTCTGAGGTCTGGCTATGGCTTATGCCGCATGCGGAGTTGTGACCCTTGGGTCGGTGGAACCACACTTTCTACCCAACCCCACTTTGAATCAAATCTGTCTTTTCCGTTAAAAGAGTGATGCATTTTCATTCAAAGCTATAAGCTTAAAAATCAACCATGGTGATGCAACAAGTATGGGTCTCAGACTTCTGTTCGTTGACAATTTGTTTCTTGATAGGCAAGTAGGTGATCAGCCTTCTGTGTATGTCAGAAAAACCCAAGAAAAAGCTTGCAGTGGTAACTTTGGTTTTAAAAGCATCTTTTAGAGATTCGCTAAGTTACTAATAAGTGACCTAAAATTATTTCAGGCTGACAGCGGCGGCCCTCTAATGACTAAAAATGAAAATGGTCACACGACGCTCATAGGAGTTGTTTCAACTGGTAGTGGATGTGCAAGAGCAAAGATGCCTGGTATCTACACAAGAGTATCTCGATACACAGAATGGATACAGGCAAGTGTTAGTGAAGACACATCACGATCTAGTTTTAGATGGTTTTCGGGAACACGTTAGACCTATATCTCTTGTAGTTCCACCAATAGATATTGTATTACCTACTGCAGTAAGCTTACCAGTAAAAAATATAGATGCACCCACTAATATGAGTATTCATGGCCACATGGGGCCAGCCCCTAGGCTCGTTTGTTCCCCAAACCGGTATTATTATACTCAATAGCGATTTCGATTTCAATTAAGTCCCTTCAATCTTCGTGGTTCTTTTGTTTTTTGGTCAAAAAGGTTTAATTTAAAAGAAATCTTTCTTGTAGTAGTACAGTAATTAATCCAGGATAATTCTTAATTAATAAGTTTGTGATATTTTAGTCTGTTTTATTATTCGTACCTTGTTGATCATTTAAATGTTCTATGTTATATTAAAGTTAAATAGTCAAACTGTGATATTAATTTTAAGTATATTTATTGATGAAAATAAATTGATTAAAATGTAACATTATTTTGCTTACAAAACACCTTAAATTCCTTTTCACTCCCTTCAATTACTGAAAACAGTTTTCTACCAGATGACTCTGCAAGATCGTCACTTAGTGAGCTTAAAGCTATTTCTATTGCATCTTTAGCTTCTTTTAAAAGCTCTTCATGAGTTTTTAAACAACTTTTAACCTTTTTAGATTTTAGTACCAAAGCTGCGTGTAATTCATGATGTAAAACTGAGTTGTATAAACTCAATCTAGCGTTTCCTGGATCCAAAGTTTTAGTGATAAAAATAAGATCTTTACACATTTTGATTTTCTTGTCCAAAATATCTTCTGTTGAATAGCTAGGTTGTCTACCATATAACTGAACGAGTGAGTGTTTTATTGAATATAGATGATAATGATTCGGATGCAGGAACATTATTAATCTGCATAGAATGTTTTCTAACATTGGTACAGCACCTCCCATCATTAAAACTCCATCAACCTCTTCCCCCATTTGAGAAATTATCGCGTTGACTTGTGAATTACCAACTTTAACTTTACATTTACTGCAAGCCCAGTCTGTTTCATCATCTAAAGGGTCTTCTGGTAGATGTATCCCGTCACATGATTCCTTTCCATCACCCATACACTTCATAGCACTTAGATATGTCCCTAACTCTGTAGGGTCAGTGCATCTAAGGCATTTACATGAAAAATATTTCGTCTCCTTTAAATGTTGCCGTCTTGCCTGAGTTCCCCATAAAGCGTGACTATACATTGTGGCTATATGTTGACCCTTTAATATTGGCACGACTACTTTGACACAAATATTTAGGTTATTTTCAATATTGAAAGTATGTTTTGTGTTCGGTACACAGCTATGTTCCATGACACTTGTTTTTGCGTATAATCCATATAACTCCGATCCTTCGAGTAGACGTATTTCTAGTGCGTTCGTATCAATTATACCACAAACTGTATGGAATAGTTCCTTTGAGGCATTGGGAAGGTATTTCGTCTTGACATCACCGTCCAGTTTTGAGATGAAATTGGTTATAAGATACTCGACTATAAATTCATCCGCTTCGCTGTAACAAAATAAAACTAATGTTAAGAAATATAAGTTTTAGAACTTTTTATTTTAGCTTAATTAATTGCTAGTTATTTTTAGACTTTGTATTATTTAACTATCGTCGTAAATATTTTTCAGAGTATTTATAAAAAAAAATATAATCCGGAAATAAAAATGAAACAGTTTTGTAGTCTGCGACACCAGGTAATTCGGCATCCCTTGGAATATAGTTATAGCAAAGTACAAACATATTATAATAAAATCAATTCCGTGTTAAGGACCTCTTCCTAAGGAAGGAAGGATATGTAGGTTGAAAAAAATATATAACGATGATGCAAGCGCGGCGTGCGGTACGTGTGCATCTAGTATTAAACAAACGCCGCTGCAACTGTGCGAAGACAATGATTAGTTATAAAAACTAGATCAGAAAACCACGTATAGAATCGGGAATTCCTGATCGGAGAGAAATTTGTAATACCTATTCTTTTCACCTCAATTGGATTGGTTTGACCTTAAATGGTCCATTATCTCGGATACGATAACATCTTAGTGTGGTAAAATTGTGATTACTAAATATTATGGTAATTTTTCCCAATTCCCTTGGGCATGCTTCGGATTATTGCGTAATTCCAATTTTCGGCCCCACCTGGGGTTTAAGGCTCTTTTATCTCTGCCTTTTAATAAATTTAAGAAATGTATTAAAAAAAGCTGTGTAAAAAGGCTTACTATAAAGTTAATGATTATCTAGTTGAAAAAAAAGGGCCTGGGCAGGCTAGACAGGCTACTTCTAATTAATTTTGCGATATTTTTTTTAAATAAGTTTCGTTTGATGATTTTCAATTTCAAAAGAGTACTGCGAGTTTTTTACTTCTCTCTCGGCCCATATACCCTCTGTGTTCGTTGCTGATGATTAGGGATGCCTACAAATTAAAATTTAATGACGTGGAACCTGTATCTTATGTTCCATAATAAACATAATTTATTTTATTTAGTTAGTCTTAAGTGCTAAACAGTGGTAAGTGACAAAATGGAATGCAAGAACAAAGTGTCTTCCCCTAATAGAGACTGTAAGTGGTGTTATTGGACATTTTCTTATGTTAAATATCCTCTTTAGTAAATTAGGTTACTTTTAAATTACTTATTAGCCTTAAGTTAGGCTAGATCGTAATTTCTCTGTGAAGACACATTTATAAAATAAAAGTATTTTAATTAAAAATAATAATATTTAAAAAAGTTTTGAATTACCCTTATAAAGGGTTTTTCAACAAGAACTTTGTTTTCTAAAACAAAATAAAACAAAGAATTTAGAGGAAAATGAATAAAATTTTTATTGTATTACAAAGAGAAAAGTTTGGCAATTATGAATGAAAAATGATATCTGGCAAATGTCCACCACGACCACGCTGACAGATGTTGATCCTTCATCAAAATTTTTAATCACTTTTTGGCAAAATGGAGGGTCTATTTCGTTAATGACATCACGGATTTTGAGTTTTAAGGCTGCAATCGATTCGATTGGCTCCGTATAGACTCTGTCTTTAACATAGCCCCACAAAAAATAATCCAGTGGTGTTAAATCACACGATCTGGCTGGCCACTTAACAGCTGAATTTCGCGAAATTATGCGCTCGGGAAATTTGGTTTGCAATAAATTGATCGTTTCATTGGCTGTGTGACATGTGGCACCGTCCTGTTGAAACCACATTTCAGTGATATCCATGTCATCAATAATAGGCCAAAATTTAGTGGTTAACATCTCGCGATACCGTGATCCATTGACTGTTACCGCATTTCCAGCCTCATCTTCGAAAAAAACGGCCCAATCACGCCTCCAGACCACATAGTGCACCACACAGTAACACGTTGAGTATGCAAAGCCTTCTCAATAATTGCTTTAGGATTTTCAGAAGCCCAAATGCGACAATTTTGCTTGTTGACGTACCCTGACAAATGAAAATGGGCTTCGTCTGAAAAAATGATTTTTTCAGAAAAACCAGCAGGTTGTTCCTGAATGAACTGAGCGAATCTGCGGCGATTTGAATGGTCGATCAGCTTTAATTCCTGCACCAGTTGAATCTTGTAAGGCTTCAAAGCCAAATCCTTTCGCAAAATTCGCCATGTTGTGCTTTTGGATAACCCCAATTGTTGAGAACGTCGTGAAATTGACAAATTTTGATCTTCTTCAACACTGTGGCTCACGGCGGCGATGTTTTCTGTTGAACGACCCGGTCGAACACGTGTTGGTGTTGGCACATTTTGTACCGAGCCTGTCGACTCAAATTTCGCGACCAAATTCTTAACAGCGGTCTCAGAAGGACGATTATGCTGGCCGAAAATATCACGAATTTTACGAAATGTAACTTTAACAGAACCACCATTTTTATAGTGGATTTGAATTATTTTAATGCGATTTTCGAGCGAAATTGAATTCATTGTAATAATTGCCAAAGCATCTGCTACGAATACCGCCAAAAACTAAATGTCAAAACTATCACGTTCTCGGTGTTGCCACAATTGAAAAACAAACTTCTTGTTGAAATACCCTTTATATGGGATACAGTTTACGACCCATTCTCAGAACTACATATAAACAATTAATTTAAAAGAATCACGTTTTTAAAGTGAGAATTATACATCTAAATAGAAGTATATATTTACTCATAAGCCTCAGTGCCAGGTGCTCTACTCTCCATATGTGATTGCATATCCATCACTTGCTTCCATCTCTCAGGATCGATCTTTTGTAGTAGAACACAGCGGAGTGGGAGAAGGGCGTCATGTCTGAAATTAGGTATCAACTATATTAAGACAACATTGTCTTTAATTCACGCGATTAAAAGTTTTATATCTAATTAAACGCCAGCGTTTGCTTTAAAAAAATGCTATTTTCACCACGTTTTTTGTGGCACCTCTAGATAAGATTGTTATATATATATATACATAATACATATATTACTTTTTTTTTGGAGGTGAACGGGTTATATGCAACGGAGCCCCCATGAACAATGACATTGTTACTAAGTTGCAACACGAGCTTAACAGATATTAAGAGAATATAGCTGAGAAATTTGTAATAAAAATTATACGAAACTCTGTGATCTGTGATCTTTAATATATTTTCACTACAGTATCTTCTACCACATTTATCATGGACAGTGTTCAGAGGAGTTATTCGGACTAATACCTGCAGGCTGCAGTTGAGTTTCATCATCGGACGTCGAGGCAGAATACGAAATTCCACCCGTATCACCTCGACGTTCGCCGTTAGACAACTGTGCGTTTTTAAGGCAGTTTTTGCCGCGCACCACCACTCTGGATCCAGCTACTCACTGAAGTATTTCTAAACCAATTCGAGTTAGAGTCTAGAACAGCGTACCTCTGCTCTTCTTAAAAGGCCAGCAACGCACTCGCGAGCCTTCTGGCATTGAGTGTCCATTGACGGCGGTATCACTTAACATCAGATGAGGTAACAAAAAAGAACTTACCTATAATATTCAGCCATATTATCCAAAACGCAGTCCGGTCTTGAACTCAGTATGTGACACTCCGGGCCATGATGTCTTGGGTCTGTGAGGCCCGGACAATTGCCGGAACATACTGGCCAGCCACATCTGAAATTTGTTTAACAAACCAAATAATAATTATTATAATTTTTTGCAGTACTTATCAATATCTTTATTATGTTCAGAGATGCTTTTTAAAGTAGTATTTTGTTATAGAACAGCGGTCAAACGGGCAGGAGGCTCATCTGATGTTAAGTGATACCGCCGCCCATGGGCACTCTCAATGCCAAAGGGCTACGCACTCGTTGCCGGCCTTTTAAATTAATTAATTATATTATTTATAATTAACTTACTCAAAGTTTAAATTCATTCAACTCTATTATAAACTTAATTATTTTAGACAATTTACCTTAAAATTATTTAATATATTTTATAAGAAGTTTGCACCCTTTAAAAGTTTTCTATTTCCAACTATTATTAGATTGTTACTTCTGGAAACTAGTTGATATACTGACTTGGAACAACGTTCACCAACATCCGTAAAGATGGGCTTATAACAGCCCACACAAGGCATTTTAGATTCCGGATCAGGCATTGCTTTGGGACCAAATACTATTGGTGACTCTTCTATCACTAAATCGCCAGGGGACAGGTCTCTGGATGCTACCAGGTACCTTCCTAGATCTTCCGAGGCGTGAATCTGCAGAATTTTCATAAGATATTATTCTTATAAGAGCAGTGTTGGCCTAGTGGCTTCAGCGTGCGACTCTCATCCCTGATGTCGTAGGTTCAATCCCCGGCTGTGCACCAATGGACTTTCTATGTGCGCATTTAACATTCGCTCGAACAGTGAAGGAAACCGGCTTGCCTTTGACCCAAAAAGTCCACGTGTGTCAGGCACAGCAGGCTGATCACCTACTTGCTTATTAGATTGACAATTGATCATGAAATATACAAATCTGAGGCGCAGACCTAAAAATGTCGTAGCGTCACTGATTTATTTCTTTATATTACTCTTATGTACCTATCACTGTAAAAGGCTCTTGAGCTTTGCTTCAAAGGCTACAATAAATCAAGTATGAGTGGTAGACTACTGGTTGTGTCTCTCAACTATCTGGTCTTGGGTTCAAACCCTAGTTAAACAGCGTAAATAAACACATCCTCAAACGTTAACGGACGCCAAGACTAACTTAAAGAAAACGGCATGTAACCAAATCATATTTCAAGTCAAGAATACAAATTTTAATATAAAATTAGGGTTAATTTAACGTGAGTTCAAAAGTTTATAGAGTTAAATTCAAATGAGCAATATTAAAGCATTAACGTCTACGATAAAGTTCTTCGAAACTTTTAAAAGTTTACGTCAAACTTCTTTAACGGATAAAACTAGATTTAAATTTGTAGTGGATATGTACGTTTCCGAAATATTAGATATCAAAACAAAACCATCTTGCTACAAGTCATTAATCAAGTTCGACTATTCTAAATTCTCAATATTATAATGGAATCCTGTTCTTGTGTGTAGCGACATCTATGGCTGCAATACAATGACGTTAGTCTATTTAATCGCGCTAATAAGGTCTGCAGTTTAGTGGTTTTAGTTGAAGCATAAACTCCTAGATGGCGTGAATAACAATGTTTACTTACCTCATACGGTAACTTAACGGAGGCCATAGTTCTGAAAATTAAAAATAAAATTACTTTAATTAAATATAATTAAAATATATTTATCAAAATGATTTATTTCTAGAAGTAGTATAGATACGAAGTGATAGTAGTATAAAAATCTTTAAAATTTGATTTAAATGGTTCTGGTTATATACGTAATTAAAGATCAGTAGCTTTGTTTTAAAGCGAGGACGCGCTAACACAATCAATAAAAAAACATACCGAAAATTAAAAAAAAATTGTAATTAAAAACGGGGAACAGGTGCGGAAAACTGCAGTTTGAGTCGGTAAAAAAATAAAGATATATGTACTTTAAAATTGGCGTTACCGGATTGCTGTTAATTAATTTTGTTTACGTAACTTCCTAGATTTTTTGCTAATCTAATTATTTATATTTCGGACTTATACTTACAAAGTTAGAACAAAAGGGGAATCTAAGTGTTTTGGTAGCCTGCCAAAGTCTGGGACAGTACCTACTGTATAATATATCAGCAAGAAAGTCTAATTAGAACATTTCCCACTCATCACACTAGTCAATTAAAATACTAAAACTATAAAATTATATTGGTAAGATCCTCTACAAAAATACTGGGTATGTTTTAACATTTTCTTAATTACGTATAAATACTTTTTATGTAAAATAAATTAAAAAGAAAATTATTTAGTACCTACATAAACCGAATGACCAAATTAGGTAGATACGTTGCCGTTGAAATATTAAAAAAGTTTGGTCCCTGTGTACCTTTAATACTGGTATTTCCGCGGTGTTTTGGATACTTATTCGTTGAGGAAAGCACCAGCTCCGGGGTCACCGGTTCTATCTACCAGGCGCCAACTTAAATCTTATAGCGTCTGTGCACTTGAACCTCAGTTAAGAACCTCGGCGTTAGTCTCTATCCCAAAGGGAACTAAATCAAAGTGGAAGGAAAGACTCACTTTTTGCCGTTTATTATAAATAAACAATTAATTAATTATCATGCAGTAAAAGTAACAAATATAGCATTGCTCTCGTGGCTGGTTTGTAAAACACTCTCGAATCCGTTAACTTTTTTGATTTACACAACAACCATTTTCAATACAATCTACTATATTGTAAATATATATTTGTGTGTTATAAACATAAGACATCTTCATTATGGTAGAAATTAGTATACAAGTACATCGAATTGTTGTTCTTTATTATTTTTAAGGCACAGAAATTAAAGATGTTCAAAAATCTCACTACCAACAATACACACTATTTTAGTCTACACTTGATTTAATGCTCTATTGCCCTGAATCACGATTCCAGCGTTTAAATTTAAACCTAGAGAGTTAGATAATCAAATTACAGTTGTAATAGACAAGTCTTTGGGTATAAGATTCAATTATTCAAATAGCGAAATCAATTAATAAGCATTCAAGATGTAGCTAGTGGGTTCATTAAAACATATAATTAAACACACAATCTAAGTTGATTCAAATTATTTTGCAATTATCAGAAATTTATCACTATAAAGGCATAAACACACACAAATCACACACAAGCATTTTAATCCTTTAAAATTATATTACTTAAGTAATATTTTTTCAACCGTGTGTGTCTAAATCAGTAGACAATTTCTATACATGGATACCCAGAGTCGTCGATTAAATATTTCTACTGGCAACTTAGTTACGTTACCTAATGTCAGATTAAACGACTCATTTAAGGAGGCATACCTATATTAGCTTCCGATTCCAAATAAATTAAGTCTTGGTTAAGTATTAATGAACGACTCTGAGTACTCATGTAAGTGACATTTTAAACAATTGAAAGATTCGCGTTTCTTCATTATTTAACTTACTTGGTCATAATCATAAATAACACCAGGTGCGCGCGCGCACTGTAAGCTTTCCAGCTGAAAACTGAACGGTCAGTGATTTAATGGCATCATTTCGGAATTGCGTAATTCATTCAGAAGTTTTCGTGTTTAGTCTAATTTCATTCATAGATTTTTTAGTTACTAAATTAAATAGAGTTATGAAAATTAAAATTAATTAAATTCGTCCTCATACGGCCGAATACCTTTCTACAATTATAATCGTTTAGAAAATATCATATAAATGTCTTAAAACTCAATTTTCTCCTTATACACAATGTATGTTGTACATTAATCTAGTTTATATAATGCCTCTCTTTCGAATTCTTCACGATTTTAACGGATTGAACGGAGCTTATGCGGAGCTGGATATATTCGGTAGTGGGCTGATCGGTTTTAGAGAAAGCATTGTTGGGTGCCTATCTCGAACCTAATTCGCTGTTTTGCTGATGATTTTTTTCTGCTTTCCCAAAAATTTCTGGTAATTTTATTGTAAGCTTATTATATCTTATATATATTTTGATATATTTTTTTGTAACTCTTATGTCTTGGTAGGGGAGCCCACGATGCTAAATGGGGATTTACTCGAGCGTCGTAGAGACCTATTGGGATGCAAAGCTTAGATAATAAGAAGAAAAAAATGTTATATGATATATACCTTTTCATCGGTGGGGGATGCGGCTATAGATTGTTAAATATGTAAAAAAAAAACTGTTGCATGGACATCCTCGAGCGCGTCAGATATTGATAGCATCAATGCCCTACGTATTTTTAATAATGTACGTTTGTTAATCTGATCGTTTGCATGATGCGGGTGTATTTAAGGGTTGAAAATGAAAAAAAAAAAAATTATCGAGCGCGTCAGATTTTCTAAGGGAGTGTTAAGTGCACCAAAAAAAAACTCTCATTCACTAATCTGACGATTTCGATGGAACGCCAACCCACGGCCATTTTCATAATTTGCAAAAAAAATCGCAATTTTGAAATACTCAAGCGCGTCAGATTAAGATATATGTGGTTCATCTTTATGTTCTAAACCTACTGTCTCATAATCTGACGATTATCTAGAGGGATTCGCCTGATCTGACAAAAAAAATTTAGAAAAACGGTTCACCTAAAGGGCCATCCCTGCAACTTCCCGCTAATTCCATTCCTGGGCGCTTAAAATTGATATTTTGAGCTCGCTGAGTTCAAAGAAATAACATTTTTATGCATTTGAGCTCTCCCAGCTCGAAAGTCTGATAGATGTTTCATAGAACACTATTTTTGGAATTTTCAAACCGCAATAACTTTTGAATGGATCAAGCAATTTTCACGCGGTTGGCGGCATTCGACGCAGTTTTATCATCCTCATAAGTAATTTTGCAATTAATTGATCGAACCACAAATTTCGGAGTATCCCGAAAAAACACGTTTTCGGGTTTCTTTCGTTCACGATATCTCTCGAACGAATCAACCGCTTTTGACCAGCTTGGTGGCGATCGACGTGGTTTTTCAAGCTCAAAGGCGGATTAGTTTTTGAAGTTGATCGATAAAGAAACCACTTTAAAAAAAAATATTTCTTATTTTTTTAAGATTTTTCAAAATTTCTCAAAATCTATCGGTCCGAATCGGTTCAAATTCACAGGAAATGTAATTTTTAGAGAAATATTTAGAACGCCGTTTAGTAGATTCCGATCGGTTTAAGGAAATGTAGGCATCACGCAGCTGCACGCATTTAACTTTATCGACGAATTTTTGTTATTTCGGCTTGCGGAAATCGTCAGATTATATATTTTTAATTATTCTTTTTTTTATTTCCTTCAAAATAAAAAAAAATTAGCTACACTCGAGAATGTCGAGATGACGTTTTTTTTTACAACTTTGTTGCCATCCCCTTTTTTTCCGTCACTCTCAAATTGTCAGATTAGTGAAATATACACTTTTTAGGATGTAATTAACTCACCCTACCTTAATCTGACGCGCTCGGGAATTTCTGATGGTCAATTTTTTTTTACTAATCTGATCCTGTCTCCTTTACGGGCGGCCTTATATATGGGCCTCATATTTTGTGGAGGTACTTAACCGGGTACAAGGTATCCCCCTATATATTAATCTGCCGCGCTTTAGTAAATCCCGAAATCACCTCTTGGGCTCCCCTACCATCTGTTATATATCTTAACTATTATTTACTTCAATTGTCATACATTTTACATGGAAGTTTTTGTAAAATATGCCGTAGATGTAGTACTATGTATGTTGTGGTAAACTTTAATTAATAAATAGCTTAAAAAGAACTACAAGACACACATCAGCCTTGCGATTCTGTAAATCAGTGAGTTACAGAATCGTAAGGCAGTCCTTTTTTACGTTGGGACTGTGAGGTCCAACGTCGGTTGTAATGCTCATCTAAACAGACCTCTATCTGCATTAAACGGTGCTTTGAGTACACGCGGGGCTGATGCTATTTTCCATGTCTTCAGGCATAAGACGATGCAGCCATTATTGTTCCGTCACCAATACTATCCATTGCTAAGTAGAAATATATTAAATTTTTAAATTGTATATTTGTATTTCTTAATCTAGTTTATTTTCCACTATTTTTATTGTAGTATATTTATCTGTTATATGTGTGTGTGATATGTGTTTCGTTAGTGCGGCTTTTTAAAATAAATAAAAAAAAATATTGATGAAAGTAAATTAGAAACTATAGGGAAATGAATTAGGGTTGCCTGGAAGAAATCGCTTGAAGCCCGCCCGTTGCCTTATAACTTTTGTAACCTGTTTTTTTATTTCTGTTATGTGTATGTTTTTGATTAAAGTAATAAAGTACAAATAAATAAATGGAAATTATACATGTTTTATACAACACGTTTGATTAACAATACAAAGTTGATGGATTAACATTTAAACCGAAACCGACCTTTGAAATATTCCAATTTTTGGCAGTCGTCCGAGATGTTACATAGTTCGTTGTGATAATTACTCGTGTCTATTTCTATCGAGTATTGTGTCAGAGACGACGCCGAGCACTCGCCTTAATCTCTACCATGGATAACAAAAAAAGGAAATTGCCCGCCTGTGAAGTGTGCCAACAGCCGGCCAATCAAACATGTGGTGGATGCAAATCCGTCTTCTATTGCTCAAGAAATCATCAGAAGACCGCATGGAAAGAACACAAATTCCAATGCCGCCCATTCGAAATCCAGTTTTCAAATACCGCTGGTAGATATTTGGTAGCTACAAGGGATATTAAGCAAGGAGAAATTATACTAAGAGAAAAAGCTGCTGTAAGTGGACCAAGAACGGCGTGTACCGCTCATTGTCTTTCGTGTAATAAAAAGTTGGAACCAATGAATGAAGATGAAACGTTAGATTATTACAAATGCTCAGAATGTAACTGGCCTATGTGTGGTCTTAAATGTGAGAAATCTAGTGTACATAAAGAGGAATGTAAGCTTATGTCCAGTAATAACTACAAAAGCAACATCACATACAAAAATCCTGAGAAAGCAGAGGCAGCATACTGTGTAATAGCGCCTTTGAGAATGCTCTTACTAAAAACATCAAATCCAGAACAATACAACAGTCTTATGAGTCTAGAATCACACGTAGAGAAGAGAATTAATACACAACTGTATTCCATTCTAAAAACCAATCTTGTTACGTTTATTGTTCAAGTGCTGAAACTCCCATTTGACGAGGATACCATATTGAAGGTAGCATCAATATTAGATACGAATTCCTTTGATGTTAGATCGCCGGACGGTGTAAGTAGATTCAGAGCAATATATACTACAGCTGCAATGATTAACCATAATTGTACGCCTAATACTAGACATATATATTTAGGTGACGATTACACGTTGGCATTAATCGCAACTGTGCCAATCGCAAAGGGGGAGACGCTGACAGCAACGTACACCCAAGTCCTATTGAGTACATTAGATAGAAGAAAACACTTATATACCACCAAGTACTTTCATTGTGATTGCGAGAGGTGTAAAGATGAAACTGAATTTGACACCTATCTTGGAAGTATTTATTGTTCGTTGTGCGCCAGGGCTAATGTCGAAAACAAACCAATGATGCTGTCCACAGATCCTTTAAACGAAACAGCACCTTGGAAGTGTGGAAGTTGCGGCCATTGTGTTGAAAGTCGACAAATGTTTTGGGGGAACAATGCTTTGAAACAAGATCTGAATAAAATGAATAACAAAAGGCCTGAGGATTATGAGACATTTATCAAAACATATAGCCATACTTTACATCAAAAAAACCATTTGGTTGTTCAAGCAAAACTTGCTTTGATGCAGATTTATGGCAGTTACGAAGGGTACAGTCTATCAGGTAAGCTATTTTTTAAAATAGATATTAAATATTCTATTATTAAATATTCGTAAAAAAATCTTTTCACAACAGCCTAAACAACATTTGAAATAAAAAAATATGTGTGTGTACTTAGTCCACGCGTTAGAAGTTATACTTCTTTGGCGTAACAAGATAAAAAAAATATTTTTAAAATTTCTATCTTTCGCCTTATTTTACGTTTGTAGAAAAAACTACACTAACAATAACAACAACAACATAATCTAGTTAAATAAAGTTTATTTAATATATATAATATATATCACAACAAAAAGATTTATACATAATTATAGGAATGGACATTTTTTATTTTAAAATGTTGACTATGCCAACTATAGGGTGTCGGTTTTTTAAATATACTAAAAATATACTCTTATCATTTTTCCCTAATTTGCCAAAAGAAGTATAACTTCAATCGGTCAAATGTGGACAATATTTAACTGTTTAAACACGCCATTCATGTAATACTAACATTTATTAAAATTTTCAGAACTATCGGATGAGTTACTAGAAAGAAAGGTAGAGATATGCCATGACCTTTTAGAAATAGCAGATAAGTTGGAGCCAGGCTGGTCCAAGTTCAGAGGCTCTGTACTTCTAGAACTCCAAGGTGCTATGGTGATGCAGACTAAGCGAGATTTTGAAGCTGATAAGATAACAAAAAGTGGCGCTCAGGTGTGTATAAAAAGATTAAACACTACAACCTAATAATAATAATTTATTTATTCAAGCAGACAATCATAAGTATATATGGTTATTTTATTAGTCACAATATTGTCCTAAATCCCGTATATGCACACCGCGTTCAGTTTGATCTAACTTAAAAGATAGGATACCTTACATATATATATATATTATTCTACTGTACGTGTGTATGTCACTGAACTCCTCTTAAACAGCTGGACCGGTTTGAATAATTTTTTTTGCATGCGTTTGGGTGGAGCCCTGGATGCTTTAGATTCACAAATCAGCCCGGCAGATGGCTCTGCAATCGGTACTTTCATACATTTAATATCCTAATTGCTTGAAATATCATGCAGGACAACGTCTGTCGGGTCCGCTAGTATTATATATTAGTAGGTTAGATTTTAAGTGTATCAAACAGGATTGCTACAACTGCAGCACATACGCATTACACACTTTAAGCGTACCTTGTCAAAATCCATTACATTGTTGACGTACGGAAAACAGACTGAGCACAGTCCTTAGTACTTTGCAATTATATTTTTAGAATTTGCACTACTAAATACATTAAAAAAATTGTGCGTGTACTACGTACGTACACACGTAAGAAGTGAAAGTTCTTTATGACCTTATTTTTCGAAAAATTATCTATATGCAACTTTACAGAAATTGGTTAAATAAAGTTAAATTAGATAAAGTTTAACAAAAGACTTTTAATATCACAGACTTGAATACAAATACTACAATTATTTCATTTTACCTTATTTCCACTAAGATTATTACAGAATTTCATAAATTGTAATATAATTTTTGGTATCATTGTTATCGTTATTATACATTTTTGTTATTAATGGTTTAGAATCTCTTTGAATCAACCGTGGTAGGGACAAGAAAAAGACGCGCGTAACGGTCAAATGTGACGCGTAACCGAAAAATGTGACGCGTAACGAAAAAATGTTACACTAAATTTTTTTCCAACACCGATAAAGAAGTTTCACTTCAAATATTTTCTTGAATACTGTGTTAATTATTCCAGGAGCAATTAATGGAGAGTATGGTTTTACTTCAAGAAGCGGTGAATATTTTAAAAGTTGAACCACATATGAAAGAGGCTTTGGAGGAGAAGGTTCAAGAATTGTCAACGTTAATGGAAACAACATCGATTGAAGGTAGTTGAAAAAAAAAGCTGTTTTTGTTTTCTTAAATACAAGATTACACAGACCAAGTATTTTCTCTTAAATATAATAAAAATAACAATACGAATGATAAAATACTGCGATAATTATTAAAACTTTCAATAGTATATTTTAAATGCTAAGCAAAATTATATCAGAAACATTCTTAAGAAAAAATCAGTGGTTGGCTGTTGGCTTCATTTTTAGGTCTGGGCCTCAGATTTCTGTATCTGTTTCATGATCAATTGTCAATGAAATAGGCAAGTAGGTGATCAGCCTCCTGTGCCTGACACACGCCGTCGACGTTTCGGTTTCGGCGAGCCGGTTTCCTCGCGATGGTTTCCTTCACCGTTCAAACAAATGTTAAATGCGCACATAGAACAAAAATCTATTAGTGCACAGCCAGGGATCGAACCTACGATCTCTGGAATAAAATTCGCTCACTGAAGCCACTAGAGCTACTCAGAAATCAAATAGTTTAATTTCAGACCAAGTGATAACATTCCTAACTTTCCAATCAGGATTTTACTAAATTTTTTGAAGAATACCCACACTCAAAATAAACACACTTGTAACTGATGTATTAATTTAATAACACAAATAAAAAAGCTGTTTAGATTTATTCATACGTCGTTGCATTGTTCAATTCTTATAGGCGTTACTTTGGTCGGTTTTGTTGTGACTTCGTCTATATGAACACTCAGTTCCAGAGTTTGCTTGTTAATGTTGAGAATATTTTTGATAGCATTAGATAATTTCTTCTTTGGTTTTGGAGATGTTTCTATAACGAATATTTCATTCTTTGCATTTTCTAGATCTTTAGTCTTTCTGGTAACCTGAAAAGTTTTCTTTACTTATTATAACTGTATTGTTCAAATATGAATTAAAAAATCGCCATTGCTATCCCTGAGTAAAAAAGGCTTTTCCAAAATATTTTAAAAAAAATTCTGCCGGGATTTTTATTATATTACTAAATGACCCCGTGAACTTCGTTTCGCCAACATATATTTGTGTCAAAACTTTTAAAACAGACCAAAGAGTATGTAATACTATGAAACACATATTTCTGAAAGCATCTACAAATAAATGACCACCATATGACAATTTTTTATCTTTAAAAAGACGTCAAATTTCCCAACTAAGAACAGTTTTTATTGGAAAATTCAATTATCGTTTTTAGTATGTTTCTTTAATTGTTATTTACGTTTCACACCGTTTACACGTTCCCTGATCTTCCACAAATATTTCAAGATTATAATCAGCCAAATCGGTCTAACCGTTCTGGAGTTATAGCGAGACTAACGAACAACAATTCATTTTTATAAATAGATAGATATATAGATAGATGTTAGTTAAGTTTGATAAGAAGAAAAATAATACTTATAGTAACTATTTTGAAATAAATATTTCTACATGTTTATTGAGAAACATCACTGAAAATTAATTATGAATCGTGAATATTATCTAACATAATATTGTTACAATGGTTACACAAGTGTCTCTCGATTTAAAATGTGAATTATGACAGTTTTTTCCACGAAATAATTGCACAGCAATACGTCGTTGTTTAATTTAGCCTAGCGATAGTACGCAATCTTTATTAAAAAAAAACAATAAAAATGTATTAATGTTATCATTATTTACATAACTAAGTGTTACAGGAATTCCTTTCGCAACTGTAATTAATGAAAAATCTATTAATTTTACTTTAAATATTTATTGACATTTGAAGTACCCGCTTAAAATAAAAACTTAAATACGAGGGTACCCGCATAATAACTTCAAATTATCAATGTACTATAAAAAGTAGGCACTGGATGAATATATACATACCAAACAACAGACACAGCACCAAGTACCGAATCTGAAACAGGCCAAGCCCGGAGTTCTGTCCATGGCTCTTCGAAATCTCACGTTGGTGAAGCCATAGATCAGAGGATTGAGAGCGCAGTTCAGATACATAAGGTAACTCGCGGTAAACCATAATATTTCATAACCACCTTCCACCTGATGAAAGTCATTTAGAAATAAATATATAGTACCGGTGACCCAAGAGCTGGTGCTTTCTTCGCTCAAATATCGCAATACAGCGATGAGATGCTGCCAGCGTTTAAGGTACACTGCCACAGGGAACAACTTTTTAAATTTTCTTTATTTATTTATGTAGGTTAAGAAAATTGTAAATAGTCTATTATGTTTAGGTTTAAATAAGCGACAATCTAATATTTAGAAATTAAATATCATAAGTCCTTGTAATGCCTATATCTCAAAATTAACAAAATGGATATTGATGAAATTTGGATTGATCCCTAAGTTGGAATTTATCATCATTTACTTTTCTTTTTATAGGACAAGAGTAGGAGGAGAGTATATCGTCCATGGACACGCACACTGCGAGTGCGTTGCCGGCCGTTGAAGGAGCAATTTGTCGATATCTATCACATAAAGGTCAAACTGATAACATCCTTTTTAAAGTCAGTTCGATTGCGGAATTTAATAAAATGGGATTAAAAAAGTATGGGTTATGATGTTTAAGTAACAGTGACATGAACTGTCAAAATTACGCCTGTCATTAATTTCAAGACACATTTCTGAGGTTTGAACCACTAAAGCAAAATTAATTAGTATGGAAATGGTCACGTGACGAGGCGCAAGCAAATTTTATTACAACGCAATTAATTATTCATTTATTTTCAGCATACAATAATTATAATATGGCATAACGTATATAATATATATACATTACAATCTTGAACTACTAAAATTTATTATAAAAAAACCATTGCTGACCTCTTGTGCAGATCCTGGAGATTCATAATATTATTTTTATTTCATTCACCTTCAGGACAGGCTAGTCTTTAGACAATACTTGTGAGTAAAAGTGAAATATTTGCTAATTCAACAAACAAGTATCACTATTTTAAACTGTGCTTCGTGGAGTCTCGGACTTGGGTCTATTATCGAAGTATATAAAGGTCAATTTTCGAAGCAATTAAACTTAAGGTCCTTCAAATGAGCGTACCAAATCTTGAAAGGCCGTCAACGTACTCGCGAGCCTCCATGGGAGTTGGTATGACTTAACAGGAGAGCCCGTTCGCCCGCGTTATATATAAAAAAATCCCGTTTTACTCGTTTGCGCTTTACAACGCATGCGCATACTTACCGCATTAATTTCCTTAGCCATATTATTCCTCCAATAAATAAGCACAGTGTATGGTAGTCTACACAAAGTAGATGCGACTAAAACCATAGCAGTCACGCGCATAGCTTTTCCCTTTGCTTTCACCACTACCTTACCTCCACCCCGTGATGTTAGTTCACGAGCACTCCATTCCAAACGCCATATTATACCACCGTACTAAAAAAAATCATGAGAGATTTATATAATAAAAAACGTAAATTAAAAAAAAATAGTTTTTCCATTTATTCATTCAAAAGGCGTTTACAACACAGAAACAGACACACATGTACATAAATATACACACGATAAGTACAGAGAAACCAAACCAGAAAAAAGACACTTTAAAAAAAATCAGTTAATAACCATACAATTATTAACTGTTTATGTGTCTAATGACTCCAAATGTTTAGTTAGTTTTATAACAATACAATCTTCTAGTTTATAATAACTAAAACTTCACTTACAGTGACTATCATTACACCCAGTGGAAGCCAGACTAGCAGCATCAGAATAAAATGCCAATAAACCTCCAAAAAGCTCACATCCTCCACACAAAACATCTCTAAGAAATCTAGCCATTGTCTTTCCTAAAAAATAATATTGTTTTAATATAAACATAAAAATAATATTTGTTATATTTATAAATTATATCAATGCATTACAATGTGTGATTTGGGAACCCTTTTAGGTACAAAATACCTGTGCCAGGATTCCCAGCTTTTCCATACCAAACTTAATAGTTAATTTCATAAGAAAGTAAATAAACATATTTTTATTTTCTATTAAAATTTTGAACTGTTTAAAACAACTCTCAATATAATCATATTTTTTTGGGTCTACCCTCGGTTGGCAAATCGCGTGGCTTGTTTGGAGCTTCTAAATTCTAGTTGGCAAAAATAAAAACCCTTCAAAATTTTTTTAAAGCAACGCTAATTTATAAAAAAACACGCAACAGACTCTTTGCTATCTCTTTCAGTGAAACAAGCGTGAAACTATTTTTCATTCAAACACCTAGTGCGTGATCAACCGAGTCTCGAAATTTCTTTATTTATTGACCCTTAAGTGGGTCAATAAATACAGAAATTTATATTCAAGAAACCGAATAAATAATAAAAACCTAATATTTTTTCAAAAAACACTTAATTGCTGTCTGCGTTACTGATTTATAATTGCTTACTTGATAATGCCTCTTGATAATCCAAGGTAGGGAAAGACCCATTGCTGCAATCCAAGTAATCAGAATAAGCTTCGGTGCACAATGCTTAGTTACTCTTGCCTCTGCAGTTAAGCAAGCAGCTGCCAGTCTATCATAGGATACCAGCATTATTGATCCAACACTGGCTAAAAGAAGAGTTGCTGAAAATTTTGAAAATGAAATTGAGTTTATATTCATGGAATATAACAAATTAAGTACGGATTCACAAAAGCTGGTATATCGTTTTAAAGAAGATATTTTTTAGTAATTTCAGTTAAGATACACAAAAAGTTTTTTATTAGTTCTTGTGTCTTCTATTAAAACTTAGCCATTCCCGAGTTCTAGTTCTTCTTTATTTAAATTTCGTAACATTATACATAAATTACACCTAACAAATAACATTATACATATAACAAATAACATAAATTATTAGATACATTATTATTTTACATTTATATTATTTCTAATAAACATTTTTTTAGTTCAATAAAAATAACTATCTACTATAATAAAATTAGGGGTTGATCGTACATGGGTGAAAATTCCGATTCGCAGACCTAACCGATATGCACACAAAATTTCACGAAAGTCGGTCGAGCCATTTCCGATCAGTTTAATTACAAAGTGACACGAGAATGTTATATATTAGATTTATTACCTTGCAAAAATCCTTCAAATCTGCACCCGAAATTCCTCAATACGTAATTCTGATAGAAATCTCTAACAAGCATAAACCAGGGGCAGATCAACAACGTCAGCATGTCCACAATCGCCATATTCCCAACCAAAATATTGCTGGGCGTCCATAACCAGCGATTCCTCATCAGAATTATGAGGATGATGGAGTTCAGAAAGATACCAATAGCTCCAACGATGACCATGGCTGAGCTTTTGATGGCGATTTCCCGAGCTGGTTTTAGAAGCCATAGTGTGTTGGGGAATGGGTATTGCGATGTATCTAACTAAAATAAAAAATAAATCAGTGGCGCTACAACCTTTCTGAGGTCTGGGCCTCAGATTTCTGTATCTGTTTCATGATCATTTATCGATCTAATAGGCAAGTAGGTGATCAGCCTTCTGTGCCTGACACATGTCGACTTTTTAGGTCTAAGGCAGGCCGGTTTCCACACGATGTTGTCCTTTACCATTCGAGCGAATGTTAAATGCGCACATAGAAAGTCCATTGGTGCACAGCTGGGGATCGAACCTACAACCTTAGGAATGAGAGCCGCACGCTGAAGACACTTGGCCAACATTGCTCCCTGTTGTTCCTGTATCTAACTATAAATTTATATACAATATCCACGATGGAAACAATTTTGAAGAAAGATTTTATAATATCCAAGTTAAGATCAGTAGGTTCTAATTCTGTCTGGTGCCGAGATTTATGACGACTATATGTTTATATGTCTCCATGTTATTTATTTAATTTAGATTTGCAGCAAGTCTAAAAATAGCATTGTGATACGGGAGTACTAATCGCTGTCAAACAATCTCTGCAACGCAACTCCAATAAAAGAAAACAGTGAAAAGTGTCTAATACAATAAATTTACATATGCCCTAAAGCAGTGTTTCCCAATCTGGGGCCAATTGTGGGGAAATTTGATTGTAAAAAGGAGTCCCTTTAGGCAAGGTTCCGAAGATACTAGCAGCGTTCCCCCTTTGAATCGCTAGACTAATTCTTTGTCCGAGGTAGCTGCCAGATCTTCGGTCTCCTGTGATGTCGACTAACCTTTTTGATGCGGGCTGTTCGGGGTATTTGTTGTGTTTCTCCGAGGGAGTCAGTACGGAATAAGTTTAAGGAATTAACTATTATGACACTATCTGGTCAATATATTCTTGAAGCCTTGTTGTATGTCCAAAAAAGTATAAACGATTTTAAAACAAATGGTGACTTTCACCAGTATAATACGCGAAATAGAACTAATTTGAGTGTACGACCAACCAGGCTCCAAAAGATAAACCACTCCTTATATGGAAATTGTATTCGTTTTTACAACAAACTCCCAAGCGAAATTAGAGAATTATCACTAAATAAAGTCAAAGCCCTCGTTAAACGAAAATTAATCAACAAAGCTTTTTATAAATTTGAAGACTACTTAAATGATCCTAATCCTTGGGATTGATTTGCTCCAGTTCAAACAATTTGTGTGACAATACTTGGCGATTAAAAAGAGTGGCGGAAAGTTTCTTGCCAGTTCTTCTTACCCGCTCTACGCCCTTGACTTGCGAACTGGTAGTAAATGTAAACGATTAATTTAACTTGACGATTCAAAAGTGTACTTGGTTACCCACTTGAATAAAGATTTTTGAGTTTGAGTTTGATATTTCTTTAAAAAGCCTTAAAGCGCTAGGACCCCAATTAATTAACCCTAATTTATATCTAAAAATGATATCCTTTAAGGTCTGTAAAATTGTTTGATAGTTCTCTCTCGATTCATGAAACAATCAAATAACAAATAATGTCACTTACATCCAAACAGTCAGCTGTTAAATCCGTACAATTGGCTAAAAATTTCTCGTCAATTTTATACAAGTCCGCACCAAACATTTCCTCGAAAATAAAACGCATAAGTGAAAATCACTCTAGATAAAACAGTAGTCCATTAGCATGAAAGGTTTTATCTGTAGGATTATGTTGACAATGTTATTGCAACATCCAAATATTGATAACTGTATGCTAAAATAGTTAATCTTTTGCCCTTATAACAACTGAAGATTTCCTACCACGTTCTTCACCGTAACACCCAATAAGTGTTAATGGTTTTTTTTCAATCCGAACTGAGATATGTATGGCATCGGAATACTTGGCGTTGACATATCAAACCGTCAAACGACGTTCAGTTTCGCGGGAATTTCGAGGGAAAGGCTACATTAGTCTCCAAAAAGCTTGGTGTGCTCAGCAAGGCAAGACGGTACTGTTCTCACCTTTGGGTGGGAGCTCCCCAGTACCAGCTCTCCATTTGACCGTATTCAAGGAAGAGAGGGATGACCAATCCCTTTAGATCGGGTTAATTTCTTGGCGTTGCGTAGAGATGTGTGGTGCATCTTCTACCGCATTTACCATGGAGAGTGTTCAGGTTCGGATGAATACCTACAGCTGAGTTTCATCATCGGACGTCGAGGCAGAATATGAAATTCCACCCGTATTACCTTGCCGTCCGTCGCGTCGTTCCACAACTGAGCATCTTTTAAGGCAGTTTCTGCCGCGCACCACCATGTTGTGGAACCAGCTGCCCACTGAAGTATTTCTGAACAAATTCGACTTAGGGTCCTTCAAGAAAAGAGCGTATCAATTCTTAAAAAGTCGGCAACACACTCGCGAGTCCTCTGGCTTTTAGAGTGTTATGTTAAGTGATACCGCCGCCTATACATTAGGTGAGCCTCCTGTCCGTTTTGTTCCGTATTAAAAAAATCTCTTAATTTTTCAAATTCAAAAACATTAAAATTTCATAAATAAATAAATATTTAGTTGTGAATAAAGATTATTATTATTTTTAATCAGGCCCAATAGTTGTGATTACTGCCATCTGTTAGGGTAGAGTGGTACTTTTTACTTATTCCGAACGAACATAAACCGTGAGTATTCAGAACATTACAAGTGGTTGTAATAGGAAACTAGATGGCGCGAATTTAGAAATGTACACCATAATTTTTTAGAAAAGAAACATTAACTGGAATTGGTATTAGTTTTACGTAATTTTACGGTACCAATACAGAAAAGACAATAAAATTATTTAATTTTTATAATAATAATAAAAATAATACCTAATTTATTGCAAGAATATGGTACAAAAATGTGTAACAATCGTAAGTTCGCATATTCTGCCACACATATTTTACATTATTAGTTATATGAATTAGTTACTTCTTATATTATTTGTATCGTATCATATCATACGTTATCAAATGAATATTAATTATATTAATATTAATTTAGTTATGTAAGTTTTTTTTCTTCTTATTGGTCTTGGATGATACGCTTATAGTCCTTGTAATATTATAATTTGTAAATCATTGAAGAATATCTGTGTCCCGCGCTAACGTGATGTTTTGCATTCGTCAATAAATGGGTTATCTGTTACAAAACAATTTCTGGATTACTACATACCTTACCTACCTACATTGGAGTTTATTACCAGTTCTTCTCTTCCGTTCTACGCCCTTGATTTCAGAACTGGCGGTAAATGTAAAATTATAAGTATTTAATATATATTTCTTTTTTGTCGTTTATAAGTGTACATTGTGTTACCTATATGAATAAATGATTTTTGACTTTGACTTTGACCAAACCAAACCCTCATCATTTATAATATAAGCATATTTTTTTAATTCAATATAAGGATCACGCTGTTATAAGTACCCTTATCAAACAGTAAACAATAGTGATACATTATCATAGATAAAAATCAAAATGCCTTATGTCCGGTAAATTTAAGTTAATGTGTATTTAATTTCGTACGAGTAACGTATCTGTAATCTATGAGTTATAATTTACTTAAACTGTTTTATATGATCTATTGTTCGCATGTTCAATCTTACCTATTTAGCCGGCCTTTCAACTTTTTACTTATATAACAAAAAGTTTTGATATTTTTGTATTGTAATGTTCAACTTATCTGACAATAAATATAGATAAATGGGATACAGTGTGGAAGAACTGTTCGTAGCAGTATTTGAAATTCTTTGTCTACTTTTGTGATATTGTTTATTATCAATACTGATAGGCCGTCATAGCCGAGACGGCATATCCGTCAGTACATAGACAATAATTATACAACCGCAATCCGACAGTATGTAGAATATTTGTTGTAAAAAAAAACGACTGGTTGCACTCCGGGAGTGCCGGCAGAAGTGAAATCTTAAATAATTGTTGTCTTGAAAACGTTGTGCATTTTTGATATTTTGGAATGGTTAGGGAATAATTTTGCACGAATTGCTTTAATTATCAGTATAAAAGTACTATCATTTATGTGGTAGAATACACTATTTATTTATTGCGCTATCGTACACAAACATAACAATTTATATTACATTAAATACGCCGCGCCAGCTGTCTACTCTCCATCCGTCTTACGAATTTTCGATCAGGTCACGTGTCCTGACGCAAGTTTAACATTTTTAACCCATTCCAAAAAAAGTGAACAACGCCGCTAAAGAAGTTTTCACTTCAAAAAATGTTGAATGCTCTCTTAAAAACTAAGTATTAAACTTAATTTGTAGAGTTATTAATGTCTTAGCATTCCTTTTGATGTCGGTTAAAATAATTTTTCACTTGGTAATCATAGAGCCAATTTGCGACAGACGTAATCTCACACGCTCGCCTCTAACGGTGTGAATATTATTTTGCTTTATTAATTTTTCTACCTTGTAATTTAATAAAACACACGCTGCGGGTAATTCTGTCAGACATCCTATTCTGTATATAAAGATCTTTTGTTATTAATTGCATCTATCAATATTATGCAAGTAGTAAAGAAAGGTAAAGTAAAAAATAATTTAATTATATAGGTAACATATTGTACACTTATGACTCGTCACTAAAGAAATACATTATTGCTTCTAATTTTACATTTACTGCCAGTTCTCAAATTAAGGGCGTAGAACGGAAGAGAAGAACTGGCAATAAACTCTTCGCCACTCTTTTTAACAGGTGGGGTTTCTATAAGCCACATGACATCTATCTTTATAGACAAAATTATATGTCCATTGCAATTCAATTGTTTAATTATGTGTCAGCATAAACAAGAGGATTGAGTGGTCATGGGCGGCGGTGTCGCTTAACAACAGTTGAGACTCCAGACCCTGTTTTAAAAAAAACAGTCGGGGACTGCCGCGGTAAAGCTATTGCATATAATTTTTTTATAAACTTATGCAATATAATTATTTATTTATTTTTTGCAGTATTTTTTTTCTTTGATATTAATTCAAGTTTTTTCTATGATATTAATTCAATCTACCACTCTACCAGACTCAGACTAACACGGCTATCCGTTCACGCTAAACCGATGTGAGACGCAGTATGCATTCTGTCCCGCTCTAACGCGTATTGGTCGCCGCGCTCAAAGCCCGCGATAATATCTATGCAATCAAAATACAGTGTAAAAAGAATATTTTGTTGATTACAATAAAGTCTTAACACACAAAATGCAAAGTTAATAAAAGAGAGTGCGCCTTTACATGAAAAACGCTTAGTTGTGGAACGACGGACGTCGAGGTGACACGGATGGTATATTGTATTTTGCCTTGATGTCCGATGATGAAAATCAGTCCGAACAACTCCTCTGAACACTCTCCATGGTAAATGCGGTAGAAGATGCACAGAGTCTCCCAACTCATCATCAGACTATAGATTTACATAGATATAGTAGAAGAATGAACACAATTTCCGCACTTATACGCTCATTTGGTCCGTAAAGTTGCATAGATATATTAAACCAGAATAAGTCCGTACAAACCGCAGCTGTCTGCATTCTGCAATTTACATGAGTCTATACATTATAATCGTTAAATGTATTCAGAATGTCGTGATTTCCATTTCTTTGTGAGCAAAGTGGTTGGGATTCAGCTTCTACATCTACATATTGTTACACAGTACATTGAAATCGAAGACAGTGGCTCAAATGTGAGGCACTAAATAATATAATTTAATTTATACAAAATATAATACCATGCCGTCTACTAAGGATTATACAACTACTCGACTCTTGCTTAGACTGGTCGAGGATCTTCTCTTTAGGATGGAGAAAGAGCAACTGCTTTCTTCTTCTACACCACAAATCGTTGCAAATGTATAACGAGATATTTTTAGTATGTACTATAGTATAAGTGGTTCAGTCACTAAATTGTATTTGTAATAAAAAATGGTTTGGTCAAAGCACCCGTTAACCCCCAGCAGGTATCCATGGGCGGCGGTTATCACTTAATTTAAAGTGAACCTGCTCGTTGGCCTTCTATCCCATAAATAAAGCAGTAAACATGATCGTCAACCTTCAAAAACAGATGAGAAGAGGAAACAAAAGTTAAATGCAAATGTGCATTTAACAATAGCGGACCCGACAAACTTCGTCCTATACACACGTCTGAAAAGCAAAAAATATAAATTGTAAATAGAAACTATTCTTGAAACCAATTGAAAAAACCCATCAATTAGACCGAATTAGAGCTTAGGAGGAGTTTAATTAGAAACAAACAACTTCATTCAGACCATAGTTAATGCTTTTGGAAAAATATAACAAAAATTAATAATTTTAAGTAAACTTATATAAAAATTATTAAAAAGAGACGAAAATAACTGTAGTCGTAACTACTCTAGCTATAAAAACATTCAACTGGATCAAACAAAGACTGCTGGAAATAAATGAAAATTTCACAGCAAGCATTCTTCACGTGATTAATCATATATAATTTTAGCAATGTTCGCCTCGTTATGTGACGCTCAATCCGGGGGCTGTGTGTTCTAATCACGGCTGTGCACCAATGGATTTGTAAAATTCTTTCTATTTGCGGTGTTAGCTCATATGGTAAAAGAACGTCAGAACATTAGACGCAGAAATCAACGGCGTGTTTCGGGCACAGAAGGAAACTTGACAGAAACAAATGAACGCGATACAGTTATTGAAATCTGAAGTCAAGACCATTCTAGCGCCACTAGTGAGAGATTTTCCATGTGTGAAACAAAAGGTTGTCAAAGTTGTAACAATGGTTTTAAAAAAACAAATTATTTTGGCAAAAACTTCTTTCTTTAGTTTATTTTATTTATTAATGCTCAATAACATTTACATAAATACGAAGTGAAGAATAATTTGACTTGACTCTTTATTGAAATTTAAAAATGTTACTTCAAAACCGTTCAATACGTTCAAACTCAATTCGAACCTAGCCATTCGCCAGAAAGACTTAAACAAATGAAGCATGACAATAAAATATGAATCGCGGCGTAATATTTATGCACATACATTTCCCGGAGCCACAGACTGGAATCTAATAATGGAAAAATCTTGAGACACACGGAACGAGAAATTAAAGCTAATTGAATGAAATGATGTAGGATTGAAGACTGGCTCTGAATTGATTTTCAAGAGTTCGATTTTTGAAATTGTCTGACAGGTGTGGGGTTGTTACTTGTTATTGACGCAGTATTGAATTTATATGTAATGTATCGATTAATTTAATTTAAATTTGTCATCCAATTGATTACTTATATATTTTTTTCTAGACATATGTTTTTGCACTATTGTTTGAAATATGATTGTCACTCATACACGGATATATAGTAATTGTTCGAAATTGATCTTTTTGAAGTTATACTTCTTCTGACGCATTAGGGAAAAATTATGAGAGTAATTTTTTACGATGCGCATACTCTCACAAATTAACTAACACCTGCACACCGTCACAAAAAACCGACACCCGCTCAAAATGTCAATTTCTTTAATTATGTAAGAATATTTATTTATGATATTTAAATAAACTTTTTTATTGACTGGAACGTTTAATCTCTCCCAGCAAGTATCCGTTGTGTGTTAAAGGTAACTAAGGACACATCAGAGTATGTATTCATGATATCGCTTAGTGTAACGGCCATCGAACCGTTCTTTGTACACATCCTAGATATAAAACTTAGACTAAGTAATATTTTAATATTAGTGGATTGTGAGTGTGTGCAGTTCTTATCGACAGACGCGCAGTCTGGCTAAAGTACGACTAGCAAAACAATACACGAATAATTTATTACTAACAATGTGTATAAATAGTGATCCTTGCTAGAAATCATATAAAAAACAGATTTCCAATATCGACCAGCATAAATAGTAAAACCTGCCTAATCAGTCACCCAAAGTATGTTTAATAAACCAGTTCTTATCATAAATTTCTATGGAAACCAAGTTTGGGGGCATTTTAAATTTTCCGTATCACCTCGACGTCCGTCCCACAACTGAGCGTTTTTCAAGGCAGTTTTGCTGCGCACCACCACTATGTAGAACCAGCTGCCCACTGAAGTATTTCCGAAGCAATTCAGCTTCAAGAAAGGAGCGTACCAATTCTTAAAAGGCCGGCAACGTACTCGCGAGTCCTCTGGCATTGAGAGTGTCCATGAGCGGCGGTATCTCATACTTGTCTTTACTTTACTTCAGTGGGCAGCTGGTTCCCCATAGTGGTGCGCGGAGAAACTGCTTTCAGAAGCGCTCGTTATTAGACGGACGTTGAAACTCAGCCCAAATAATGTTTCTGTTATGCTATCGTTACAAAATGGTTCATATTATCGGCACATCAGGTTCATTTGAAATATTCATACGTAAGTACAGAGCATTAGCGTTCCTCGGAGTATAATCATATTGAAGAAATGTGATTGTAGACTTGGTACCCATTTATTACTGATATAGATACAAGTTGATTTTATAGAGATGAGAGGACATAAGCCTCATTCAAAACCACATAATAAGGTAACGCTTTTTAAATACATATTTCATTCCTTAACTGATTTAGGTTAATTGTCGACCATACGAGTAGTTCGAGATATTTGTAACTTTTGGTATACGTAATAAATTAGTCAAAATCAAAATACGTTTATTGCGTCTTAGCGCATGCTTATGAATGTCAAACACCTGTGCAAAATTCGCGAAAGAGCAAGACTACGCCATCCGTTCGCAAAACTACTAGGGGGCCTTGTTCTGAGAAGAACAGGCAAGAAATTCAGCAAGTTTTAATCTCCCTCTACATTACAATTATTAAAAAAAATCTGTTCTGTGATTTACCACATTCACCATAACACACATATTTACAACACTTCAAAGATAACAAAACCAATTATAACAATATAACTAGAACTATTGCCACGCGTTTTTGTTTTCAAAGTATTCATTAACTGTGTAGTGTGTAGTAACCTTTACACATTAATGTTTTTTTAATATGTGTTTTGGATCCTATCCCACTCAGCTATTTCTCACCAATAGTAAGAGTGCTAAAACATACCAAAATCTTCATATTTGAAATTACCTTTACAACATAAATTGATTTATTATTACCATAACGAAACCGCCTAAAACCTTATCAAAATCTCAAACCGTACATAATTATTTAACACATTGTGTGGGTTCCCTTCCATTCGCTCTAAATAAAACGAAATAAGCTTAGTCATTCGTTCGTATTCATTAATTAAGATCACATGCGGAGGCTTAAACCAATCTTGAGAACAATTGCCTTCTTCGGCTAGGGTGACGATGGTTCTAAAAACTTAAGTAAATTCGAAATTGAGTATATTAAAAACATTCACGATGAGTATAGTGAATGAGGCAGTGTTGCCCTTAAGTCACGGCTAAGCTCGCATGGTGTAGGAAAATATGGCAAGGAAGCTGTGTCTTAGATACCAAAATCGATTGAAGAACTCCTTCTACCTAATAAAGAAAAATTCAAGATCACGAAACAGATACGGAAGTCTGTAGTGTTGTAGCTGGTGTTAATTGTGACGAATTAAGGTTTGATATTGTATTGGTAATGGTTACTTTTTCAAATTCAATAGCCGCACCAATAAGGCATAAGAAAATAAAGAGACGAGAAATACAAATTAGTATCAATGTGTGGCTATTCAAAATTAATTTAAGCAGTGGGGCAGTATTTGTACGAAAACGTAACATCGACTACATAAAAAAGCTACAACTGACGCTAAATAATGAAAAACACAATTTTTTATGCTTTTAAAAGTGATTTATTTCGATCAAATTCTGAAAATGGCACGAGACTTACCAGCCCTGCAATTCTGTAACACACTTTTCGAACTCACACAGCGGGTTTTGCATCGGCGGTCGCTATCAAATCAGTCGTGAAGCAGTCATTTTATGATTTGGCATTCTGAAAAGGGTCCCACCTTTTCAGAGTTTAGTGGACGTATTAGAAGTTAAATTTCCATAAACTATACTCACCCTAATCGCAAGTTACGGACGTGTATTACTCTTGCCGAGTTTTGTTGAGTGAAGAAAGAGGTTCGGGACGTGGATGTGTGAGTGATTAATTGTAATGTTTTCAACAGCGAGGAATTTTTTTCGGAGTCTCCGTAACCTCTCAATGGCGCATGAGGCAAATATCTTATGTCTCAAAGAGAGTAAGATAAACAGATATAAGAGTCTTTCCTCTAACTTCGATTTGGTTCCCTTTGGAGTAGAGACTCTTGGGCCGTGGGGCTTAAGTGCACAGGCGCTAATTAAATATTTAAATTGGCGCCTAGTAGATAGTACCGGTGACCCCAGAGCTGGTACTTTCCTGGCTCAACGACAGGTATCGCAGGGAAATGCTACCAGCGTTAAAGGTACACTGCCACAGGGACAAAACTACAACTCTATACTTGATTGTAAATATGAAATATGTTTAATAAGCAAGAATATACATTATATTTATTGATTTATTAGTAATCTTACAGCTAACACATATTATAAAATACACTTCGAACACAAAGCCAAAACAGATTATATAAACCAAATATACGAAACAGAAAACATAAGTACATTAACAAAATAAAAGAAAGCTGAAATTAAACATTAAACAGAAGACAACGATGTTAAAGAAAATACTAAATTGTTACTTCTGCTTAATAAAGCCAAAGTCTTCCCGCTTCTTCAAATATACTCGCACGTCCTATTTAGTAAGGTGGAAAAAATTAACATCTTTATATGTAATTAGTGTCATAGATAGCGAAGTACACAAAAATTGTAAATATATTTTGTCGCATACGGTGGAGGGATTCTTAGAGAAATTAACGACAGCAAATATGGGCCCAAGAATAGCGTGCAAAAAAAATAAGAACAATTTGAATGAATATTTGCCAGGAATCGGACTCGAGTTTTGAGTTTGAGTTTAAACGAACATGAATCGAAGTGTGGGATTAGTAAAAAATACAAAAGCATATATTAAAATCGTAACAAAAAACCATCGTAGTTACGAAAACTTGATGATTTGTATTGTACGCGTAAGAAAAGACAAATAAAAGTATCTTAGTAGACGCATTCAATAGAATGCTTAATCATGGTTTTCGCGATACATTCATTAAGGCCTCTTTTGTTCAAATATATTTGGGGAAAGCAAAAATTATAACATACAGTGGTATTGTGAGGGGAGGCGACGCGGAATAAGTGGCGAAATTTGAGTTTCATCTAGGGCTGTGTAATATAAGTAATCTATATAAATCAATCATTTAAAACGATAATGTCCATTTAGAAACTTTATTTAAATAATTACTAAAAATTTGTGAAACAATTTAATTGCCCTCTTTTAAATGGTATTAGTCTCGTCTTCTCTTTGTCTCTCTCTGACAAATTGTGTTAAAAAGGGACAGATTTTAATTACGGTGCAATTTGACTGATTTTCAATGAGTAAGATGTAATTTGGAAATAAATAAAGTGTTAGTAGGTCACAGTCGGTACAGTGTCAAGCTTTCTTATTAGGAGTATTCAGTATTCAGCAATCAGTGAGTACCACATATGGAATATTCATTTGTCAAATATAATCATAAAGCACCACCCTCAAGTTTTTTTAAGACACGTGTCTATACTAAGACATCATAGAATAACGATGTAGCCTAATTTAAGACTAATAAGTACTTTAAGTAGAACCTAATATAACCTACTAATAAGGATATTTAACATAAGAAAGTGTCCAAAGACACTACTTAAAGTCTCTAATAAATGGTAGACGCTCTGTTCTTGTGTTCCATTTTTTTTTACTTACCACTGTTTAGCGCTTAAGACTAACGTGCACTAACACTAATTCACTAGTTCAAATGGTTTTGTCCGTTTCAGTCTTCTCTTTAGGCCCGTGGTGTCAAGGAGTTCAATAGCCTCGACATTTACATGATGGTAGAGCCTATGTTCGTGGGCTCCAGCAGTCTTTTTTATTATTATTGTGGTGAGAACATTAAGGTTCCGACACAGGTTTGCAAATGTACCAGGTACCTTCAGTGATGCCCTAATGTGGGCTTTAGGTACAACCTTTCAATTTGGTGACGTCGGATGTTGTGTTTTCCACCTTTGGGGATTCCGGCGACGTATACGCTCCATTTATTCACGTCATCGTAACTGGAATAGGTAGTTTTAATATTAGTAATTGAAATATCAAAAATTTCTCAACATTAAACACGTTGTGACAACCCTATCATACGTAGACGCGATTTAAAGTCTCACGCTAATGCTAAGAAAACACCCGCTCCAGGGTGATCTAAATTCATTCCGTTAAACAAATAAATAACGTATTTTCCGCTTTCACATATTTTTCAGAAGGCTTTGGAGGAAAATTTGTTTCAGTTTGTTCTGTACTTTATGTTCAATTTTACAATGGTAATGTCTATAAATTTTCTTTTAAGAATGTTTTTTTACATCCAGAATATATGATCTATGCTATGCGTTTGTTTTCCAATTCATATTCAGTGCTTAATGATATGAAAACTTACTAGTTTTCATTCAGTATTTGACATATTCTTCCTTAAATCTGTCATGATTATTGGATGTTAATTTTGTAGTTGAGTAGCACTGACTACTGTTCATTAATTAGATGTATTTATTATAAAAAGATATATTACTAATACTAGTTAAATATATTTTTGAACAACCTGTATATATTAATCGCGAATCAAAGATTTATTCAAAATGGGTGAGCGCACATCTAAGCGTCACAATTTGTGGTGGAATTATGGAGAGTTCTTGAGAATTATAACAATAGAATATCGAACTGACAAAATTAAATTTAGAATTAAATTGTTTACATACATATTTATCTGAAATATTCTGATTTTATAAAGCAGTGTTAGCCAAGTGGCTTCTGAGTCGGACCCTCATCCCTGAGATCGTAGGTTCGATCCCCGGCTATGTACCAATGGACTTTTTGCCTATACCACATAGGTAACATTCGCTCGGACGGTGCAGGAAACAGCTTGTCTTAGACCCAAAAATTCGAAGGCGTGTGTCAGGCACAAGAGGCTACCTACTTGCCTATCAGATTGACAAATGATCATGAAACAGATACAGAAATCTGAGGCCCAGACCTAAAAAGGTTAAATAATAATCACAAACCAAGCTTTTTAAAGTTTGTAAAATTATTGTTGCTTGCTTTATTTATTAGGAAACAAGCATACAACACATTGAATGTATTCTAACAGTTTCATAGAACCAATAGTTTTTATATTATTTTGTTCCCTTTGGAGTAGAGACTCTTAGGCCGTGAGGTTCACACACACAGGCGCTAATTAAAGAATTACGTTGGCGCCTAGTAGATAGTAACGGTGACCGCAGAGCTGGTGATTTCCTCGCTCAACGAATACAGCGAGAAAAAGCTGCCAGCGTTCAAGGTACATCCCTGTGTACATTTAAATTTTGTCCCTACGAAACTTTTAAATTGATTAATAATTATTATTAATATATAAGTTGAGAATATTGTAAATACTGTATATTTGTTTGTTGAAATTAATTTTATGGAATCATAGAGATTATATTAAAACATGACAAATAAATAGATAATATGATATTAAGGAGATTACACGAGTTAAGTTCGGTGGTGTTTGTTGTGTATATGTTCAAATATATAAAATGAAACTCTTTGTTTAAAGCTGGGTGTGAACTGGCTTTAATCGTTTAATACATGAGCTTATAACTAACATAACATTAGGGGTAGTGGGGTTGTGACGCTAGACTCACAAAAAACTTAACTTATTTAAGGATTCTTAAATCTAAGTGACATTTATCTTACCTATACAGAATATGTATAAGTAGGTGACTTATTGGACATTATCGAAACGAGAATGATATATTACTATTTATGAGTGTGGGAAAAACTAAAGGGCTCATTGTGGCTTCACGAGTGTGCGATGATTGCTATCATTTGGTAAAATCTAATTATTAACTAAAACTTAACTAACTTTAGGTTAAATAACTCACGTAAGAACTAAAAAATAATAAAATTGTAATGCATAAAAGATTTTAATTATGCTTAAAGATTTTGACATCAGTTAAATACTTAGATTTTTATTGGCTACCAAAAACCAAAACATTCCTATAAATAATTATAAGAAAGCAAGTTTATCTTTATAGATGAACAATACTCTTGTAATTTTTGTTTACTCAATAATAAATATTAATACTAACATTACTAAAAGATAGAACAAAATAGAATGCTTATGATTTTTAGTCAAAGAAAAATTTACCGTTTTGTATTTACGCTACTCGACGCTAGATGGAGCCAGTTATTCTAAAAAGCTTTAAAGATTTAAGGATTCTTTTGTTAAACCCTTCTAATATGTATTATATCAATAATATTAATAATTGTTTTAATATTTTTTATCAAAATAGATTGGTCAATATACAAAGTTTACCAACGTGAACATTAAAGTTAACAAGAATCCCTCGTCTATTATGTACAATATGATACCGGAGCTATTTCAAATACGACCCGAAATTGCTACAAATCGAAAAAAAATCGAAAACAAAGGCGGTCAAATTTGCTATTAATTTAAATATCTACAGCCCGTTGGTATTTCGATATAAGAAACTGCTCATTATTCGAAAAATCTGTTGGTAAATTCTAATTACATACGTCTTCTTATACCTGATATATCGATAAAACTAAACGGGCTGTTAACAAGAATTTTAATAATACACGCGATTTACATTGACGTAAATGATTTTGTCCTAAAATAATACTCGCGCAAACCACAGATAAAATACATGTTTGTTACATGTCAATGTCACTGTCAACTGACACTTAACATTTTCCTTCAAATGCGGATGACGTTACAAACGTATAAATACTTTTGATATCAATCTAAATTCCAATTATATATAGAGCCAATTAACATCTGTCCGTTTATCATTTTATCACGATTGCAGAACAATACCTCTTATTAATGTTGTGAAGGTGATGACGTCTTATTACCGACTCAAATCAAGATCATAGTCCCAATTAAAAACAAGGTAGATGTACTGTGGAATGTGTGATAAAATGTTTTGCCTGATTAAACACGTTTATTTGGTATTATGGTAAAAGTTAGCAAGTCACGTGCTTTTAAACAGGCATAAGTTAAGGTGTTATTAAATAAACAATTTAAAGTGAATAAAACAATTATTTTAATGTTATATTCGCGTACACAGCAAATGAATTAAACGAAACAAAAGTTGGACGAAGAGAAAAATAAATGGCACTTTTTTTTCTTTTTTTCTAAATTTCTTTATTTTACAAAATAATATAATACAATCACAATATGTTACATTAGAAAACCGCTGTGCTTTGTATTAATGTAACCATAGCAGTCTTGTTTAAGAGCGCGACAAATGCATATAAAAGTTAATTTAATTTACTGTTTATGTTGAAAATGAAAAATGATTACAAATAAATTAGAACCAATGGTCTAATAAAATCGACAACAAGTTATATCAATACAGTATTTACAATATTCTTAACCTAAAGTAATAATATTAATTAAAATTTATATAACAATATAAAATTAAAACAACCTTAATGCTGGCATCATTTCCTCGCTGAATTGCGATACTTATTCGCTGAGCGAGGAAAGCACCAGCTCTGGGGTAGGTACTAAATACCAGGCGCTAACTGAAATTTTATAGCGCCTGTGCACTTGAACCCCCAGAATCTCTGCTACAAAGGCAACAAAATCAATTCAACATATGTAGTATTTACAAATAAAGAAGTTTTTTAATTGTAGGGAGTTGAAAATGTGATTGACTTTTATATTTTTTTCTCTTTACAACGTAAGCAATATATGATTTATTTTAGATTACCTATACGTGTAGTTGTGTGTTGAAATATGTCTATTAATTCCTACCGAGAGGTTTGCCTGACAAAGATTGAATTTTTTATCTGTGGAATCCAGTTTATAAGCACTTTTATGATTTGGAGAATTTATCTATCTATCCCATGCGTATTAAATCAACGTATTAAATCTTCATAATATTGTTAAAATATGAACTATAACTAATCACATAAAACCATTTTGCAAACAAACCACAATTTCATATCAGCAATCGTTGGTTCACGCGCGCTTCGCTCCCGATTGTTCCCACGCGCTTCACTATTCATACACTAATGTCAGACCATAGACTAAATCTTTATGGATGTATAATTAATGGTACAGACTGTAAATGATTATGTACATACTGTAATTACAAACTTCATGAGGCACTTTTTAAATGTATTACTATGGTATTTTAGCACAGACTTCTAAAATCAAGCTTATAGGATGACATTAATTCAACCACACCTTTCTTTTCTCTTCATGTGCGCATTTAAGCATGTGTATGCATGCATATGCATCATCGATGAAACGTCCTGAGGAAACCGTACTCTAGACACAAAGTGACGACGGCGTTCAGGCACAGAAAACTAATCAACTACTAGTCTATTGGATAAAACCAATAATCGCGAAACATACTGCGGCTAGGACTTAAAGGGCGCTGGGTTTTTTTATTATAGACACCGAGTTATGAAAATTATGTGTATGTATTTTTTTAGTAATATAAAACAAATCAATACAAATAATATTGTTTAAGATCATTTTATTAAGAAATTTTCAAAGCAGTTTTTCCACACACAATCACTATGTGGAACCAACTCGCACCGAAATAATTCCGAAATTATTCGACTCAGGGTCCTTTAAGAAAAGAGCGTACCATTTCGTAAACAGCCGGCAACGCACTTGCGAGCCTTCGGGCAATAGGCTCTAAGTCAGCATCCAGCCCGTTTGTTCTATACATAAAAGAAAATGTTTATATAATATGACACTGCTTTTTTATTATTTTTAAAAAATGGTTGCCAACGCTCGGCGCACTGGTGCATTGGTAGGTACATAAAGGACAATAAATGATAAAAATTAAAGTAAAGAAAGAAACCGCAAACGCGAAGAGAAAAAAAAATACTTCGATTCATAAATGTCAAAAACTAAAGGAAAATTTATTTCACAGTGTGGGCAGAGCAACTATGGAAAAATACCTATACAAAATAAATTAACTTAATGAATATTTATGATATTAAAGTGATAAGTGATTACCAATAGTAATACAAAGTAATAGTAATAATATATTGAAACCAAACCTCACACGATGCTATCTGACAGATTCAGAGCTTTCATATTTATACTAAATTGAATCTTAAGGAAACGCAATAAGGTTTATCGCAAACGATATGAAAGTATCTTATGAGGAATGTAAAGAAAATGTCAAGTCAACAAATGGTACCTATGTCATATTGATTTATATTATAAGACAATATCTAGGACAAGAGTGAAATGCTAATCATTTTGCTATACGAGTTTGAGCTCTATTTAATATAGAACTTTTTGGTTTTGTACGAAGAACTAGAACATCATTTTTTATACTACAGTGCCACATACTTGGCCGGTAAGCGCGTCGCTGTCATTAATATTAGTATTGCCAGTAAAAAAAAAAATCTAAAACCAAACCATTATAAGGGGAATATTTTGAAGTCTTGCAGGCGAACTTAATATGTAATTTATTGCTAAATATCCAAATAAAATAATGTATACCAGTATCTAGAAAATACAAATATAAGTTCTAGACTTAAATAAATGTGACACAAACTTAGGAGCAGGGTTTGTTACCTGTACTATTAATATAATATATTTTAAGATAGCTAACTATCAGAAGCGTTTGTATGAAAATGCTCACGTGATAATGCGTCGAGCTAATGTTGATCACAGTCCAAAAGTGATTTTGCCTTTTTGCCCCTTCTCTCTCTACCACAGATTAGACTTAAAAGAAATGAGTGTTTTTTTATAAAAAATGATTACCTGGTTCCAAATTTAAAAGACTTCCGGACTAGGCTTTCATTATAAATAATGTAATGTAAGTCTTCCAAATTTAAAAAACATGCGAAAAACATGTCACAGACTACCATTATTATAGTTTAGTACCAAGACAACCAGATTATCGAATAGTTGTTCGATTTCAAACAGTTTTGAAACAAAGCCTCAAAACTCTAATCTCAATCGATACATCGTCTGCGAATTATAGAATCGAATAGAATATATTAATACGTGAACGGCTCGAGTTAGTTTGGAGATGTCTGCCGTTCTAAATCAGTGCAACAATGCGCTCTCTAGATGCAATTTGCTGGGGATAGATTTGTATGGATGTGAATTTTTATATAAGTAAGTATATCCTTTATAAAATTCTATTTATGAACACTGTTACGGACGGCAAATTGATTGTAATTTTGATAACATTTTTTATGAGGATATGTCATAAGTAACACTGCTCTTGTGTGTAACTACATGTGTGCTACATATGACGTCATAAAATCTCGAGATTACGTAATACGTAAGTTAGATTTCTTTAATACTTCTACTTCATAAAAAAACAATTCTAAAGAATTGTTTTTTTATGACTGTCCCATACAATGAAAGATTTTAATAATTACTTTACTTTATTTATTTTAGTATAGTCTGTATTTGACACAGTTAAAAGCTACAGATAATATTAAATAAATTGAAAATTTATTTACATACATTTCCCGGCAAACGTCGTTTTGCCATGTATATTTTTTATTGGAAACATAATTTTTAATTCAATAAAAATAACTATCTACCTTAAAAAAAATAGAGGTTGATCGTAGAGGACAGATGAAAATTAAGGGTTGTATGTATTTTTGTATGCTGTCATAAAAAAATAAAAACAAAAAAAATTGTCTACAACGTTAAATTTGGGGTGGACATTAGGGGTTTGAAAGATAGATAGTAGCCGATTCTCAGACTTACTGAATATGCATAAAAAATTCATAAGAATCGGTGCCAATTTTATATATTAGATAATAGTATTCAATAACTATTCTACACAGTCGGTTACGAGTCCATATTATGCCATCGTAAGCGGAGACACGCGGACAGTGAACATCGCAGAGTCCGCTTGGCTTATCTGTACAGCACATTTCCTGTTTCAACCAAGTATACGTCATTTTCATATACTCTGACGCAATAGAGGTGTATAGTGAAAAATATTTGTTGAATTCTGTCTTGTATTGACTGCATTTTTTTCAAGCTTTAGGCCGACAATTAAACTAGTCTCTTTTCATCGTAGCGATAACACAATTTGATAGAAAGAGAGGAAACAGTACGCTAGAGTGTATTTTTTTTTAATGTTACAGGAGGGAAAAGGGCAGAAGGCTTACCTGATGTTAAGTGATATCGCCGCCCATAGACACTCACATTGCCAGGAGGCTCGCAAGTGCGTTGCCAGCATTTTAAGAACTGGTGCTCAGGCGTGTTGAAAAATAAAATAATAGATGTAATTAAATTACGTATAGGTATATCAATATATTTAAAATAATTTATTATTAAGTTTGTTATGGAGGAGCTGGGAACCCTGACTCAGGTATTTTTTACTTTAAAGGGTTCCCAAATCTTACACATTGTAATGCTTATGTACTTAAAATGAGTAAACACATTATTATTATTTACTAAAGTAACCAGATATACAGTATTGACCATACTTGACCTTCATTAATATTAATAAAAAATTGAAACAAATTTAAAACGTTTTTACCATGCAGTAGATTAGATTATATATAAGCCACTTTCACAGTTTTAGATAATACCTGCGTTCAAAAGCGTTCGTGTAAGACGTTTAGCATTAAATATATGTTTTACCACCTTATAAAGATTGCGTCTGCGATCTGCCTCGGGCATGCGGCACGAAGCACTTGTACGACAGTTCTTAGTTATAGTCTAAGAGTTTATTATTCTCTAAAACACTGAAAAGAACTACCAAAATATATGGACACAAAACAACATTGAATATTCATAAATATATCATTCTTATTTAAAAAAAAACGTTGCAAGAATTTAAATTTCGAATAAAATTTGCTTCCTGTTTAACTCTTGGTTTATCCATGTCATGTGCGCCTCCGGCCAACGTGTGTGATGGGTGAACAGCGTGACTTGTACGGACATTGTTTATTGGACACTATCCTGTCCCATTAAATCAAGGATGTACAAAAAAACTATAGCATAATATATATTTACGTGCAAAATTCTAGTTTTAACCAACCACATCCCTACGGTTAACACTTTAATGCCCGGTACACAATCAGATATTTGTTTTAAATTATGGTAATAAAATGTCTGTGAGAGTCACGAGCGGTGTATGCGCGTGCGTCCGGGGAATTGGATCAGGATTAAACTGAACGATGACGAATTTAGATGCGCCACTCCTGTTTTGTTACGTTAACCTTTTTGAAGAGATCTGGCGCCATTATGACAGACAAGACAGATGACAGATTAGCAATATTGTTGCATTATTACTTTTTGAAGTTATACTTCTTTAGGCGAATTTGAGAAATTGATGAGAGTGAAATTTTACGATGCGCGCGCACCGTGACACACAATTAACAGGATAAAGTTGACCACGGAAGATGCAACGGCATTGAACATAATTTAAAAATAACATACGAATTATAATAGAATTTATGTTACACTTAATGTAAGAGAATAATAATAAATATTTATTTATTTAATTTTTCAAATGTAAACTGAACTTTATTGACTATAATGACTCCTTTTCCAGTCTTTGATTATTTAATTGTAAATAATTATTTGTATGCAATCAAAAACTATTTTAATAATGCCAAAGAAGTATAACTTCTTACGCGCGTACATAAGTACACGCACCCTTTTTTTTAGAAAAATCTCCAATATTAACACTATTATTTTAAGATTTATTTATTATGTATTTCATCTTTGGATAAATTTATCGTAGCTTAATTTTAAAAATAAATAAATAAAATTTAATTAATTCCTAGTCAATCTGTGCGTGCGTTCTCATCTTAGATTAAGTTAATCCTAATTCCAAGTTTCAGTCTCGTCTTGAGCGCTGTCAATTATGTCAAAATTCGTTTGACAGCTCTCAAAATTAGTTTTAGTCACGTTATAATATATTTCGTATCAGTCTTGTTTTGATTATCTAATAATTTTTTTGATAATACATTATTATAATCAAATTAGTAGAACTATGGTGATTACATGTTAAAAAATCGATAAAAATATTTATCGATGACCCACAAGGAGGCCGCCATTTTGAAAGAGTCAGTTATCACTTAATACGGAATAGACAATAGACTGACCATAGATTACAAAACCATAGGAAATAGAGCAGTCAGCCTACCGGGTCCGAAAGTAATAAATCTTCCGATCGCCATCCCATCCAGATAATGTATTTCTATTCGGACGTTACACTTACTTTGGCAATTTGCGGGAACCTTTGTGCCCTTCAAGATATCTCGAATTGTACTGGACTTGAATGGATTTATATAGAGCTGTTTGTTAAACACCTGTCTTAATATTTTATGAATCGATCAATGGTTTAGTATCTTTATGAAAGTATTTTATTACAAAGTTTTTGTACAGTGTTTGTACTTAACTTGAGGTTCAGGGTTCTTATATGGTAATAATAAGTTTTCTGGATGATAAGTGGTTAGATTAGTAAAATGTCAATGTTGTTGTCAGCGTTAATTCTAATCGACCATTTTAGAATGTCAATTGAACTTCAATCTCTTGTCAAGAGCTGTGAAAACATTTCTTCTGCATAAAGTTTGACATTTTGACAGCGCTCAAAACGAGATTCTGACATGTAATTCGAATTAGAATATGGACGTGAGTGTCATGAATATTGACTGTTTTTAAGGACAGTAGTTTTAATATGTAAAAGTGGGAACTGACCAACGTTACGAGGTGTAATGTAACATTACATTACATGTTACATTACACCTCGTAACGTTGATCAGTTCCCACCTTAACACGCATTATTCTTAATCTAATTAAAGTATAAGAAATAAATATCAATCCCTATTATGTGTGCCCGTAACATACCCTGAAAATGAGACTATCAGACTTCTGCGCCTCACACGCCGTCGATTTTAGGTATAAGACATACCGATTGATTGACGATTTTTTTCATTCACTTTACTAATACAGTAAGCAAATGTTAGATTCGGATATAAAAAAAATCTATTGGGTCACAGCCTGGGTTCAAACCTACGACCTCATGGATGCGAGTGCGACTCTCAAGCTACCAGGTCTGCTATGTTTTTTTCATACCTCTTATGTTATCATCCTAAGGCAAAAAATACTCAGCTCTATACAATTCCTGTAACAAAGTTATCTTCTTGGCGCGTGATATATCCTCGTCTTCGGAAGGGCTAAGGTCCAAGCCCATTTACAAATCACAAACAGTGACCACCCCACGCCACCCGGACAATTATGTACAACCCTTCTGTTCACCTTTCTAACTTACACTTGAAATATTGTTGGATTTAGACCCTTAAATTGTCTTACTTGCTATTAGAACAGGTATGTTCGTTGTTGAACTTCTAACCAAATTCTTCATAGAAATATATATCTATACTACCTGACCCGGCAAACGTTGTTTTGCCATGTATATTTTTTCTAGGAAACATTTTTTTTAGTTTAATAAAAATATCTATCTATAATTAAAAATAGGGGTTGATCGTAGAGGGTAGATGAAAATTAAGATAAAAATTAATTAATTATTTTGTATCATAAAAATAAAAACACACCAGTGGACACCCCTTATCACTTAGGGGGGGCCGATTCTCAGACTTACTGAATATGCATAAAAATTTCATAAGAATCGGTGGAGCCAAATACTTCAATGGTCAGCTGGATACACATAGTTGTGGTGCGCGGCACAAACTGCCTTAAAACGAGTTGATGAACAACGGACTTCGAGGTGATACAGTCGGTATTCCGTATCCTGCGATGTCCATAGACATATAAGACATAACATAGACATAACATTTATTACAAACAAAAACACACACACATAAACACACAAAATAACAATAATCAAAGAAAAAAATAAAATGAGAGATATCAAAAACAATAAACATAATTCAAAAATATCCCTTTTCCCATTAGGTTCGTTACATGTGTGTAATGCGTGTGTGCTGTGGCTGTAATTGGCCCTGGCTCAGCATTATGCTAAGGAGCAGAATGTTCCACAGCCCTGGTCATTCTGCCAAAAACCACAGCAGCTAGTTTGTCCGATGCTGAAACTCAGCTGCAAGTATTAATCGGAACAACTCCTCTGAACACTCATCATGTATCAAATGGTAACTTGAAAGTAAGAAGCCTGTTGCTCTTATTATTTAAGTGTTCTCATTGTACTAGTAATGTAATAAGGTATATATGCGTAAGAGCAGACGTGGCCTAGTGCCCGTGACGTCACTAGATCGAACGAATCACTAACCCTAAAGACTAAAACTAATACGTGATATTGTTCAGTGTTCTGTGACTAACCCAAATAATATTTTCAAAATTGGCAAGTTAATTGATATAAATAAAATTTGTTTTGTCTAATTACTAACACGGCGTGATACAGTCTATTAACATAAAGCTAAAGTTATTTACGACTATATCTGTTAACGTTATCAACCCTTAAGCCCATTTGAATAACTATCGTCAGTTAATTCTTCAGATAACGCCGCCATGTTGGCTGCGGCCGGAAGTCCAACTTGGACATTCAAACTCGACCGGAACTTGATGGAACTGCGACATATATTTCAAATTTAGAACGCTATTGTTACCATTTTGTATTGACAGGAAACTTGAAGGATTTAACTTAAGAACATTACCTATTACGTGAACTTTCAATACATGTTTTACTTAGTTTATTGTTCGTGATTTTTTATATGTAAAAGATATATGTAGTTTATTACTACTATTAATAGTTGATATAGATATATAAAACGTACAGAAAAAAATATAAATCACTTTAACTATACTTTTTCAGGACTTTCTGTGTATGTGCGCATTTAACATTCGATCGAACGGCGAAGGAAAACCTCGTGAGGAAACAGACAAAGGAAACTTAAAAAGTCGACGGTGAGTATCAGGCACAGGAGGCTGATCACCTACTTGCCAATTAGATTGAAATTGATCATGAAACAGATACTGAAATCTGAGGCTTAGAACTAACAATATTATAGATATAGCGCCTCTGGTAAAATGCATTTCTAGTTATTCACCCACGGGTTTTAGTTTCATAATACTATTATAAATAAACGAAAGGTACATGAAACATCAAACACACAACGGTATTTTACTTTGGTCCAAACAAATTTTAAATTCCTTCTTATTTAGATTTAAAATTCAATTATTACATATTATAAATTAAATACTTTAGAAATCTTCAACGCTACATTATTTCCATCATAGGGTGAACTTAAAATAAACAAATAGGCACCGTTATTAATTATTCTCTAAGAAATTCATACGACAGTGGGCTTCTTACCCTGGACAGGGGTCAAGATATGGTTAAATTAATATTCATACGGCAGGCCCAGGTGGATGTCACAATCTGAGAAGGGTGGACTTAAGGAATGGACATCGGTTTGCGATTATTTACAAAGATAAGCTATCTCATCGAATATTATAGTACCATATAGATGTTGCCTCTGTGAGGAATCTTTTGTTGTGTATCTCTAACCCTTGTGGATAATTATTTCTAGAAACTGCGTTAAAATAAGGTAAAGTATGGTAATATTTATTTATTTGCACTTCGTTAAAAAACAGGTTGCGTCAGTTATTAGGCAACGGGCGGCCTTATCGCTAACAAGCTACTTCTTCGAGGCAACCCTTATATGGAACAATACAAAAAGAAACACCTACAGAGGGTAAAGTACAAGAAGTGCATAAATAGTTAACAAAGAAAACCCAAAATAACATGTAACTATAACTAAAATAAAATAGAGTAAAATAAGTAGATAAACACAACAAGTTTTTGTATATATAAGTGTAATAAAATATATAAGTGTTACGAAGCGAACAGATTTCTTGAAAAAAGCTGATAAATTAGATTAAAGACGAGCATGTATTGCGTTAAGATGCAAGGAAGTACTGCATCTACAGGTTAGATTATCTTTGGGCGGGCGGGCGCCCAAGACGGGGTGGGATAGAATACGGGCGCTTGTCTTATCTGCCCACGCCCGAGGAACTGGCCTGATGGATTAACTTCATTGTTCCTGTTGCTGGGTGATGGAGAATTTATAATTACACTTTATGTACGACTAATTTTGTTTTGCTTTGTTACATAAATAAATAGGTCTGATTTTTATGAGTGTTAGCATGACTAAAGAAAAGGGTTTATGTATTGTTGAAAAGTTCATGTAATATTTTAAGTATATTTTTTAAGTAACATAATTCTGTATCTCTTTTTAAGCCTTTCTGTGCCTAGCAAACTGAAAAAATTGTTTCAAATTCAGAGTATTTATTTGTTGTTAAGTAATATAAAGTAGTAATATTTATTTTTAAGTTAATTAATGTAAATGCGGTTTTATATATTATGGCTGATGAACCTATTCTAAGAAGAATAATTATAATTGCACATTTTATCAAGTTCAAGTTTATAATGAAAAAAGCGTATCAATTCTTTAAAAGCTGGCAATGCACATGCAAGGCACTTTCCTGGCTCAACGAATAAGTATCACAATACAACGCGAAAATGCTGCCAGTGTTAAAGGTACACTGCCACAGGGACCAAACTTTTTAAATTTGTTTTGATTTTACTGTATACTAATTATTATTTATAAAGTAATAAATAATGATTAAAAAAAGACGATAAAAGACAAATTGATGTCAAAACCACGAGGTATGTAAGTATAACGTACTTACATGGACACGGAAAGTTTTAACTTTATTTTCTATGAAAAAATATTGTGTAGGAATACTTGTAAAAAGATTACTTAATATTATTTAAGTCTATGAGCAAAAAATAAAAATAAAAAGTAATAATAAAACTTCCAGACAATATGGTTATAACAAAATTCATCTATCTCTAGTAAACACACACCCCAACAATAATTATTCCTGCGTGTTTTAGTGTTACTTTACACCGTTATAGACATAGACATAACATACATTACTAACGAAACACACACCCACAGAATAATAATAATAATAAAAAAAATTAAAGAATAATAACAAAAAATATGTTTAAACAACAAGATAGATTTTAAGTGTGTAATGTGTGTGTGTTGCGGTTGTAAACTGGCCCTGGCTCAGCAATATGCTGTGGAGCAGACGTGTTCCACAGCGCTGGTAATTCTACCAGAGATCACAACAGTTTACGCCTCAGTCGCAAAAAAAAGAATAAGAATGTAAATAATAATAATAGTAAAAATGCACACTGTAATTAAAGAAGTTTTAAAAGATTTGTGAAATAAAAAAAATTAAAAACAAGAGTAATTGTTAAGAACTAGATAAATAAATATTTGTGGGTGGATTAAATACCAGATTTCCCGGGATTATATCGCCTTTTACATAAAAGAAAGACTACCGACAGTTTTTTACGCCGGCTTTTTCTCCCTCTGTCTTCTTTGCCGATGTCTACCGATTCAAATTTAATGTACATATTTTATTTTTATTTTAAAATTATTATTATAATCATAATTTAATCAAAACACATCCCAAGCTCGAGAATCCTACACAAACCTTTCTTAATTAGTTAACTAACATTATTTGCATACGTCCAGTTTGTTTTTAGTATTTGAGTCGGTCGACTGATTCTAACAATAACTTGGTCAAGATGTTTTGAGCGTAATTTAGTTTGCTTTGATGAGGGTCTGACCCTCAAGACGAGCTTCAGGTGGTCAGCGGAAAGGGGGCAAATATTGAAACTTTATGATTATATTAGTTTAAGATTTTTGTTCCAAATTTGCTCGCTCAAAAACACTGTAGACATTGGATGGGCGTTGGTTCGATTTGTAATTATGGCGAAGAAAACAATGTTTTTTTTAATGTTTTATAAGGTTGAGGGTAGTAGAAAAAGTTAGACACGGACGGACATATTTTCTATAATTATTAATTTAGGTTTATGTTTTTCTTTGTTTTTTTGAGAAATGGAGCAAAAATAGAACAGAATTTTAACGGAGTGGTAACGAGAATCTAGCAGATAAGATGGGAGGATGATGTACAAATAGTTGCGGGTACAATGTGGATTCGAACCGCTAGAGAACGCCGCGATTAGAAAAAAAATTAGGCCTTTGTCGATGGACACGCTGCAAAATAAATAAATAACCGTTTGCCGATATATAATAGGTATAATAAATATTATATTACTTTAAGCACATTTACTTTATAATTAGACTTGCAAGCTAAACAGCATTAAAGGCTTTTTATTTTCAATATTTTTTTAAATGTTTTACTATTATTTCAAATTATACACAGAAATAATTGTAAAATAACAATTATTTCTGTGGTTATTTTTACAACTTAAAATGAGAGGAGATACCAATTCTCCTGTACTCGATTTGTTTTATTTTATTTTAAAACCATAATCCATAATACTCTTATAAGGCAAATTTGTCCTTTGGCTTTGGTTTTGAATTTCATGATTCAATCATTTTTTTTTTTTGGTTACTGTCATAAATACTACTAGATTTATTTTTTTTACTTCCTAAACAAACGCTTTATATTTTGCAGTCGCTTCATTAGAACTTCTTAATAATTTAAAACATATAATTATCAGTTATTTCTATAACAAAACAAAAACCAATCCATCTTTCGTTGACTTGGAAAATCGTGACGTCATCGTACACTTTTCCAGAGTGTCTTCAATTTGTTGAAGAAACATCAAGTCACGGTCTCACCACATATGTCACAGGAAACCGACTCTTAAAGCAATGACGATAAAGGCTACCGAGGAATATTTGTGGTTTTGCCACACGGGCGTATATTTCATCGAGCTACCTTCGTGCCTTATACTTTCTGTCATTTAATTTATTACAAATATGTATACGAGTAATACATTAAAAAATTCGTTCTAAATGTAAAAATACAAAATATTTCGAATCCTGATTTTTAATTTTACATATATCAATGAACTGTTTAACATGTGATAGATAATCCGTTGTAAATTTAAATTTTTACACAAAATAAAAAATAAAAATATTTCGAATTCTGATTTTTAATTTTAATTTAATTTGTCATAGTTAATCGTGTTTTAATTCGATAAAGTCACTCAGCGTTTCATGTAGTTGTGTTGTTCTCAGACCTCAAGACACTGCTTCAATATCCAACGTACAGAAATTTTGCGCTGATGTCGGTGGTCGCCGAAACTTAAGTCTTTTGAGGTTAAACACAAATCGTATTATAAAAATGGTATCGAACAATTGTATGACTGCAATAATCGTTGTATCGCTCTCAAAGATTATATTAAAAAAAACACAGATTTTTACTATGTTACGAAATCACTAAATAAGCGCAAGCCATTATATAAATCTGTATTGTGTGTATACGAATATCAACATATTGCAACACACGACATCCGCTTGACGTAATTTCCTCCCGTATATTTCAAGTAAAGGGTGTGCTTTGGCATAAATGATCGCGGAGTTACGTTGACGAAGACAAATGACGACCGATGTCGAACTTACACAAAGATAACGTAGGCTCCTTAAATTAGCAGCGTTCTAGTTTATTTTTCACTGTCCGACGGTTAGTAGTATACTTGAGGTATCGAAGTTGAGAAGTTTAATAAGGGTTAGTTAACACAATTTTCTATGTACTTATACATATTGTTATTACAGGCATAGAAAAAAAATTACAGTCTCGGCTAAGATAACTTGATATAAGAATTGGTTATTCGTCAAGATTGTAAACCATTTAAAATTAAACAAATTAGACTAATTTCAAGAAACCACCAAAGGACGATAGCGGAACACCAGTGGTCACCAGTGCACGTGTTGTCTATACCAGTAAACACTCAAACAAAAGGTTTATGTGATTTCAAGTTCAAGATTTTAAGTTTCATTCTTTTTATTTTGTGTAACGTGACTGTATAAAACTTATATTTTTTATTTTTTACCATTAATTTTGCTCCATAAAGTTAATTCCATTGCTCATACGTTATAATCAAGAACACTTTATTTTTCACACAAATAGCCCTCAATGGGCTTGGAGTTTATTATATAGGTATTTTTATTATAATGGGAAGGCCAGGCCGCCTTTTGTAATTTTTAAGTACTTTTCACGCTATTAATATAGTTTTAACAAAATTTATTTATTTTTAAGCTACATAATCAAACAAATATCAAAAATAACGAATATTAAATTAATAATATTTAACATAAATCGACAATAATACCTTTATATACACCAGGCATGAAATTTATCGTTTCATCGGAAAATATTTAAAGGTGACCCAAGAAAACCCTTTTTGAATATAAATTAACTGAATATATCTCTTTAAGTCCGAGGAGGGACCGCAACGATTGTCCGAAAATTAGCTTTGACCGCATATAAATACATTAAGTTAATCCAGATATGGTACAAGTCATACGCTTACAGATAAGTGTGAGAAATTTCCGTTTGTGCCAGTTTGACCCATGACCGCTACCACCTCCTTCAAGTAATTGTAATGGGTAAAATCCAAGGTAAAGAGCGTGTTGGTAGAAGGAAAATATCATGGGTTCTCAACGTTAAGGAGTGGACGGTGGAAGGCACAGGACAAAACACGCTTCACAAGACTGATAGCCAAGAAGAATGATATTTCTGTATCAACATTTTTATCCATTAAGACAGTTCAGAGAAGATTCAGAGACGCTGTTTTAACGCGTGTTTTGCGCACCCTAAACTCGCTTGTGTAGTGTTGGCCTAGTGGCCTCAGCGTGCGACTGAGGTCGTAGGTTCGATCCCCGGCTGTGCACCAATGGACTTTCTTTCTATGTACGTATAACATTTGCTCGAACGGTGAAGGAAAACATCGTGAGGAAACCGACATGCCTTAGACCCAAAAAGTCGACGGCGTGTGTCAGGCACTGGAGGCTGATCACAGATTGAAAATTATGATGAAACATCATAATTTATCATCATCATATCTGAGGCCAAGACCTTAAGAGGTTATAGCGCCACCGATTTATTTTTTAATTTTTTACACACGCTTGTGAGACGAAAATATTTAGTTGCATACTGGCTGAATGCACAAGAATTGCATTATTTATAATTAGTTTTAAAATGGTTTAGGTTTTAAGTTTTTAATTGTTATGTTTACCTATATTGTTTTTAGTTTAGTTTTCTATTGTATTAGTTACTGTAAAAATAGGAAATAAGGAAAATAAATAAATTTATCAAAGGTTGTAAAAACATATAAATCGCTATTGTATATAGCTTGAACCAAATCTTAAGTCCGGGGAGGCATCAAGCAAGTCAAATAGACTTGGAGATGTTTGTACAGGCAAGCCTTAAGGTATGATTCCATTCCTTTCATGGTAGTTTTAACGTAAATGTGTGTAATGAAAATCTACCGAAACTAGACATAATAGAACGTATTTGCAAAGGAATGGGTTATTTATTTAATATAAAACACTTAGAAACTCGCTTAAAAGATGTTGTTGAAGACTGACCGTGATGACTGGAAGTCTTCCACAGTGCGTTCCACAAGGCATTTTCGAACCGTGGAATCGACTCCCGGTGGGGATCTTCCCTGAGAGATGCGACCTACAAATGTTCAAAATTCGAATATACTCCTCCCTCAAAGGCCGGCAACGCACCCACTAAAAATGTGTTTCTATGGGCGTTTGCCCCCTATTATATTTAACTTTAATTTTTACTAGGTAAGTAAGTGTCAACTACACGCTTCATCTAAAAGCCTAATATCATATAGCATGAAAAACAAAACAAACCCGAATATAATTTAAATCAGATCATAATTCACAATATCTGAATTGGTTTCAGTTATAAATCTTCCCTCTCACACGTTAAGATTCAACTAATACATTTGAATGTTAAATTTGCCCCCCTTACACCTAGCTGCCCCCCAGTGACCGGAGTCAAGGGAGGCTCATCCCGGCTTCCAATACATTTCATATTCCGTTGACAGAGGCACAATAATAACGCGGTTCTCTTCGTGTAAAAGCAAGACATAGTTGATGTACAATGAGCTAGTGTTTTACTAGATACGACTGGTGCCTTTATAGCGTGGGCGAGTATTTAGACAAATTATAAATAATTTAACTTATTATTTACTTATATGTTATGTTCTTATTATATGTCAACAGTCAAAAATCATTTATTCATACAGGTACAATGTACACATTAACACAAATATACATTAATTGGTTCTAATTTTACATTTACTGCCAGTTCTTAAATCAAGGGCGTAGAACGGAAGAGAAGAACTGACAATAAACTCTCCGCCACTCTTTTTTTGATTGAATGTCATTATAAAAATTAATATGACATTTGCATGCCTATTTATACATGGCTGATTGTGCAGATTTTTATAATTAATCGATACAATTGTACCACTGTCTTGGGAAATAAACGATTTATTATTATTATTTAATATGGTCATTAAATAAGCATTTAGCGGCATGAGATGAACGAGCGTGCTATTTGCGAGCAATGGACGTCTGCAACACCAGGAAGCTTGCCGTTAAGTGGTACGATTGTCAGAATGCCTCTAATCCACGACCTTTGACAATTGACATTAGTGTCACACTGTCAGATGTCAGATATATACGTACAGAGTAGTGATGGCCTAGTGATCGTAGGTTCGATCCCCGGCTATGCACCAATGGTATTTCTTTCAACATTCACTTGAACGGCGAAGGAAAACATCGTGAGGAAAACGGCTTGCGTTAGACCTAAACAGTCGACGCTAATCACCTTGCCTATTAGATAGACAATTGATCATAAAAGATACAGAAGTCTGAGGGCCAGACCTAAAAAGGTTGTGTTTTATTTTTAGATACTATCTCGCTGACTGCTGTAAAGTTAAATGTACTACGTGCTTTACTAATGTAAAATTATATGATTTTAAACAGTTATGGCGTCCGTTTCACAAAAGGAAGCAACAAATTATACTCTGTTCAAGTTAAGAGGCATTTGCAATTAAGGGGGTGAATGTATAATTATTTAACTAGATTTTAAAAATTGTAAAATTACGCTCAAGTCTCGGTTAAAGAAATTTTCTGTAACTACATAGAAGTCAACATCTTGCCACCACGGGCTTAGTGAGAAGATTGAAAAGGTAGTATTTAGTGCTAAACAGAGGTAAGTAGAGAAAAATAGACTGTGAGTAGTGTTACCAAACTAAATTATTAAACTTGGCGATTGGCGGAGAATTTATTGCCAGTTCTTCTCTCCCTTTCCACGCCCTTGATTTGAGAACTGGCAGTAAATATAATTTAAGAAAAATTTAATATGTTATTCTTTATTGACGTTCGTAAGTGTACATTGTGTTACCTAAATGAATAAAATATTTTGAATTTGTAGTTATTAGACACTTTCTTATGTTAAATATCTAATAATTAACATTTTGTCACCAGGGATCGTTTTATTTCTGATGATGACTGATTGGGTGTTTAGCATTGAAATTATATTTAATAAACCATACTAAGCCCGCCTAAAGTTAGATCATTACATTTGAATACGTTAAGGTAACAATGATTTCCTTATATATATTTTTTAAATTTATTTTGCAGAATATATAAAATCATAATAGTTTCTAATCAAATAGTTTGCCAACTTACTTTTTAAGTTAGTTAACCTATGGCTATAAGAACTATTTTCCAGAATGATTGACAACTTAAATTGATACGTTAAGAAAGGTAGGACACCGGAGTATTTTTTTCCTTCAAATATTTAGTAGGAAAACCCTACCAGTTTAAAAAAAAATAAGTTAGATCTTAAGAATTGGTACATCTGTTAATGGAAGAGTTAAATCTAAAATATTTTGAATTCAACCTATTATAATACTTTATAAGAAGAGATGGACAGATGACATTATTGAATTAGCGGGGAAAAATTGTATGAATTGTGCTCAAGACAAAGAGAAATGGAAAAAAATGGAGGAGGCTTTTACCCTAAAAGGGGCCATACAAGAACTAGAACACTAAAAAATAAATCTAACATAAATTTATAGTAACACAACTAATACTAATATTAAGGAATGCAAACCAACCAATTGTTGTATGGATTAATAAAGCTTTAAATAAATAAATAAATACTTTATAAAACACAAATATTGTCCCTTCCAGTATTTATACATCTTCACTTGACCAATAGTTGGAAATAGTTGAATTTGAAGACGTTTGGAATTTACGAGTGGTTTCGACCCTATGGGTGCCGGACGATAGAATATTCTAAGTTGTACACCGATTGCTTGCCAACGAATATTTGACGTGTCTTGTTAGCTATTTATTAATGATAAACACATTTAGGTAAATGTGCCTCAAATGAACAAGCAATAAATACTGTTACATTAAAAACTATTCATTTTTCAACTAATTTGAATTTTGAATTTGGAACACGTATATTATTTAAAAAACTTCTTTCAATTTTGCGCCATTTCACATATTTTTTCAAGTTCATTATCAAATTACAATATAGAATGGGGTGTTAAAGAAAATAGGAATGCAGTGATCGCCTTGCACAAAGTGGGTATGGAGCCGTCGATCATATTCCAGACACTTTAATATAAAAAATATGTCGATTAAAAAGAGTGGCGGAGAGTTTATTGCCAGTTCTTCTCTCCCGTTCTACGCCCTTGATTTGAGAACTGGCAGTAAATGTAAAATTAGAAGCATTAATATGTATTTCTTTACTGACGAGTCATAAGTGTTTATTATTTTACCTAAATGATTTTTTACTTTACTTTAAAAGCTTGGTATCAGCCGTATGTTCGTATATAAAAAAACAATAAATACCGTAAATAAGACTTTAAATTATTTTCATACCTTGTCTAACAGATTCGCAATAATTGTGATTTCGAAATCCAAATGTGATAATCAATTTTATTTTCCTAAATAATTTATTATACATTCAGTAAATTGTATTAATATTCCATGAATAGCGAATTCAAGTTTGTTCTCGGGAATAAGATTTGGCAAATTGGATTGATGGTCCATTGTCTGCCGGACTGTCCGGCCAACTCCCAACTTGGTATGTGATAAATTTGCATATCTTATAATTTTGTACTTCTCCCTAAGAGAGCTAGTACAGTTGTTTTGGTAAATAGGAGTTTATGAAATGTATAAACTACTAGCTGGCCTGGCGAACATCGTACCGCCTAACAGTCGATTCATTATTTTTTTTAAATATTTATTCTGCTATTCGGGACACCGGTTTAGCTAGTAAGATAAAAAAAAGATAGTTGATAAGACAACAAATACATTATGTCAAAAAATAAAAATTTACCTTCCCGGAACCTCTCCACTATCACTTCAACTTTATCATATTATGGTATTAAACTTCAAATTGACTTTTAAGTATTATTACGAATATTTGTATGGGAATATAGAAAAGTGTTGTTTTTAGACTTTTTCAATATTTTTTTTTTAATTTTTTCTCTCCGTAAGAACCATCCTCGTACTTCAAGGAATATTATAAAAAAAAGAATTGGCCAAATTGGTCCAGGCGTTGTTGAGTTTTGCGCTTAACAACACATTTTGCGATTCATTTTTATATTATTACGCACTCGAATAAAATGTCATGTTAAGTAATAAATATGTCGTCCCAAACTGGGACACAGACTTGTCATTTCATTATTTTCATTAAATAATGTGGAGTAATATGGAGTCCAGGATCTTGATGTTGGGTACTGTTACATTGCTGTTGAGGTCCCGGTAGAATGCGAGAGCGACCGAAGAATGTGTGACGAGGCGGATATAAAAAAAGCGGCACCGTTACATGAGTGGTTATTTTCGTATTTTTGCATGTTTTTACATTATAATAGAATATATAATATAATACACTTAATTCGCACCAAATATTGAATAGTATAAACAAATATAAAGACTTAAACTTGTTGTCATACATAAAATCAGTGGCTGTAGCCTTTTTAGGTCTGGGTCTCAGATTTCTGTATCTGTTTCATGATAATTTATCAATCTAATAGGCAAGTAGATGATCAGCCTCCTGTGCCTGACACCTGTCGACTTTTTTGGGTCTAAGGAAGGCCGGTTTCCTCACGACGTTTTCCTTCACCGTACGAGCGATTGTTAAATGCGCACATAGAAATAAAGTCCATTGGTGCACAGTCGGGGATCGAACCTGCGACCTCAGGGATGAGAATGGCACGCTGAAGCCACTAGGCCAACACTGCTGTGCTGTCGTCATACATATTATGTTATAAATTGCAAAAATAACAAAAACTACGACCCCTCTCACATCAATCAAACTAAAATCTACTTTCGAAACTGTAAAACTAGTAGTATATTTGACACTTCTCAAGACTGATTTAAATTATGAATCTGTATTTTAATAGATCTTAATAAAATGAACGTATTGCTATACTTCCGTTCTATTACCTTACAATATTCATCCGTCTGACTAAAAATTAAGCAAATCTAAACGCAGTCCTGGAATATGCACAAATAGACTTATTAATATTGAGGGGGATAAAGGGGATGCCTCAGGGAGGGGGGAAAGTTGGCAAATGTAAGCCCTGCGTCGGACAGCACCGGTCATAACTAAGATGTCTTGACCGTCCGTAATTCTTGGCCCGGTGATGTATAGGGTGTTCCGTTGATTGAGGTTTGATATCTCGCTAAGATGCCGATTGGTACAAAATGGTAGGGGCCCGTATTTATATTTTTGTCTTATTTTTTACTTACCTAAATAGGAATATTTTTGTGTATGTATAATTAGTTTAAGGAAGATTTTTTGTAATAACTCTAAGCACGCAACCAAAGTTTTATCAACAATATAATGCTAAATGGTTCATTAAAAAACAAATATATTTTTAATTTATTAACCTATATAGTACTACTTCTTAACATACATAGTAATAATTATAATTTGTAAAAATTTGTGAAAAAAAAAAATTGCTCCATGTGTACCTTTAACGCTGGCAGCATTTCCTCGCTGTAAAAAAATTTACTGTTTCTTCTTTTTGTGAATTAAAATTAATAGCACACCAGTGATATATGAATTTTACTAAATCATCAGATTTGGATTTTTTATTTATTGCACTTATTAAAACGTATACGATATTGCAAATAGCGTTCCATCGCAATAAAGCCCTTCAATTAAAATCTATATTCTTTTATCAACTGATTTAAATGTATTATCTACTACTAATACCATGACAACTTCAATGCATAGTGAACCAAATAAATACTTGTTTAAATCCATTAAAATTTTATGAATCAAAACATACACCCTGTATAACGCCACCAAAGAGCGAGTGACTAGCTAAGAATCCTCTGTGTGTGCTAGATATTAAATTCCATCTGAAACGTACCCGACTTGTTAGCAGTACGATCTAATTACTTGAAACATGCAAATTCTCTATATAGACTATTTAAGATGTATTCATCTAAATGTACCACAGAAATACAAGATTTGTGAGACCTCTTCAACAATGGCTATAATTAACGTATCTATTAGAGGATATCTCAGCAGGAAGAGTAGTATTGGCCTAGTGGTTTCAGCGTGCGATTCTCATCCCTGAGGTCGTAGGTTCGATCCCCAGCAATTAAACATTCGCTCGAACGGTGAAGGAAAACATCGTGAGGAATCATCGTGGTGCTTTAGACCCAAAAAGTCGACGGCGTGTATCAGGCATAGGAAGCTGTTCGTCTACTTGCCTGAGATTAACAAATGATAATGAAACAGATACAGAAATCTGAGGCCCAGACCTAAAGGTTGAAGTGACATTGATTTATTTTTATTAGAGGAATATTATAAATCTGAAGAGTTTAATAAAATTATTTTAAAATTTTACTTAATTTACCGTAACAATTTCCTAATAATTTCTTCTTCAAACCTATAATTTAGTTTAATATTAAAAATAATGTATGTTACATAATATTAAAGAAAGGCTAAAGGGGCATATGGTACAAAAAAGGTTGGGAAGCACTACAAAGTAAATCGATTAGTGTCATATGTAAGTGATTAGAGTCACGTGTATGGGACTTGGAGATACGTTTCAAGTCTAAACCTCGCCCTAAAGCAACACTTTAATACTAGCCAAATCGAAAGAGGTAAATATATTTAATTACGAATATAAAATATAGTTAATAAATGGTAAAATCGTGGGACGCGTAAATAAATGAGTTAATGATTACTCGATTCAAAATGCAGATTCCATTGTTCAAGTGAAGTGCTTTACATACATCTATCACTTCGCAGAGAATCTCGGCTCCGACGTAATATAAATAGGTGGAGTTTATCGAGGATTCCCATTAAACTTTATAAAAGAACTAAACAGTGTGCCATATAGTGGAAGAATAAATTGCATCAGATTTTAGGGGTGGCAACACAGTATCGGATAATAAGGAATTTCATAGTAAATATAGTCAAATAAACCGTTAGGCGCGGTTACTTTTTAAATATTTTTTTTATTAATCTAGTATTTTTGGACTTTAGATACATAGACACACATGTTTCTTATTTATAATTAAACTAGCAAACTCGGCAAACTCCGTTTCGCCACCAGATGGCTTCGTTTTATGTAACATTTCGTTTGGTGATCCCGCTTTTCTGTTGAATTTTTTCCTGAATTTTCTTTGCTATAAACCTCACGGACCTCAGCGTCAGGATGGAAAACCCGACTTATTTTTATATAGTAGATGTATATTAGTACAATTAGCATACTTTAAAATCTAACTAAGCTTCATTTTACTAATTCCCATTACTTAAATGACACAGTCCTTTTTTATAACGTTGTGATTAAAAAATAAGATTTGTAATCAAATGTCGTAATGGTAGTAATATCTTAAGCTTATATTATATAAGCTCTTATATTATATCTTAAGCTTTAAGAATAAAGCTTGTTTTTTTTAATGAAAATAAAACATTTACGTATTATTATATTTTTTTAAAGAACAGGGGGCAGAATGCTCACTTGATGATAGGTGATCCACCGCCCATGGACACTCTCCATGCCAGAAGCTTCGCGAGTGCATAGCTTGCTTTTTAATCATTGTCTCTTTTCTTGGAAGATCTTAAGTCGTGTTGATATGGAAATACCTAGTCAGCTGGTTCCAAACAGCGGTGGTATGCGACAAAAAAATTCTTATAAAAGTTGTGCTATGGCGGAAGTCGAGGTGATATCAGTAGAATTTCATATCCTCGACGCCCGATGATAAAACTCAGAAGAACTCCAGAACTCAGTTCTGTAGATCCCCAAACAACTCTGAACACTTGAAGTGACTGGTCGATAATTATTAAATAGGCTTGCCAACCCTGGTTATAGTTGAAGCGAGGTGTATAATTTATTTATTGTTGTTCAAATTCACGCAAAATCGTGGCGTTCCAAGTCGTTACTGAAGCCCTAACGGGTTTTATAGCAGTTGGTTTACTTCGTATGATAAGTGTTTTTATAACATTATATACTGTACTATGGGTTAGTTGGTAACGCACACGATTTGAAATTCCTAGGTTCGATTAAGCGACAACGCCTCTAGGTTCGTCTATGTTTTTTGAAACAGAATTATTTTTGAAGTTATACTTCTTTAGGCGCGTTATGAAAAATTCATGAGAGTGAAATTGTACGATGCGCGCGCACCGTTACACAAAATTAACAGAATGAAGTTGCCCACGGAAGTTGCTACGGCATTGGACATAATTTAAAAACAACATTCGAATAATAATAGAATTTATGTTACACTTAATGTAAGAGAATAATAATAAATATTTATTTAGTTATTTTTCAAATGTAAACTGAACTTCATTGACTATAATGACTCCTTTTTCAGTCTTTGATTATTTAATTATAATTAATTATTTGCATGCAATCAAAAAGTATTTTTAAGAATGACAAAGAAGTATAACTTCTTACGCGCGAACACGCACCTTTTTTTTACTAGAAACACAAGCTAGGCAAAATCTCTCATAAAGAAAATTAAAACAAATATAAGAAATTACTAAGGATAAGCTAAAGATAAAAAATAGATTGAAAATATGAACTATTTTAGAACAGGGGATAAACAGACAGCCCCATCTAATATTAATTGATATGGACACTCTTAATTCCAGTGGGCGTTGCTGGCCTTTTAAAAATTGGTACGCACTTTTCTAAAGACCCTAAGTCACATTGCCAGAGAGCTCACAAGTGTGTTGCCGGACTTTTAAGAATTGGTACGCACTTTTCTTAAATACCCTAAGTCACATTGCCACAGAGCTCACAAGTGTGTTGCCGGTTAAGGATTGGTACGTTATTTTATTGTCGTCAATTCCCAAGTCAAATTTCTTCGGTAATACTTCACTGAGTACCTGGATCTACATACAGGTGGTAGCAAAAACTGATTTCCAATTTTTACATTTTTTTTTCTTGTTACTTCCTTCAGTACCATTGATAGGATCTTTCACACCTACATGGGTTATCCCGAGGTTTTTCCAGATACTTGTGAAGTCACCGGAAGCCACTGTATTATCATATCCTGTAGATCTCTTCTTCTTTGATACACTGCTTTTGGAACCTGAATGAGTAGATCTTTGCCAGATTGATTTATTATTGGTAACAACTGTGTCACAGTGGCCACAAAATAATGATTTTACCTTACCTTATAACTTTTATTATTATTAAACAAATAGCTTTTAAAACATAGCGTATAAAATCGTATTCGTGAAAATGGATGCGCATGAGCAGCTAAATCACTGCCATTGTATCAAGATTGACCGGTCAATGGTCTAATGTGTCGTGCTTCTATTGTAATGTTTAGATATAGTTTGACCATAATTTTTTAAAAGAGGTACGTATAACATTAGGTGAGGTCATGACCTTTAAAATTAGAAGAAAAAACAGTTAAAATTAAATAATAATACAAAGCATTAATTTGTACAACATATTATGTCTTTTTGGAAATATAGAAGATTTCCAAATTATTCAGAAACAAAATACTTTTTATAATATATTAGTAGTATTCACATTTGCACAGTGGTGGCCTAGTGATTTCAGCGTGCAACTCTCATTCCCGCGGTCGTAGGTTCGATCCCCGGCTGTGCACGGCATTTAACATTTGCTCGAACGGTGAAGGAAAACATCGTGAGGAAACCGACATGTCTTAGACGATGAAAAGAAAAGACGACGGCGTGTGTCATGCACTGGAGGCTGATCACCTACTTGCCTATTAGATTGACAAATGACCATGAAACAGATACACAAATGTGACACCAAACCTAAAAAAGTAGCGTCACTGATTTATTAATTCTCATTTATTTAAGCATTTACTGTCCGCTTACCAATTCTTAAAAGGCTGGTATCGCATCCGCGAGATTTTTGACAGTGTGGGTGTCCATAGGCAGCATCATTAACATCAGAGGCTGACTGTAAGACTACTATTCTATAAATAATTTTATACTTTTGAAACCGAATTCTCTTTTCAAATAGCGTATCAACGAATCTCAATTCTCTTCTGTAAAGCGAAAATTGAAGATTCCAAACAATATCAGCACATCAAACAAGAGTATGTAATTACGTAACCTTTGCTCCAACCTAAGATCACCTCACATCAGTTGAGAATGTAAACAACTGACTATCTAGTGCGGCGCCATCTATAATTTACAAACAATAGTCCAAACGAGACCAGTGTTACTTGAGCCTTCGTCAATATTTCCATGAAATAGGGAACATGTGTTGAGGATTGTTCGCTAGAAATAAAATACTTGTTAAGAGGTACTTGTTATAAGGGACAAACCAAGTCAGCATTTTGATTAATAACGCCTAAAAAAGACATATCTAATATATAAAATTCTCGTGTCGCGGTGTTTGTAGTTAAACTAATCCGAAATGGCTTGACCGATTCTCATGAAATTTTGTGTGCATATTGGGTACGTATGAGAATCGGACAACATCTATTTTCATCCCCCCAAATGTTAAGGGTAGTCGTACCCTAATTTTTTTATTTTTACATTATTTTTTTTATGATACAGCATAGAAAATACATACAACCCCTAATTTTGACCTCTCTATCAACCCCTATTTTTTATTATAAATGATATACATGGCAAAACGACGTTTGCCAGGTCAGCTAGTAGAATTATAAAAATTATACCACACATGAACAATAGTTTCACTTGTAAGTCGCACTATTTTTTAACTCACTTCAAAAGTAACGTATTTCCATTCGGATCATAATTGGTACGTACACATACAGCAGAAACATATTATATAAATCTAACTTAAATAAAATTCACGGCTCAAATATAAGAGTTTCCTCCAACTTTGATTTTGTTCCCTTTGAAATAGATAGATAGGGCCATGGGGTTTAAGTGCACGGCTAATTTAAGTTAGGGCCTAGTAGTTACGGGTGACCCCAGAACTGGCGCTTTCCTCGCTCAACGAATAATATCGTTAAAAGTACAAGTTAAGAGACCGAACATTTATTTTTTTTATTTCATAATCCTACAGCTAACATAAATTATATATAATAACAAACAATTACACTGAAAATATAGCCAGATATGGAATACATAATACATATAACTACAAAAATGTTCAAAAATATACAAAAGGAAACAAACAAATAAAAACTATTTAATACGTTTAACCTAGTGGTACCTAATTTGGTTGTGTTCTATGATGATGTATAAGTAAGTATAGTGTATTTAAATTTGTTTTTATTTTCCATTTATCCAATTTTATTATTATTACTCTATATTAACTACATCCAGAAACTGGATGGATGTTGCGCAAAACAAAGAAAAATGGAAAATTATGGAGGAGGCTTTTACCCTAAAAGGGGTCATACAAAAACCAGATATAAAAAATAATAAACCAACTTAAATAACTAACTTAAATTTTGTTAAAACTTACTAACCTAACTAATACTAATAAAATATTAAGGAATATAAACTAACAATTGTTGTATGTATGGATTAAATAAAGCTTTAATAATAATAATAATAATATTAACTACATATGTAGGTTTGAATTAAAATAATTTTATTTAATTTTTTAATTTTATTGTAAATACTTATTTGTGTGTTGGAAATAAATAAATAATCATTTAACGATGAAACAATTAATATGTTCCAGGTAAGAAAAAAATATGTACCAGGACATCATACATTTAAAGAGATCTGGTATTTTAAGTCGTAGTTAAAATTTGAAGGAAACATTCGATAGATCATTCGAAACTGGCCAGATAGACCACGTTCAATCGATATCGATCTGAACCCAGGATATTGCATATTTATCAACCTTTGACACCAGAACCAGACTAACATCTTCATAGATGATCCAAAACAAATATTTGAACGAGCAAAGTAACGGGAAGGTACCTTTAGGCGATGTTCCAACCTAGGATTATGCTCGGTCTGTGCTTTGCTATTAGAGAAAAGTGTCATTTGGTATTATGATGGTTGTTTATGGTCAGAGATTATGCGTAATTTACATTATCTATAGTTTATTATAACTGAACAGTTTCGATTCGAGTTTTCGAATTAAATCTTACAATCCGTATTAAACAACGCATACAGGAACTAACCTGTTTTAAAATAAAATAAATAAATCGGTGGCGCTACAACTCTTTTAGGTCTGGGCCTCAGGTTTCTGAATTCATGATCATTTGTGAATCTAAAAGGCGACACGCGCTATCGACTTGTGTCTAAGGCAAGCCGCTTTCCTCACGATATTTTTCTTCACTGTTCGAGCGAATGTTAATTTATGCGCACATAGAATGAATGTCCATTGGTGCAGTCGGGGATCGAACCTACGACCTCAGGGATGGGAGACACACACTGAAGCCACTAGGCCAACACTTCTCATACATTATTTTACTGTGTCCAAATAAAAATTAGAGGAAAAATTGAAAATTGAAACACAGGAGTTACTCACTTATCTGATGTTAAGTCATACTGCCGCCCATGGACACTCTCAATTCCAGTGGGCTCGTGAGTGCGTTGCCGGCCTTTTATTTGAGTAATTAATTTCTCTAATAGTCTGAATTAATTGAATGGTTAACATTTAAATATACCTACTAATTTTCTGCCCGCCTGCCTGATGTGTCATCACATCATAAAATATTTAATACATATTTTTTTGTATTAGGTACACACCTATTAGATTGTATTACGAGTGTTACATGTACGTTAGTACCAGTTCCATAAAGTGGATTAGTTCGAGAGACCTCTAAAAATATTTTTCTCGACTCCATATCTGTTAATGAAACCAAAGTTTATAGTTGGTAATTGTTATCAGAGGGATGAGAATTTAAACGCGATGTATGGAGTCTTATAATCCCATTTAGCAATAATAATTCTTAACTATAAACATAGAATCACCATGGAGGATAGTGCAAGGTTTTTTGTCAGAGATCTTAATAACCAAATTATCGAGACAAAAGATTTCCCCACAAGCATGCAACACGCATTGACCAGCTTGGGCAAGACTGTTTGATATTCGCGCGTGACACGATCGTCAGAGCAATTGGCTATAATCGCTCAGATTACAAATTAAAACCTCTAACTGACAGATAGCGAGACTATCAAAAGCTATGTTCTATATCAAAATAAACGAGAGATGGTAAGAACAGTAAAGAAGGAGCACATGATAGCAATAAAGAAGATACAGAAAGAATTATACAATGAATTTTAGTAAACGAATGTGGTATATTTTTATACTATTATAAAATACCAATAAATTCGAATCAACAGGTGGGTGTATAAGTATATCCTTTTGTCCATGACACATCCCCAAAATTTATAATAATAATAATAATAATTTATGTATGGTACAAAAATGTGTTATATGGTACAATCGTAAGTTCGCATATACATTAATTATTAGTCATATGAATTAGTCAATTCTTATATAATTTGTATCGTACATATCATATCATACTATTATATATATACTTATATCATGAATAATACATTTCTTCCAAAAGTAATACACCAAGTAAATTTTTTAAACTCTGGTCGGAAGATCTTTTAATTCTTTCGGTAAATTATTGTAAATCTTGCTAGCTTGTTAAATATTCTGTAAATGACAGTCATCGGGGCATGGACACCCATTTTAGTGGTTGCGTTGCCGGCCTTTGAGGGAGGTGTATACTGTAACTTAATTCGTAACTTTCAGTTCTGTTACAAAAGATAGCTTTAAAAGATAGCATTCCATCTGACAAGGACCTATCTGCTTTACATCACAACGATGGGAAAGAATGGTTCGATTGATTAGGTCATAGTAATGAAACAGGGCATTTCACATAGCGTCTAAATAATCATCTGATTATCAATGCAAATATTATTGCGACTGTACTGAAACAAAGTACGAACTATGACCCCCCCACATGTCTAAATCCAATATCTTTTGACCATGAGTCATATCAGGGCTTACAGGAGGCTTTAAGGCTGTGTTTACCTATATGAATTGTCTTCTTCATTGCCATAAAACAATTGACAAATTGTTTTAAATATTGATAATTCACAATTTGTACGGGCACAGATGTGTTAGGAGTGGTTTTTTTAAATTTCTTTATTGAATTTAGGGGTATTCAAGAAAAGAGCGTATCAACTTTTAAAAGGCCGCCAACACACTCGCGATCTCTAGCATTGAGAGTGTCCATGGATGTATCACTTAACATCAGGCTAGCCATCTGCCGGTTTACTAAGTTTTATATAAAAAATATGATTTTCGTCCTCAAAAATTGGAGCTTAAAAACTGAGCTTCTACGCAGTCTACGCAGCCCATAGACACCCATTTTTAGTGGGTGCGTTGTCGGCCTTTGAGGGAGGAGTAGGCTCGCTTTTTGAACATTTGGAGGTCGTATCTCTGAGGGAAGACCACAAAAAAAGCGAACTAATAACCTTATATAATTTCTCTGTATATAAATTATTGGTTACATTATTGTGGACCGTAATAAAAATAAACACGTACATAATTCGAAATATCTAAAATGCCTTTCCAACGAAACGGTTTAAATGGTTCCTACTCAATGACAGATGTCGCTACTATAAACTTAATTTAGGCAGTATTTTTTACAAAACTGGCAACTACCTCTTGACTTAGTGGTTAACGCATATCTCAGAATCGATGTGTCAATAAGACAACTTCAGGCTGTCAGGCAGGCAATAAACATATAACATTTAGTAGCGCAACTGGCTTTTTTATATCTGTTTGATGATTTTTACAATTAAATTTATTTAACTACAAAATATTACAGATCGTGATCACGAACACGCGAATTGCCTTGTATAGTACACAATTGTACAGATAAACGCATTGAAATCTGAGTAATTATAGTTTGGTTAAAGTGTAATAAAAAAACGGTTTATGACTCGAGAACATTGAGGTTGTTGACCTCGCTTGAAAAAAACAATAATGAGGAAGCCAGTCCTCAAAAACACATCACACGAACCACCTAAGTAATAAATAAAATAAAAATAAATCAGTGGCGCTACAACCTTTCTTAGGTCTAATAGCCAAGTAGGTGATCAGCCTCCTGTGCCTTTGGATCTAAGGCAAGCCGGTTTCCTCACGATGTTTTCCTTCACCGTTCGAGCCAATGTCAATGTGCACATAGAAAGACAGTCTATTGGTGAACAGCCGAAGATCGAACCTCAGTCAAAATAAACATCACACATAACAAAGAACATTTTCTAAAAAGTACATACAATTTCCTGGTAAAATACATACTTGTTATAGCTTACAAAAGTAAATCACTAGTAATTATTAAGTACTTAGATAAGAGGCCAGAGGAGGTCGCAAGGGGAGGTGCATTTTTACAAATTGATACAAATTATTTGAGCGAGCACCCGCTTTGTTCCAACGATGCTTGTTACGACTCTGGAACGGCATTTTATTATTTCCATATAACGGATGTACACTGAATACTATAACCGTCGAGTTTTGCATGCGTCTTAATTTACTTCCACCAACATACATATATATAATTATTGTAATAAGCTTTTTATTTCCTGTTTTTCAATAGTTGGTAGTTAGTTAGTTATTGATTTATATTTATTAGTTATAGATTATGTTAGTTTTCTGTTAATTCAGAAATATATAATTAAACCCCGGTTTGGGTAAAGGCCTCCTCCAAAGATGCCCATTTTTGTCGGTCCTGTGCTATGGAGTGCCAGTTTTTGCCAGCTGATCTTTTCAGATCATCTTCTCAGCGGTCTAAGGGTCTCCCCTATATAATTGTATATGAGAACAAATATAATTCCAAATAAATTATTATTTGAATGTACCATTAGAATATAAAATGGGCGGGTACTAGCGATTACTATTGACTGACTCAATGGGAATGGCGTTTTACTGGATTTCAAATATATTGGACACACAAAAAATATACTGACAAATAAATATCGAATTTCGAAATCGGGATTACTAATAAAGTTACAGAAATATGTGTTAAAATAGATAATTTTTATTTACTTGCTAATCCAAAATTCCTAAAACTTGAAATTGACTAATTCACACAATTAATTCTATATTTTTATAGTCAATGTTCAAATCATTTATTCCAATTAGACTAGTTAAAATGGCATTTTTGAACGTTAAATAAAATATAAAGATGATTCTAGTTGCCCCTTCCAAAAGCTAGTTTTGTGTGGAGAAGAATGGGCAAGAAACTCCACACTCACTCTTTTAAAATAGGTTTTACAATATTTTGTGTTTAAGTCACTACATCATTCTATAAATGCTTAGGCCAGACATATTTTGATAATAAACCTGCTAATCAATAGTAGTAAATAAATAAGGTATTGCGAAGGAATGAATAACTCGTTTTATACACGGTGATATTATTATTATAAGTTTCGTTTTCCTCGTTCCACAGCTGCGCTATTTCGTTTTAGTGTACGCGTCACCCACCACCTCATTCTTTAGACGGAGTCCGAAACATCTTATTCGCGCCCTCATAAAAGTAACTGCTTTGGCTCGTTTTTATTTCCACCTCTGTACCTGTACGGCCACAGTATTTTAATAAACCGACTCTCTTTGCAAGTAACTTTGAACTCTATTAGGATTTATTAAGATTCATTTTTCTAAAAACTCTTTATCAAATCATATCTTGCCACTTCTATCTAGGACAAAGATACTAAAGGACAGAAGGAATTCCAATTACTTTATTATGTGAACAATTGCACGGATTCATATATTTTATTGAATAAATTACTTACTTTGACTTGTTAAAAAGAAAATTAATTCTGTTTGCAGGTTACATTGACAAATTGTATCTTTTAATATTACCAAATTTCTTTTGTTTTTCATATCTCATAAGAGCATTCCAACAAGCTTTAATGTTCGATTAGTTAATCAGTGATTTAAGGAATATTTAATAATTATTACGGAACGGATATCTAATATATAATTCTCGTGTCACAATGATACCATACTCCTCCGAAACGGCTCGAACGATTTATATGAATTTTTTTATGCATATTCAGTAAGTCTGAGAATCAGATAACATCTACTTTTAATACCGTTCAATGTTAAGGGTTGTCCCACCCCTATATTTTTATTTTTTAGACAAACGTCTTTGTCTGTCTTGTCTTTGTTTTTATTTTTTTATGAAACACACAAAAATACATACAACCCTTAATTGTCACCCCTCTACGATCAACCCCTATTTTTATTATAGTAGATAGTTATTTTTATTGAACTAAAAAAGGTTTACTAGAAATAATATACATGGCAAAACGACGTTTGCCGGGTCAGCTAGTTACTATATAATTGTTTACTTTAATTATATTAATTGTGTTTAGAGTCCACTCCACTATTGAGAAATGGGTATACACATCCCAAAATCATTGATAGTATTTTGTTAAGGAGTTAAAGATTAGTTTTCTGTACCTAAAATCCCTGAACAAAATGTATTTCCGCGAATTTCCGTGAACTTATTAGTAACATTTGAAAATATTTTTTGTAAAATTTAAAGTCGACGTCTCACTTAATAATTTAAACGCAGCCAAAATAACTTCATAATTACAAAACGTTTATACACACAACTATTAAATACGCGCGCTAATTTCAACAATTACACATAATTAAAATAATTGCGAACGAATTACCCGTAGTGAAAAAGTCAAGTCAGTACCGCAAAATTCTTAAGCGTGGTGGGGAAATGGGATGATTACTTCATCAAAACACACTTTAAACGTGTTACGTAAATCTCCGACCTCCCTAAAGGGGTGGAGGGTGGTAAGACGATATGGGCGAACGTGAGCGCCGTCAAGAAAACCTTGATTGCTTTTTTAATTAGTTTTTTTTTATTCCCCCCGTTCGCGTCTTGGGGAAATATGTATTGGGGTTGTGACTATGTACAGTATCGATTGTTTATCGCTATATATATGTGGCTATATGTAGACGTTCATAAGTGAACAAAAGAGTACATTTATTTTGACTTTTGACTTATCAAAATAGGATGACATTCACGTAATTCGAATGTTAAGTTGTTTTTTATTCTAATACACTTGGAAAACATTATGTGATTTACGATAGTGTAATGTCGGGAAGTCCTAGGTGATATTCCCGGTGAAACAATAATTTAAAACGTCGAACTCAATGATATGCCTTTCCGAATTTGGGACTTTACTATTGTAATATTTTACAGTCAAATTTACAAATAAACATATAATATTTAAATTAACTGTTTAAACTATATTTCTATGATGAAAATCTAATATAAAATTTTTAGTTGGTTAGTAATCCACATGAATTATTCGAAATTGTCTCGAGTTTACAAAGTCGCTACTAGCGATTAACGGATTGAATATAATATCATCAATATAAATCAATAAGACATTCCAGAAAAATCAAGAATCCTCTATAAACATTGTCACAAGCGATGGGAAATGATTTTAAAATTATTCCCCCATTGAAGAGCTTAGCACTCCACTTAACTGGTCGGAGTGTCCATTAGACTTCATAACATCGTGCTAATGAGGTAAGGAAAATCAGATCTACCATGGAATTGAATTTATGTGCGCTTAGATCTAAGTTTGTAGAAGGATTTTAATATGGTATAGTAGGAATAGATGATAATATATATTATACATACACACTGTATTGGAATATTTATAGCGACATTTATTTTGACCTTCTATATTTTCTTTTTATAGAACAGAGGCAAACGGGCCCACCGGATGTAAAGTGACTCTCAATGGACTCTCAATGCCAGAGGGATCGTGACTACGTTGCCGGCCTATGAAGATGTATGTGCTCATTGCTGTTAACATGTATGTATGTAATGTATTGTATCCATGTATTTTTAAAAATCATTGGCGCTACAATAATTTTTTAGGTCTGGGCCTCAGATTTATGTATCTGTTTCGTGTTCATTTGTTAATCTAATAGACAAGTAGGTGATCAGCCTCCTGTGCTTGACGCACGCCGTCGACTTTTTGGATCTATGGTATGCCGGTTTCCTCACGATGTTTTCCTTCACCGATCGAGCGAATGTTAAATGCGCACATAGAAAGAAACTCCTTTGGTACACAGCCGGGGATCGAACCTGCGACCTCAGTGATGAGAGTCGCACGCTGAATAGTCCAACACTGCTCTGCTGTTAACATGTGTTTCCCATTATTATTTGTGTTTTTTGTGTTGTCGCTTATTTTGATTTAAATCTATTTGTGAAGCAATTTAGGACACTTCTGTAATGATGTATTTCTTTTTTATTTCCCGTACTAGCTGCCCCCGCGAACTTCGTGTCACCCTAATGTTTAACTTAGCCTACCTTAATAGCTACATACCAACATATGGAAAGTTTTATTCAATCCCATATAGACTATTCGCTTTGCCGAAATAAATAGTACTAAATACAACTACTTTTTATTTTTCAAATTTTCTCTTCATAGCAACTTATCTTAGAGGTAATTACTCGAATGGGGCCAGCAGTCTTCGAGTTTTGCGCTTACCAACATATTTTACAATTAATTTTTATTTATATAGATTTGTAGTATGTTATATCATTAAATAGAAAACACTTTTTTAACTTTATTAGTGTTAATCTTGCGTTTTAACGTGTGATTCTGTTTCTGTATTTTCGGAGTGAACTTGCTCTTAGTGATAGAAGACATCTCGAGGGAAACGTCTAAACGACACGTGGGTCCAAAGTTCACTTCCTGTTAAATCCATCAAACACATGCAGAAATTTATAATAGTTTCCATTGTAGTTCAATGAACTGTGATAACTCTGATATGAACTAATAATAATTTACTATTTTATGCATAAACATTTTTACTATTTAACGTATTACTGTGTGAATATTAATTGACAATAGAGTTTGAAAGGTTAGAAGAATAACCAAATCATTAAACGAATAACATATTTACGTAAAATACTATTCGTTATCGCTACGAATCTTTGGTACGGCGGAAGATATTCCTCAAATACAAAGACGTTCGTATGACGGTCTTTCATTGAATTTAAAATCTTCAATGCCCATACAAAACAGGGGTAATCAAAACATAAGAAAACATTAAAAGACCTCGTTAAGATCTTTGCTAATTACATTACACACACACAAACACTTACGCACACAAAATCACTGTCTTGAGGCGTCCCTACTAATTTATACGTTCTTTCGCTTTCATTATAATTATTATTCTTAGCAATTTATTTTCGCACACGAGGGGGCAGTTACCCCCCGGGGGTGTGGGGGTAACTTCTTACAAATTCCCGTTTTTCGGTAGAACTTAACGCACCCTTTCTTGGCCCTTTGTTTTTCATTACATTAACTTTTGAGTCAGGGATAATGTTTTGTCCGCGGGTCTAATTTACGTTGGTAATGAATTATTTGTTTACTGTAATATTGGTAATGGGAATATGTGAGACGTGATGTGTTATTATTGTACTAATACAGTCACTTAAAGTGTATAAGGTACAGTCGTGTCGAAGTATAAAAAAGCTTGACTATTAAAGTAGTTTTTATTAAAAACTACACATTTATCACGTAGCTAATTAACAATTATACGAAATTTAAATTAAACATTTTAAAATAAAGATTATTAAGTATTTATTTTTATGTCATTAGTCAGCTATATTCCTAATCTTTCAATTTTAATGTGTTATGTATATATTGGCATTCACGGATATTAAATACATGACTGTTATAAACGTATTAATTAAGAAGAGATTTTGACCGTAGAGCTACTCGACTCTGTATTAGATTCATAGAATACTATATTAATATCATTATTAATTATTAATCGACATCACAGGAGACCGAAGATCTGGCAGCTACCTCGGACAAAGAATTAGTCTAGCAATTCAAAGGGGGAACGCTGCCAGTATCTTCGGAACCTTGCCTAAAGGGACTCCTTTTAATAATATGTTTTAGTTTATGTTAAGTTTAGTTATTTATTTCAATGTATATTATTTTATTATTATAACTATTTAGTTATATCTGTCTTTATAGTATTAATATAATAAACAATTATTTAATCATATAGGTAACACATTGTACACTTATATTTATTATATAAAAATTTTTTTTAATGAAAAATCCAATCAACAATAATAAATATCTTTGATTATTGTTAACATCCGTTACACGTAATTATTATTATTATTATCAATTGTCAATATTAAAAAACATTGATGTTAACCGTAATTAAAATGTTGTGTTCATTTTGTATCAATAGTATTGATATTGGTCAGCGAAGTGTAAAATATTTAATTACAAAAAAACAATTCGCACCTCAACTATTCCGTCGAATTCTCCAGAAACTTGTACAATTTACGGCGCATCCAGCGTTCACATGCAAAGTTTCACAAAACAAAAGCGATTACGACAGACTTCGACTACTCGAAAACAAAACGCAATTTTCTCTTAAGAAAATGAGGGAACTCTTTCTCCCCATTGAAAAATCATCAACACCCACCGCGTATGTACCCAAGCCCCCCGGGGGGGCAAGACGCCGACTTGCGTACGCTTTAATTAAAAATAAAACATAAGAACGATGTAACTGGATGAGCTGAGGAGCGAAGGAAAAATGAAAGAGAAAGCCGGCCACCCCCTCCCAGAAGGATGGGGAGACGGGGGCAAACCGCGTAGAAGTCAGTCGCGAAGGAGCCGCCGGGGGAAGCACACCCCCGCTACAACAGAATGACATCACTTTTCTTGTCGCTAATGAAGAGAACGTCTTAGCCTTTCATTTTATAGCATGTACGAGTTTTATTTTCAAAAACGATGAGCGATTTGGTTGGGAGGAAACATTTTTAATTCATTATAATTTACCTAATTAGTCCTTAATAGGTTGTGCTAACATATTTCACAAGCGTTTTGAAAGTTTATGACTTTAATTAAACAATCAATATAGTTACTTATTAATTAATTTGTTATTTTTTTATAGAATACCTTAAATAAAATAAAAACCCATAGATACTCTTAATGCCAGAGGGCTCGCGTGTGCGTTGCCGGTCTTTGAATAATTGGTACTCTCTTTTCTTGATGGACCCTAAGGACAATATATCATAGTAATGTACTACAGTTTTATATAAGACATCAATATCTATAAAAAAGGCAAATACCATGTTTAACCAATAAAATATTGTTTTTGCAATTAAGTCGATATACCGATAAAAGCTTAAGGCTAGAGAACTTCGTGCTACGACCAAATGAATGCGGTTGGAACCGCAGAACGATGTTTATTATATTAGCTGTTGGTTATAATATAATAAACATAAAATTGGTATAAATAATTTTGTTTATACATATGACACTTTAGGTAAGTTCTTTATTATTCATATTATTTATATAGGAGTCTCACCTGATGTTACAAAACCCATGGACACTCTTTTAAGAATTGCTGCACTCTTTTCTTGAAATTTATGGCATAATTAGAATTTAACATATTTACGTTTCATTAAACACTGTTCATATAAATTACTTTCATCTGGGTACAGACATCAAATACATTTCAACGTAAATCAATCACGAAGAATCTGAAAGTCTAGACATTTTAATTTTCCTATCGTCGATATCAGACTTTTCATTAGTCACATGTGGCCTTTGATGTCATCGTTAGAACACGGAAGCTAAGAGCATTATTGTCAATATTCTTTTGAGGTTCTTTGAAATGTATTTCTTACTGGGATTTGAAAGAATATTTTGCATGGGTTCATCAAATACGATGTTTTGAAATAGATACTGCATTTGCAATATTGTACCAATATTAGTATCTAATTAACCAATCATAAATTATCAAAGTGCGTCTCAGGGTATATCAACTATTGATATTATAAGGTGATAGCCAAAAGTATTTTTATATGACGCATGTTTTCATTGGTTACAGTAAGATAAATAATTAACTTAATAATATTACGTATATATTGATAAAAGCAAAACTCCATTTGAATAACAAGGAAACAATTTAAAAACCAGATGTATCGCAAACCGAGTTACACACACTTATTCAAAACACACCGCTTCAGGCATTCATTCAATTTTCTAACCCATTTGCGTCTCAGACATGGTAAAAAAGCAAATAAATTATTCGTCGACAATCCGACTGTAGATTTTCCACGGTATACCATAAGCGTGTGTTCGTTTTACCCCATTTTCCTCGTTGAATTGATTAGGTAGAGTTCATATCAAGTTATGAATGGAGCGATGTTTTGCAGGTTTTTCTGGTTTTTCCAATATTTCGTATTGAGTTTGCTTTTTGCTTATTTCGTTTTTAACTTTATAAAGCATATAATTGTGCTGATGAATTGTTGTACTATCAACTTTCTGTAATTTAAGCAACGTATAAGTAACAAACGCATTTAAAACATTACACAGTACAATTTTTAACCACATTTTAATGACATATTTTATATAAAGAGAGAGCAGTGTTGGCCCAGTGCCTTCAGCGTGCTTCATCCTCGAGTTCATAAGTTCGAACCCCGGCTGTGTACTAATGGACTTTCTTTGTATGCGCGCATTTAACATTCGCTCGAATGGTGAAGGTAAACATAATGAGGAAACCGACTTGCCTTAAAGTCGACGGTGTGTGTCAGGCACCTACTTGTCTAAGATTGAGAAATGATCATGAAACAGATACAGAAATCTGAGGCCCTGACATAATAAAGCCACTGATTTATTTTAATTTTATTTATTACAATTGGGGCATGCACTACATTTGTAAACAATATAAATATAATTGACAATTAATTAAAACTATTATTAATTAATATATATATTATTAACTAGATGGCTGCGTTTTATGTAACATTTCCTTTGGTGATCCCGCTTTTCTGTTGAATTTTCTTTGCTATAAACCTCACGGAGCCCAAGAATGCAGAACCGTGGAAATCGGTTCGTGCGTTCTGGAGTTGTAGCGTCAGGAAGGAAAACCCGACTTATTTTTATATAGTAGATTAATTATAACTAAAATCGTTCGTAAAGTAGTTACAGAATATGAAATGATTGATAATTGATATTTTTTTTTTGGAGTAAGGTTCGTGGGCCGTGGGGTTCGAGTGCACTAGAGCTAGTTACAGATTTAAGTTGGCGCCTGGTCGGTAGTGGTGGTGCTCTCTGCTCGCAATACAGCAAGGAACTGCTGTCTGCATTAAAGGTACACTGCCACAGGGACCAAGGTTTTTTAATTTGTTTTAATTTACTACTTAACAATTGTTATTTACGTTGATTTTATTAAATAAATAGTATGTGAAAAGTGTATCATATAAATTAGAAGTGTGTGAACATTATCTACTACTAACAAATAAAACAAAACAAAATGTTAACGCGAAAATAAATTTAAAATGTAAGATTATTCATGGACTTACCCTTGAGGGAGACGTATTAAGTTTAGGCCTGCTTAATGATCCAATTCCTGTCATGTTCAGGAAAGGGTTTTCCCCCTAAAAAACTTGAAACAAACGCCGCAAAAACCGAAGACGCTATACCCTCTCCCCTCGCTAAGGAGGCTGGAGTAATTATGAAAGAAATAAGATAAGCGCGTCAGCGTAAAATGAATAATAATGGATGTGAAAGCACATATAATCTAAACTTGGAATTTATGTTACTAAGAATTATGTAACTTAAAGTTAAAGTACTACGTATTTGCTTTATTAACTTATAGTTAATGCGAGTGAGATACACAATATTATTAAAAAATAAATATTTATAGAGAATCACTTCCACTTTGGGCTCAATAAAAGCGTACCAATTGTGACAAGGCCGGCAACACACTTGCGCTCTGGCATTATTTCATATGTAACATAATTCTATTTAAATATTGATTTAAATCATTTCATATTTAGTTAATTAATACATAAGGTCCTTCAAGAAAAGAGCGTACCAAGTCCTAAAAGGCCTGCAACGTACTCGAGAGCCACCTGACATGGGCGCTACTATCACTAAACATCAGATGAGCTGGTTGGCCCCTGTTCGACATTACGAATAACGAATATGTGTCAGACACAAAATACTGAATGTCAGAAAAATGTTTGTTCTATTAGGTTGCAATACTATTTATTAACCGTTAAAAAACCTTGTTTTGATTTTATTATAGAAAAAAAACATTCCACTGCCCATGGATGTTTTGAATGCCAGAGCGCAAGTACGTTGCATTAAGAATTGGTACGTCTTTTGTTGAAGGACCTTATTAATTCACTGAACATCCAATGATATAAATCAATATTTCAATCGAATTATGTAACATATTAAAGAAGCTGCTACGGCAGTTGAAAGGAAATTCACTTGAGTGCAAGTTGATAACTGCTAGTGACTTACACACACCTTGCTCGACGGTGAGAAAATCTAATTTGCACATGAGGTGAGCGAGATTTTTCACTCTATTACAGCAACGAAGTTACGGCGGAACGGATTCTAATTTTAAATTTTTACCGTTTATCTTTTTAATATAAAGTGGTACTTGTTTTCATTTAAAGATCTTGAAATGGCTGAAAATTAACTATTTGTAATTAGGTTATACTGTCGTTTTCAGAGGTTTCTATGTACTCCATTACAAAGACGAAAAAAAACTCAAATTAGATTTTTGTTTATAACAATAATTATAAGTTAAAACGGAATGCATAACTAAACCCCTTTATTAAATATATCAAAAGAAATAATAAAGAAAAGAAATTCAATGAATTATGACCATTCTATTAAAGATACTGTCAATTAGAAAATTTAATCCTACAAAGAGTATTCATCAAGTCAAGTGTTAGTAAAAAATGTGAAAAACAGTATTCTAAAACTTAAAGTTTGAATGAAAAAGATTTGACAAAATATCATTTAATGAAAGGCATTTTTCAGTTAAAAAGACGCTTTATTTAACTTTAATAAAACAAAGAACACGTATGAATATCGCATGACAACCAATTACATTACTTTCCTTCAAAAGAGTTGCTCTTAAATTAAAATCCTTTAAATAAAAGGATTTAAATCGTTTGTACATTCTGCCTTTCGCTAATGACTATTTGAAATGCTAGTTGGCATTTCGAGACGCTTTTGAATGACATGTTAAGTATGACGTTCCTGTTTTAAATACTATTAAATTTTTAACTTAATGCCTTTCCCGTTCACTTTCGTAATTGGCAACATATAAAAATTGGATTCTTTGTAGTCTATGGCGTTCCATTAAAGCACTGTACTTAAAGGATTTAAAAAATTCAGTTTTAAAAAATGAAACAAAGACGTAGAACGCGCATGTGGGCGAGGTATAATTAAAGAGCTAAAATGAATATTTAAATCGTAAAGGGTGCACTCTTCACTACAATGACGTTCGGGGGTGTCCAAATCCAGAATATACAATCCAGATACATCGTTTTGGATTTAAGTTATGCACACCGAGGTTCAAATTTATTTTCACACACCCTTCATACCTTCACACCTATTCATATCATTATCAGTTTTGAATATAGAAAAATAAATTTATTATTAGATACGACGTCTTAATATAAAAATTTCAAGGAGTTCACGATACATTTTGATAGGTGTGATAACGTAAATATGTAAAGTAATTCCGGCCGCTATTAATGATATATAAAACTTCTCGAACTTAACCACTAAGCTCTTCGGGTCAGTCAGTGGCTAGACTGATCGAGGATCCCTCACAAACCTGAGGAATCGAATCTCATCTCTCGGTCTTATAATCTCACCTCACGGCAGATTTTTTAATGAAAGAAAGAAAAAACTGTATGAACTATAATATAAAAATCGCAAAATGTGTTGGTAAGCGCATAACTCAACAACGCCTGGACCAATTTGGCCAATTCTTTTTTTTTATAATATAAGAAAGTACGAGGATGGTTCTTACGGAGAGAAAATATAAAAAAGTGAGTGAAAAAGTCTAAAAACAACACTTTTCTGTATTCCCATACAAAATATTCGTAATAATACTTAAAAGTCAATTTGAACTTTAATACAATATCATAAAGTTCAAGTGTTAGTGGAGGGGTTCCGGGAGGTATATTTTTATTTTTTGACATAATGTATTTGTTGTCTTTCTTCAACTTTCTTTTTTTATCTTACTAGCTACACCGGTGTCCCGAATAGCAGAATAAGTATTTAAAAAAAATAAAGAATCGACTGTTAGGCGGTACGATGTTCGCCAAGCCAGCTAGTACATAATAAAAAAATATATTTAGTTGAAAAGAAAGTGCACTAGGCCCTACTAGGAAAACTTGTGTCGTGGGTAGCTAGTCTCTTCCATTTGACATATTAATTGCATAATCTATTATTCTTTAATTATTTATCCATAACACTTACGTTTTTTAACTAAACTATTGTTTCACTACAATAATCTTTTGCGTTTCAGAAAGATAAATGTAGAGTTAACAACTATAGCCATAAATTATAGATTTCAGAATCGCCCATTACGTAGTGTAGGAAAATAATAAATAAGTTCACCGTTCAATCCAAAATCACGTCTTTCACCCAGAAGAAATATATTATTAAATATACTTTTAGTGATAACAAACTATGTGTCAAAGTCCGCCGACTACACCCACAGCTTAACAATTCAAAGATACAAATACGTCAGGGGTCGGACCGTTTGCCAAAAATTATAATTTTAATTGCGTTCCTCTTTACCCCAATCGCCCCTCGCCTCGAAACAAACACACACCTAGAGTATTATTTACACTTCTTTTAACTTTTTTAGTGCGTCACGCTTGCGATAAAAATACACTTTGTTGCATAATTTATAATGATTCATAGTTGTATAGTGTACGATAATTGATTTTAAGATTAGGAAAATTAACTATTACAATATATAGCATATAAGTGGGGTATCCTTATGATTTATAAATAAATTATTAATTAAGAAATCATGAACAATTTGTCATTAATTAAGGCTGATTGTAAGTTGAATATATCTATATCTTAACGTTTTGCATTAAACTTAAGCTTAAAGCATTTATTTTTTATTAGTAACACAAAGCTTACCATACCACCTGTCGCCACATTAATACAATAAAAATATATTTGTACACTTTTTTATTTCGTTCTTAATTACGTAACAGGCAGGAGGCTCATCTGATGTTAAGTGACACTCACATTGCCAAAAGGCTCGCAAGTGCGTTGCCGGCCTTTTAAAAACAAATCATAAATTCATGGTTAGCGAACCCTTTAATCACCTCTACAAAATAAAAATATGACGTATCAAAATTCGCTACAGTCTATCAAGAGTAAAAAAAAACCTGAATATAATTTTGAGACCTCGAGCCCTCCCAAAAAAAAGAAGACGCCAGCTTCCTGTGAAGTTGGAAAAATTAACGACTTCCCAGAACACACACGCGTAAGAACAAAAGAGTGGGGGGTTGCCCCCTGCCGAAAACCGCGGATAGACGACACCGCTAACAATTTCCCTTTACTCATTATCTTTAAATGTACTCGTGTGGTTTGTCTACGAATTTTGCGTTTTGAATTAAAAATATCACCGCCGAAATGCGCCGACGGATGGCGGTGTACGGCCAAGAAAAGTCTCAATTTATTCAAGGTATTAAGATGATTGAAACGTATTGCATACTAAACGATAAGTCTCTCTGATTTTTACCCTAAAAGCATGAAAACGGACGAAGTAGTCGGGTTAACGACATTAAGTTTACTTCGAAAAAGTACCTTATTTAGATTATCGTTCGACGTTTTGATTCGCCGAAATATTACGAGCGTTCAGATTCCGTAAAAATTTAAAATAAAAATATTAACAGTTGCATAAAATACCTTTTTTAGTTTCGTTATTGACCCTTAGGCCGTTTCTCCACTGCTCCGGTCCGGCGTCGTATACCGGAATGAGTCATGAGAAAAATATCGGAAGGCCGGATTGCGCTTCTCCACTATATCCGATCCGACAATAATCGATACTTGTATATTTATCATGCAACACTTATTTTAACTAAAACCCATATACTTTATTTTATTAAAACGTTCTAAATCCTGAATATTTTTTGCCCTGGCAAGTTTATTACTTTTTTTATATTGTCTATTTTAACATATTATAATCTACTTAATAAATAGTTCACCAATACTATGGTATAAAAATATATATAAATAGCAACAGAATTTGGTTTCGTCCAGGTTATTCAAATTCTTTCAAATTAAACAAACTATAAATAAACCTGTGAATAATAATTTATAACCTCTTGGATACTCGGATATACTCGGATATATCTATATATATATATATATATATATATAAATCTGACTGTAAAACACCTGAATTAGATGGACCTGAAACAACACCTTGTCTGTCATTAATCATCATCTCACTTTTCCTGGATCAAATTAGTTAAACTCGAATCAGTAAAGACACATATGTACAATTCTATCGTATCGTATATATCTTATAGCTACTTGTAATCATATATTATAATGTAGATTTAAATCAAAATTGCGATACACCTACCTTCTGATAAACTGATGTTCTTGTTAGTGGTTTTCATAGAAATAAGTGGAGTAAGAGGTGAAAAAGGCGGTGGAGAAATGGATCGTTGCTCATTTGTGTATGGAGTAACGGGATTACCTACAAACATAGAAAAAAAACAATCATTATCAGATCTGAATCTGTTTCTTTGTTATTGAACAACAACCATCTAAACATTTACATTATTTTTCGTAGATTTAGCTGTATTCAAGTATTTTTAATAATTTTGAAACAGTGGGATCTGCGATTAGCTCTTTCAACCAAACAACATAAACAAATTCTTCAGCTTTATACTATTAGTTAAATATACTTACTGTGATGATTTGCCACTAGATCTACGGTATTCAATTCTGTTCTGCATTTGTCTATAGATATTATGGTGTTTCGGAGATCCATAATTTTTTTTCGTTTAGCTAATAGCTGTGCTAAGGACTGAACCTATATAACAAGAAATAAAATAAATAAATATTGGACGTATTTCACATTCACGGTCGGTTAGCTCCAAACTACACATATCTACATATGTATTACATAAATACAAAATATATCATTTCGATACATATTGTACAACCAGCTAACAATGCGCTCATCAGACCCCAGTAACAATGATAATTAATTAAGTACCATTTGGTTAAAATAGGTATTCTAACCAAAAAATGTTGATTTATCACGGCATTATAAGCATTTTTTATATGGAACTGTGCATCTACCATAAATATTTGATCGAAGGTCTAAACAGTCAATAAATACTTGGGTATTATTATGTATCAAGCCTATTGTAATACACGCATAACGGTCTAAATGAATACAAGCTAGTCTTACCTATTCTATTTAGTAATTGTATTGCAATAAAACTTACCCCGCTTTCGTTTTCTTCCATTTTTATTGCGATGATAAATCCCCAAAACAGTAACTCAAACTAATTAACGAAGCACAACACAAAATATTCCTTATTGATATTTCTTAATAATAATAAAACACGAACGACAAATCATATTTTGTTCAATGTAAAGCCTGACCAATGACCGGCAAATTGTAAATAACGTACGAAAATTTGAATTTCGCCGGCTACCGTGGAACATCCAATGAAACATTATTTAATTTTAACGAAACAATGTTTTATTTTTCGGATTTTTAAAACGATACTATAAAATTGGAACATTAATGTTGCAATTATTTTTCATTCTTAAAAAAGATTCAAAAGCATAGAAACATTATGTTTTAAGAAAAATAAATATTTTATATTTTTTTATAATGTTCCTAAAGAATTGGAACATTATTTTCAAGAAAAATGAATATGTTGTAATTTTGATAAAATGTTCCAAACGTATGGAAACATTATTTTTAAGAAAAGATACCTTTTTATAGTTTTGTTAAAACATTCCAAAAGTATTGGAACATTCTTTTCAAGAAAAGAGACCATTTTATAATTTTGTCAAAACATTCCAAAAGTATTGAAACATTGTTTTCCCGGTGAAATAAAATAATATTGTTTATTGAAATGTTTCTTGCGGATTAATACATTTTTTAGGACTTGCATATTGCATTAATCTGACAAAGTGTGGGTTGGAACGTAATGTCAAAATAAAATACTTAAAACTGTCACTTGAGGACTGAAACAGATTAATGAAACAAGTAGTAGATGTAAAAATACGCAGATCTGTATAATTAACTAATTTTAGCATAACATGTGGATTGGAACATTTTTGTATAACTACGTCCAATTGATAACGATAATTTTCTTAAAACGTATAACAGTATGTATTTAATAATTTGGTATTCAGCAAATTATGCTTGCACGAGTTATTATAACAACAGAGAAAGCTTTCAGCTGTTGCAGGTTGACTCATTGTCGACGCAGCGGTGGGACTGGTAAAATTAATACTTACATGTATGTGTTTAAAATACGTGGTATTACAAGTTAATAAGATATACCTATTCATAATAATTCAAGAAGACATATTAATATACGGCATTAATCAGAATATCTTCGAGAGAACTTTCAGATTGCGAAGCTACGATAAGAATTCTATAAAAACCTATTTTAATGCCATCCCGCTCCTATTAGGGGCAGGATGAAACATCAGTGAGCGAAGTAATAAACTATACTTCAACATTTCAGCCAGCTTATTGAATTACCTCTTAGTCGACTACGAGAAAGCAGGTCGGGGCCTCAGGGCCTTATCGTTATTTTAAATCCCACACTAAATAGCCAGCCTGTAATGAAAATTAGTGATAAAATCCAAAACTCATTAAACATACTTTAGTGTAAATCTAGTTTGTAGTGAATATTTTAATGTAATATATAGGGTAAGATATATTCAATATAGAAGAGTGCTGCCCTCTAGAGCGTTTGCGTGTTACTCTCATCTCCGGAGGTCGTAGGTTTGATCTTAACTTAACTTTTATTTTACACATACATTTATCCATCGTAGAGTGAAAGAAAACATCGTGAGTGAAACTGGCATGCCTTAGACCCAAAAATTCGACGGCGTGTATCAGGCACAGAAGGCAGACCTATTTGCCTATTAGAACAGAAGATTTTTACAATGCTATAAGAAATCCTCAAGATGAAAATTTAAAAAATGTACACAAACAGATTAAACTATAAAATAAAAGTCAAAGTCATATCATTTATTTCAATTAGGCACATTAAAAACGCACTTTTGAAAGTCAAAATCACAAGTTATATATAATTGTTTGGGATTAAAAGGCCCTCGTTTAAGGCATCAGTGTAAACACGGGGCCTCTGTACCATTAATCCGCCCCTGTTATCTACGTATACAACCTGAGGACTGCAATCATCTCGTACAGTCTTATCCGCATTTGCTTATTACTTCGACGAGACGCCACAGAAGTAAAATAGAAGCTTTTATTTTTAGAATATACTAATTGAACGGAACAGCTTACATCTTTATTTAGAATTCACTTTGGAAATAATTTTTACACCAGTGTGAAGGAAGGACTGCGTGTTGGCCTAGTTTCAACGACTCTCATCCCTGGGGTCGTAGGGTGGATTCCCGGCTGTGCACTGGACTTTCTATGCGCATTTAACATTCGGCCAAGGAAAAAATTGTTAGGAAACTTGGCTTTTGGCTAGGCTTGGCCCAAAACGTCGACGGTGTCAGGCATAGAACCTTTATTAGAAATTATCACAGATACAGGAATCTAGACACAGACCTAAAAGATTGTAGCGCCATTGGTGAAGGTGAATGGATTAAATCAATCTTTAGGATTATCTCGATTCTGAAAACCCTGTCATAGACGTAGAATGTAGTAAACTTTACAGGGCAGCCATTTCAAATTAATATAATCCTGTTAGTTTTTTAATTCATATTCTGTAATTATGAAAATTATTGGCATACAAGCAAACGAAACAAAATAAAAATAATAACATTAAATTACACAGTTTTCTAGAAAAATCTATCCAATCCGTCACTTTACCGACTGATTAATTTGAAATTTAAAACACATGGATCTTTTTTTTAATTTAGCCGTAATATTTAGTCCATGTATCTAATATTAAATTTTATTAAACAGGCTTAATTATTACAGTACGATCACGGTATAAAAAAGTCATAAAAATGTACATAATTTTGCCTTCTTAATTAATCTTTATAAAGAATAGTTTTTCAACCTCATAATACGAAATAACTTCATAAAGTACGTAGCGAGCAAGAAATATGAAAAATCCCACTATAAGTGGGCCTGAACAAACTTGACCAAGTACTTGAGACAACGATTCTCTTGTCTTATGAAATGCTAGGATAGGTTGAGTTCTTATTTTTGTGTTCTTTTAAGGGTTGGTTCACTGGAGCCTAAGCGGGACTTATTATGGTTATACCAGTAGTTTTCCTATAATTTGGGCGTGTATATGAATAACGTTTAAGGCGTTTTCAGAAGCGCTGCAGAAGTAAGAATAGTACAACTTTATTCATGACAGAAATATACTGTAACAAAATTGATCATACGCTAGTCCCCACAATGCCACTGTGTTGTGTGTAACTAGATTACAATTATACCTTGGTAATTGGTGTATGTTTAAAACATTTTATTGTAAGAAAAAGGATCCTTGGTGTTACATCTAATCAAACAAAAGTCGTGTATGCGTGTATTAGTATGTGAATGGGTGTGTGCGCGTATAACTCTGTGTTTGAGAGTGTGATAGTTGTTATAAGCGTGCACCGTGTTTGTGTTTCTGGAACCTCAGAGTCATGCCAAAATATGTAGTCAGGCCTCTGGCTTATCGAAATCGAATTCGGCTAGCATAATTTTTACGTGTTTTTTAAATTTATATCTGGATAGTGTGACTATCTAATAATCCATGGATTGGGAGATTTTATTATAAAGGAAGGGGTAAAAATCGTTGGCCAATTAGGAAAATATTATTTAAAATTTATTATAAAACGGTCATATTGTATGGCCGTTTCACAACTGAGCGTAGTTAGCACCACCACTATGTGCAACGATATAAATGAAGTATTTCCGATCCAATTCGGTTTAGGGGCCCTTCAAGAAAAGAGCGTACCAATTCTTAATTTTTTTTTCTCATCGTGGAAGAAATCGCTTGAAAGCGATAAGTCCGCAAGTTGCCCTCCTCTTAATTAAATTATTTTAATTGTACTGTATTTCTGTACTACTGTAACGAAGTGTAAATAAATAAATAGTTAATTAATTCTACCACTTGAGACCTACCAAACCAGCTTTTTAAAAGGCCGGCAACGCACTCACAAGCCCTCTATATACATATTGTGAGCCTCCTAGCCGTTTGCCCCTGTTCTATAAAAGAAATGTAATGTAATTTTCCTGTCATTTGAGACCTACCAGACCAGCTTTTTAAAAGGCCGGCAACGCACTCACAAGCCCTCTATATACATATGGTGAGCCATGTAGCCGTTTGCCCCCTGTTCTATAAACAATACAATGTAAGTTTCCTGTAACCGGATACATAAATACATTTTATTTAGTTACTAGTGATATTTATCAAATATAACTTTGTTGGAGAGATTACAAATATGAACGCCTTATCATTTGTTAAAGCCAACAAAGGGAGTGTGCTATAGGATTTAATAAGTATTACTGACAGGTCGTGAGCTAACACCATGAGCTGTCGATATCATTTCCCTTGTAATGGAAACCGAAACCACGCCTTGATCGGCCCCAGGCGAGAGTTTATGGCGTATTGATTTCAATACTTTACTCACCCTATTCGTCCTACAAAATCATATGACACACATGTTACGGGACTATTTTTAAGATTTTTTTTGGTCATCGGAATTTTAGTTTTGATTGTGATAATTAAAATAGTAGGCTAGGATGTTGATCTAGTTGGCTGTTAATCTAGTTGGCTGGTAATCTAGTTGGCTGTTAATCTAGTTGGCTGCGACATATGTAATAAGAATTAATATTAATAGTTTATTTGCCATGATTGTGGTACAATTAGATCGATCAACTACAAAAATCCGCACAATCAGCAATAGGCATGCAAATGTCATCTTAATTTTTACAATGTTACATAATAAGAACAATCGAGGCTATTCAACTCCTTGACACCTCGGGCCTAGTGAGAAGACTGAAAAGGACAAATCATTTGAACTAGTGAATTAGTGTAAGTGCACGTTAATATTAAGTACTAAACATTGAGTGGAAAAAAAATAGAATCGATTTCAACTAACTTAAGACTAATAAGTAATTTAAGTCTAACCTGATTTACTTAAAAGGATTTTCAACATAAGAAAGTGTCCAGTAACAGTACTTACAGGAAAGATACTCTGTTCTTGTGTTCTATTTTTGTCACTTACCATTGTTTATCACTTAAGACTAACGTGCACTAACACTTAAATAACATAATGACGGCAAATAAATCTGAAAGAGCGAGGAATTGAATCGCCCATGAATATTGTAAATAAAAATATTACCGATGTAGCCGGGGCGTATATAATGTATCATATTTTATTGTACATTTTAGAGATAGAAAAAGTTCCTGGACAAAATATTAATACGTTAGTTTATTGAAAATAAAAATTAAGCCCGTAGGTACTGCGACCTAAATGTCGTCAGAACTTAAGATCCTTCCACCGCTCCCTGACCTACCACATTACAGTAGCTGGCTTTCAGCTGCAGCAGCAGCGTTCTTAAATACTAGATTAAATTCCTTTTTTGAAATTGTTGGCTTGTCAATAATAATATTGAATGAAATTAACGCAGAACCAATCGCGTGTCTAATCCTATTATGAAAACGCGTCAAAACAAAATAACGCCCACGCATTTCTCATACTGTCAATTCTAATAAAGCGTCAATAAAAAAGGAAAAAGGTTTTTGTTGAAATAAAATATCTTTTATATTAGGCGCTTGTTCATACATCTAACGTTTTAATAGTTAAAACAGCAGTCCACTGACTGTCGTTTTCCACTGATGGATTTGACACAGAATACTATTTCAATCACACAATCCTTTCGATTTGGTTTGTTATCTTAAAAATACTTAGATATATCGGTAGGTTAATCTAATATCAATACTTATACTCGTATAAGAATGCTTTTTAATTACTTATTTTCAAACATTCATTTGGCTCCATAAAAATATATTCAGCAAAAATTGTCTATTGTATGCAAAATGCACAACATAGTTCAATATATTTTTCATTCAGACCGAGTGCTGGCCGCAATTCGAAAAAAGAACGCATTTGTTTAAATTAAAAAAGAAACACCAATACACTTAGAACATTCACACGACGAACACATTTTAAAAATAGAAAGACCACGTTCTTAAAAAAATTCGTTTTCCACGGGCAGGGTTGCCAGTTATTTTGTTAGTTTTTAAGTGTTGTGAATGTCAACATATTAAGAGCGTCATATATCTCACATATGTTTTTAGTTTCGTTCTTAGTAGATATGTTTTCACTTCTTAAGGACAATTAGTAATAGCTTGATTAATTTTCTCTTTTTTAATAGCATAAAAATAGTCATTTAAAACATTGGTGGACTTCCATGCCTAAGCTCGTTTCTATAAGTTTAAATTAGTTGGCAAAACTGGTGATTTTTGGTTTTCTATCATTCATTTATCTCTCAACAGTGTGAGATCTTTCAGATTATTTTTTCTGTTCTAACGTCAATCATGTTTATATTTACCCCTGAATTTACGTAAGTGTTACCTGGCAACCCTATAGCACAATGTAAAGCGCCCTATTCACAACACAATAGGGTTTTGTGCGGTTTTGTGCTCATGACCCGACGTATGTCACAATACGCTCGTGTATGGGCGCACTCACTGAATTGTTTTTGTTTTTCACGTTTTCCCTTTTTATTTCGTTGCAAATTTTCATGGAGAGCATAATTTCACCTTTCTTGAGATTTGCTCGAACAGAACATTTTTTTCTTTATTTGTTTGAAATGAATTTGTTTAGATTCAGTCGACACAGCTTATTAACTAGCCTTATAAATAAACTTAATTGTTCCAAGAAACTTTCCAAGACTTGTTTGGAAGTACTTTGGATATTTTCCACCTCACCAAAGAGGACGTGAGGAAATATTTAAAGATGCAGGAGGACTTTGACTTTTTTCAGCTATTACCCCTAAATTTAGTTTTTCTTTGAAATATTAAGGTTTATTTGTTGTTTCTGTAAAGTTAAATTTCAGTTTTCTTTTAATTTTTCTAAACCAATGAAACAAGCTATAATATATATGTATATACATATATAAATAAGCATTACACTTAAAATATTTCGTATCAAATTAAATGTCTGAATTTAAAAACCCACCCTTTGAAACCTTCATGTAATTGAAGAACCCATATCAGTGATATGAAAAGATCTCCAATTTGCGAAGATCACACGTCAACCGGATCACTTCATTAATCGTGTCCCTCCAATTAACACCAGTACAGTGTTTTTTAGTTTATGAAAACGTATTTCGTACTATAGAAATGCTACTAAATTAAATTAAAAAATAATAATAATTTGAATAGAGGAAAATATATGTGAGCAGTTTAGTAATCAATAAATTAAAAGGAATATTGTTTGTAATTATTAAGTTAATATTAATTAAGTCCGGTACCCACGAATTGGTAATTTTTAACTTTCTTCCGTCCTTATCTTTATTACTGATTAGAATTAGAAAAAATATTATCCTTACATTCCTCTTATACTTATTTTCTTTTGTATGGTTGCCTGGAAGTGATCGCTTAGTAGCGATAATGCCGTCCATTGCACTGTTGAATGTTGTAATATTTAATTAGTTTTATGAGCTGTGTATAAAAATAAATTTGTAACAATTATGCCGTCAAATCAAACCCAAGAGCGAGTTATATAAATTGTACGTTTGTCCCGAAAAAGTTTACTTAAAATAAATTATTTTTAAATAAAGATCATACACAAAACTATTAAACAAACTTAAATTGTAATTAAAGATTTATTTTGACGCCTGGTAGATAGTACCGGTGACCCTAGAGCTGGTGAGTTCCACGCTCAACGAATTAGTATCGCAAAACAGCGATGAAATGCTGCCAGCATTAAAGGTACACTGCAACAGGGACCAAACTTTTTAATTTATTTTTATTAATTATTGTAAATATTGAAAATACTGTACGTTTTTGAAATAAATTATAAAATCCTATATAACACAATCAAATCATTAGCACGTTCCAAATTAATGATAAAATTCATTATCCTTACCCAAAGAACACTTTAATGATAGCTGGATTTCAGTGTGCGGACCTCATTAGGAATGTGGGAATTTAACGTGACGTCATTACCGATCAATCGGTGTTACCTCATTAAAATATAACGAGTTCACTTCCCGATATGTTTCCAACTAGCTCAAAGGGTTTTTCATATTACGTTAGTATATTATTTGTAGGGAAATTTATTTTTCAATTCTCTTTCTGTAATGTTGACATTTTAATTACGGGTTATTAATTCGACTTGTAATTATTCATACAAATACATAATTAACACGAAAATTAATACATATACAACTATCTGTAGGTGATATGTTTCAGTGTTAGTTTTAGTATATCAAATATGTATTGAAATCTCACTCATTGTGTTCGTGGGTGGAAAATAAAAAGCGATCACGATTAAGAAATTAATGAAATTAATCATCTTTTTTTTACTGTAAATGGCCAGTGTCCATCACTTTTGGTGAAATAAAAAACTTACATTAAAACCTTCATAGACGCTTTATGACTTATTTCATAGAAAAGTGGTAAACGGGAAGGAGATTCATCTGATGTTAAGTGACACCGCCCATGGACACTTCCAGAAGGCTTGCAAGTGCGTCGCTAGCCTCTTTGGAATTGGTCGTGCACTGTTTTTGCAGTACCCTAAAGTCGTATTGGTTCAGAAATCTCACTCGGCGGCGAGTCTTCTCTCTCTCACTCTCTTCTGCTATGACATACCGCAGGTGTTTAAATAGACAAATAAATATTAGAAATGAAGTTAAAAAAATTATATTAAGATCAAATATTCAATGTTTACTTCACGATTAACTGAACTTTAAACCGGTAAATCTAACAAATATTTCTTTAACTGTGTATATATGAAAAGTGCATATGTCTGAACTAATTGGCGCTTACGTTATTCAAGAGGGTCTGACCGCAGACAGACTGAAAGTTGAATCTATAAGCCGTAGGGGTTGTTTTAGGGAACTTAAGGATAGAGTGCATATAACTTTCAGTTATTATACAGGTTTTTAATTATTAAACATGTACTTTAAATCTTGCAAAAAGACATAAATATCATAGATTCAATAGTAATAGCTGGGAGATAGTACCAGTGACCCCAGAGCTGGTGCTTTCCTCGTTCCATGAATAAGTTTCGCAATACAGCGAGGAAATGCTGCCAGAATTAAAGGATGCCAAACTTTTTAAATTTGTTTTAAATTTCTATTTTCATTATTATTATTACTATACCAGAAGGCTCCCCGGCCTAGTGCGTTGCCGGCCTTTTAAGAATTGGTATGCGCTTTTCTTTAAAGAATACATCAATATAATCTGATTTTAATATTAAAAGGACTACAACCTTTGGCCTTATATTCCTGTACATTTCTTCTTTATTGACACACTGGGCTTTTTGGGGCCCAGGTATGCCGGTTTCCTTACGTCTTCATTTGTTTTAACATTGTTCTCGAGTCCTTTCCTCACTGTATGTTTACTGAACTGTGGATCACCCTTTTCTTACAATCATTGTACTCGTTAGTTATAAGCAATACGCGTCGCTAAACATAGGTTGTGTTCGTGCTTATTAGACCATTATCTATTTATAAAGCCTTCAATTATTTGCTCATCCATTGGTAGAAAATTTAGACATATTTTGATGTTCATAATTGTTCATAGCTATGCAATTCTTTTTATAGAGTAGGGCAGCCATTGCAGCCTAGAGACACCCATTTTAGTGGGTGAGTTGCCGTCCTTTAAGAAAGTATACTCTTTCTTTAAACAATTGGAGGTCGTATCTCCTTGGAAGATCCCCACCGGGGGTCGATTCCACAATTCGAAATAGAAAGAGTGAAAGACAAAATATAAATTACATTTGTTTTAACTGTGTATTTATCCAATTTTAATTATTATTATTACTATGAAGGTTAAGAGTCTAGAAATCTGAGGCCCAGACTTAAAGTTTGTAGTTCCACTGCGTTATTTATTTTTATTTTTAAAATATTTGAAACAAAATATCTGGCCTTGGAACACAGGCGTCTTGTACTAGTACTTCATAAAATATATATTTTTTATATTGTAATACACAATACACATACAAAAACATTAAAACATATAATTGCGTGATTACAATTTTACCTGGTTGATTCATGAGACACATGGGGTACTTCGATACGTTATGGGGTCCTTGCGTGCGCGGGAAATGTGAAGTCTGACGCTGTTGGAGTATAGTGGATACGGCCATCGTGGTTTCAAGGTTTTGTAAGCTGTTTTTTATCTAGTTGCAGCAGGTTCCATCTCTCAGGTCGGTATCAATACATGACGTCACACATAAATTCACAGACTAAGCTGACTTAAAACATGAAACTGTTTGTAAAATGTACTCTAACGGTCGCCACACATGTGTCTTATAGTGAGTGAGTGACGTGAGTGTCCATGGGCGGCTGTGCTTCTTATCTGGAGTGCTTCTTGCCCGTTTGTTCCGTTCTATAAAACTATTCAAGAGAATATGAATTTGCTGCCAAACATATCATTTTCTTGCTTACCGTGGTAAAAAAATAAAATATATTAGTTAGTAGCTAAATCTAAATTTTAATAGAGAGAAGAGGCCCAATGTGTAAAACTGCCATTTTTCTTTCGCTACGGCAAGCAATAAAACATTTCTGTATTTGCAAAACCTTAATGAAATAATAAAATAAGTTTAACTTAAGTTATCACGATATTATCAGACTGTAAGGTGGAACGAAGTTCACCGGGTCAGCTAGTAGATCATAAAGGGATTATCATAGTGAGGAAGCCGATATGCATGTCACCCAAAACTTGACGCGTGTGCGCCTGAACTTGGCCATTAAATACTCCTTAAGCATTCGTATCGCAATAAAAACTTACCTCGTACGAAGGAAAACATCGTGAGTTAACCGGCATGCCATCCCATCCATGATCATGATTGCGTATGTTCATTGACTCAATAATACCATCGGCATATAACGACGATCCCCAATAGACGTTCTTTTAAAATCAATTGCCGCACGCCCAAATATCACAAACTTGGAATATGGTAAAATTATTTATATCGGAATTAGTATTGAATTACACGGTTTTAGAAAACTACAGAATATTAAACTTTTAAGTTGGCGCCTGGTAGATAGTACCGGTGACACCGGATCTGGCGCTTTGCTCGCTCAATAAGTATCGCAATACAGCGATGAAATGTCACCATTAAAGGTACACTGCCATAGGGACTTTTTAAATTTAGTTTTCTATTTAACCACTAACTATTATACTTACAATAGTTAGTGGTATAATATTGTATATATAGCTTAATATATAATAGATGTAGTAATTACGTATATATGTAAGAATTAAGATGTTGGGACTGGATACGTTATCTACCCTCGAGTGCCAATAATAGAGTAATAATAGTTATATGTAAAGTTAGTTAAGTTTAGTTTAAAACTCGGACACACAAACATAGTGTCAAAACATTATAGAACACTAAGACTGTTAATGAACATTATTTTAGTTTAAACTATTCACTAGTGTTGTAGAAATTTAGCCCACTAATTATTAGCCATAATTATTGTGTAGGCATGTAAAGTCGCACTCTTTTTTGTTAACTTTCTTGATGGAAAAAAAGAAAACTTTAAAATCTATTTTAGTGTGTTTTAATAATGATGAGTTTTAGTAATTCCATTCCATAAGTTTCTTTACGTATGACGGATGGCGAGGGCGAGCAATTCATTTAAGTCTCATGTACGGAACTCATAATCCATTCAGCTACAGAAGCTATAGATAAAATGAATTTTTAATAATGTATTTTAATTTTTACCACGGTTAGGAAGTATGTTTGGGAGTATTAATTTCATATTTATAATCAATCAAGGTCATGTTATGTAACTAATCTTACTCGCTTAGCAAAAATATTACTGAAGTATTTCCGAACCAATTCGACTTAGGGTTCAAGAAAGCGTACCAATTCTTAAAAGGCAACACACTCGAGAGCCATGGGCGGTATCACTTTGCATCTGACGAGCTGTTTACGCCCTGTTCTATAAACAATAGAAATTACTAATAAAAAAATATATAGATTGGCCAACTTTTTTAACCCTGACCATATTTTTCTTTCTTTAGTCGCCGTTTTCATAGTCGTGTTGGTGTTGCATATCTTCCTCCGTTCCCTGTCTTCGGAAAGCCTCAGTGTAATACTAAGGCCTGTAAGGACCTTAACTTGGTCGGTCAAGCGACTGGGGACAGCCTCGGAGTCTCATGCCTTCCACTCTACCGGTCACCACAATCTTCTCCAAGTTATCGGAACCTCTGCTTGCTATACGTCCAAAGAAGCTATAAGGGTAACTTATTTACACACAAGTTTTAGATTCTTTAACATGGTATACACAACAATGGCTGACTTGCTGTTACTATTTTGCGAAGCCTAAAAAAATGAGTGACTGCAGAATATTTAAAAAAATCCTATCTCATGTTTATGGAACTATAATACTGTTAGTGATTAAACATAATTTTCATAACAAATTGTTTTCTCTTTCTTATGCTTTAGACATCGGCATTTTTGTTTTCTGTGTTATGTATTTGTAGAGCAAATATATAATCATGTGATGCGGTCTAATCGCGAAGCGTGACCCATTGCACAATCCAAGAGATTAACAATGTTTATAAATTTAACACGTACGAGTAATTAAGACTTTATACAAGTTTTTCATTTTTGTATCATATTTATATATATGCAGTTGATTTTTAATAGTTACCTATATGTGGAAGAAAGTTGGTACTGTTCCTCCAAAGTCCTCGGAAGGATCCTCGACAAGTCTGACCAGTGACTGGCCCGAAGGTCCCAGAGGCTGAGGTCGAGAAGGATATAAGAAAGAGAGAACTCTTTCTTTCTGTGTCGTGGTCGGCACGGAAACATCTGGACTATCTCTTTCCACCGGTTTTGTGTCTAGCGCCTCTCTTATGATAGTGTACAGTTCTCTATAGCCTTAGCAACCGGAATAATTTCATTATTATACAGGGTATGTCATTGTAACCATGATTCCACATGGAAATAAAAATTCCAGTGCGTGTATGTATCTAGCATACATTCTGGAATTTTAATAATAGTCTAATTGTAACGTCTAATGTCTAATAAGTTATTAATATAGTAATTAATAATTAGAAAAGAAAATGATTTTAACAATAGGGGGCAAATGGGTATGTAAAATCACCTGATGATTAAGTAGTAAAGCCGCCCATACATAGCCATAGCCAGAGGGCTGGAGAGTGCGTGGCCGGCCTTTTAAGAATAAAATAATAATAAGTTTTATTGATCTACGTTAGATAGGCAGATAGAATGGCGATGATGGGTATATGGATGAAGACAGCTAAAGAAAATTCTGCTTAATAAAACAGAGGCTCCTTTTAGGTCTGGGCCTCAGATTTGTGTTTATTTTTCGTGATAGTTTTTTTCTAATAGGCAAGTAGGTGATCAGTTATTTTTGGATCATTGGGACTGGTTTCTTGCCATAAATGATGTCACACAGTAATTAATGTCCCTTGCCCCAATATGGGACAAAAAACTCTAGTTTTATTCTTATAAATAAAACCCGAACTCCATATAACAATGATAACTTTTAATAAGCAAAAACAAAGCACTGCATGGAAAATGGTGGAACTGTAACTGCAGCGAGGCCCGTCGACCGGAAACATTATGAGGATCGCTAAAACAATAATATTTGATAAGACAGATTCGGTTTTCTTCACCTGGTTCCGTACAACTAAAAAATATCGCTATATCTCTATTTCATCCTTCCAGGTTTCTGGATGTCCAAGTAATACATTAAGTTTATTTTATTATATTTAACACACAACTTCCGACGAAGTGAAGGCTTCCTCCAAATTCTTCAATTTGCCTCTTTTTAGCTACTATTTACAATCTTTCCCCGCTATATCTTCTATTCCATCTTCCCAGGTTTCTGGTTGTTCTCTCGTTTTTCTTCCTTGGCAAGTTTTTTTATTGACCAACCTGTCATCACAAACACGGGCAATGTGTCCGCCCCATTTCCAATTTAAGCTTTTTCAGTGTGTTACGACGCCTGTTATTTTTGTAAGGCTACACGGTTCCTTTGACCTTCTTTCCCGTATAACTATAATATTTTTTTGTTCCCTCCTTAAACGTATGAAGGTGAAGTTTTAACAGAGATTACTCTAAACGTTTACGCTGTAGAAAGAACGCCGAAGAAGAATCCCTATCTGGGCGTCCACCATCGGAACATTTAGCATTCATTGGTGGACGCTATGCTTCCCTTCGTATTCTGGGACAACTCTGCGCTTCTAGAGGCCGGTACCGCACTCGCGAGCCCTTTGGAATGGAATGTCCATACCACTTATCATCCGGTGAGCCTCGTGCCCGTTTGCTCCCTGTTCTATAAAAAGAAAAACAACCTACGTTGGTAATTAATTGGCTATTCATATGCTTAACTTGTCAAATACTTAAAATTATCTATTATAAATAGGTACAGGATATATAATATTCATCATATTTCAATGAAAAATTGATAAGAACACACTTATTCCTTTTTCAAAATTCTACTGTACCCTAAAATTAAAAACAAAAATTTGGCGGCACACAACGCAGAGCGGAGCAATATGAATTGCTCTCAAATAGATAAGTAGCGGCCTCAAAACACGCGTAATTAACAAAAAAATAAACAATTTTTTAAAAGCTCTTTCTGTGGCCCGATTCGAAAAATTTTTTTCCTCCTTCACCGGGAAATGACTTCTGGCTCATCTCGAGCGATCTCATTAAAAATTCATAACTCAAAACTGCAAAAATATTAAACTCTATACATGCAGTTTCAACTGTGCTTTATTTATTTGTTTCTTCTTACAGAGCTTTTGCAAATAAAGCTTTCTTTTATAGAACAGGAGGCAAAAGGGCAGGAGACTTCCTTGATGTTAACCGCCCATGGACTCTCTCAATGACAGAGGGGGTGCGTTGCCGGACAGTGCACATTTAACCCCCAGAATACGAAGGGCAGTCTGTGCATCCACCACCGATTGCTGACTGTTCCGATGATGGACACCCAGAGGGGGTTTATCCACAGCGGAAACTTGTGGTACCACCCTGGGGTAATCTCTGTTCGAACTGCACTTTCTTATTTTTGGGGGGGAAGGGCAGTTAAAAAAACCTATAGCTAAGTCTGACTCCTGAACGTCAACTTTGCCATACCGGAATCATAGTTCGCAGAGCAGTGATATCATGCAACTCTCATCCCTGCTATCGTAGGTTCGAACACCGGCTTTATAACATTCAGTACCACCTTTGAGGTTTGGGCCTCCGATTTCCGTGATCATTTATAAAACTGTGCCTGACACGCACAGTCGTTTATTGGGGGTAAGCTTAGCATGCTGGTTTCCTCACTATGTTTTCCTTCACCGTACGAGCGTACAAAGAAAGTCCATTGGTGCCCAGCTGAGGATCGAACCTACGACACCTGGTACCCAGACCCCTCATGTTTGAAAGAAAAGGAATAGTTTAATCATTTTTTCAGTTTGTGTTTTTGTTATTTTTTTTTATTATCACTGTTATTTGTATTTCATATTTTTCTGGCTTTCTGGTCCAAATAAAAAAGTATTGTATTCATAGGCAAATATCTAATAAAACAGAAGTCTCTGGCAATATATTTCCATCTGTGTGGCCTCGATTATCCGCTAATGAAGCACGGTTATACCGGCAGTTTTCATAATTAATTGAGCGAGTGTAACACACTGCGTTCATTTATAACTTGTTCGGTGGCAGTTATAGCGGGGTATCTTTTATGTAATTGCTTCGTTTGTCTATGCGTACAGTACGTACTAAGCTAACAGTTATTTTAATTTCCTTCTAAACAACTAAAGTATGTTGTAACTGTGTGGACAGCATGACTGTGTGAGTGACTCATAACTTGGCGATTGAAAAGAGTGGCGAAGAGTTTCTTCTTGCCCGCTCTACGCCCTTGACTTGTGAACTGGTGGTAAATGTAAATTTAGAATACATTTAACATCTTTTCTGTTGACGTTCAAAAGTGTACTTGGTTACCTATATGAATCTAGTTATTTTGAGTTGAGCAAAGTCCCACAGTTCTAAGTTACGTCCTATATAAGGTATAATGCTTGATTCTCTCTCTCGGTACGTCTGAGCGTCGTGGTCATTAAAGAAACGTCTTGGACAATCTGTTTCTACAGCCTTGCGATTTTGTAACTCACTTTTCGAATTCACACGGCGGTTTTTACAGCGGCGGTCGCGCTCAAATCACTTGTAAAGCAGTCATTTTACGATTTAGCATTCTGATAAACAATAAACTACAAGCTCCCTCCTTATCAGAGCCCAAAGTTTTCAGTGCTTGAATAAATAAACATAAATTTGATTAAAACGCCGTCACAAGTGACTCACACGCAATAATACAATCAGTCACGGATCATCGCACGCGGCTGATAATATGTCGGCAAAGGGTTATTTAATATTAGATATATCTTATGTTGATATTACTTATTAGTTTACATAAAGATACATATTTTTATGTCAACGGGAATAGACATCTGTCGAAGTAGACAGGGGGAGAAATTGGATGTACCAAAAATTATCTGGATTTGTATAGGAAAAGCACCTGGCCTGCCCACTGCCAACTCTAGATGTTGCACCAATCTTACTACCGGAGGAATAAATACTTCACTAAAATAAATAAGCATTGGTTGGCTTCAATAATTGGCAAAGGTATACAAAACTGACAAAATTTATTGCGATCATTCAACGGGTTTTAAACCGGTATAACAATACATGTAAACTATTTCCTTAACAAATCAAGACGAAATATTTTACTGCGCTTGAGAATATATCACACACTGTTAGATACGATATAATGTGCAGTATATTTCGTTAATGCAATTTAATCTGCGCACACGCATCACAGACTTGCGCCTACGCATGGTCGCTGAACACAAATAATAAGGACCGTGGCGTAGTGTTGCTATAATATTTTAAAATAATGTTTTAAGTTAACTTCTTTTGATACTAATATTCAGTCTTAACTAAGTGTGACTGACGTATATAAAAAGATGACTGATTTTTGTACGTAGTAATTTTTTTAAAGGCTGGCAACGCATTTGCGATCCCTCTGGCAATGTAAGTGTCTATGGGTGGTGGTTATTATTATTATTACTATGTAGGTTATGAATATTGTAAATACTGTATATTTGTGTGTTAGAAAAGAATTAAAATTCAAGTAACGACAGAATAATTTGTTACTTTTAGTTAATATTTTGATCAATTTTAATTAAACAAATATACAGTATTTAAATTTTCTAGTTCTTTGTTTATCTAGATGATATTATATCAACGAATAGACTACCAACTTTTACAATGCACATGCAAATGTAATTTAAACAAATGTCGGTGTGAGTGAGATAATCGCGGTGTCTGCTTTATAGCCGGATCGAGTCCTGGGACTGTATCTGATTTTAGTAATGTCCACAGTATTGAAGTGAACTTCAACATTTACCCAAGAATAAAATTGGTTATTAAAGGCAAAAGACGCAACTCCTTATCTAGAAGAATCGTATCCCGTGGAACAAAGGTCCCATGCGATATTAACGGTCGTACGGTCAATGGTGCACGAGGTGATACGGATAGTTTTTTGTATTATGTAGCGTCGGGTTGTCTCTCTCCCTAAAATATGGCGAGGGGGCCGATGGCCATGCGTCATGCGTCATGCTTGTGAACGGGTGCTGCTTGTGGTGACTGGTCGTACTTGAATTCGTGTATGCGGTGATGTTGGTTATTTCAACTATGTGTTTGCGTGTTGTTCCCACGAGAATGTGAGTGCGTGCTCCTATTACACAATGCCTCCTGCTGATAGAGAACAAATCTTTGTTTTTAATTTATGATATTATTATTAATTACTTAAAATGTCACATGGGACATGGTGTAATGGTTGCAGATCCTTACAAACATTTTGTAAAACAAAAAAAATGGCGATTAAAAAGAGTGGCGGAGAGTTTATTGCCAGTTCCTCTCTACCGTTCTACTCCCTTGATTTGAGAACTGGCAGTAAATGTAAAATTAGAAGCATTAATATGTATTTCTTTCTTTTGATGTTCTTAATGATGTTACATATTATATGATTTAATGATATTTTTTTACTTTACTTATTCTGACTTGACGTCGGGTGATGAAACTCAGCTGCAGGTATTCGTCCGAACAACTTCGGTTTGACAACAAATTGAAAACAGTAGTATGGTTTATAAATATAAAAAACTCAACACATCTCCAACGCGCATGGACTCTAGTTTTTATTTAAGTATTTAAATTGCAGACCATATTATTGCCAGTCGACAAACTTACATATTCAAATTTACATTTGGCAATCACAAACATTGTCACAACCAATAATCGAATGAATGTGTAATTTGTATGTATTATGTGTTTGATATCGAGTCGAGTTGTGAATACAATACGAAATTGCTATTCTCATATAACAAGATTCGATTTGCCTGCGGCTATGGCGCGTGTGGCAAAAATCTATTTTAATACAAAACTTTGTCTTTGTGGAAAGAGATTACCAATACAAATAGTTTTTAACAAAAATATTAAATAAAAAATTACTTTCGGAGACATCATTTCATGATTTATTGATTAAGAACATATTTTCGAAGGGTTCTCGCTGACTCTGGGATGCCATCATCAGATAATAGTTTGCTTATCAAACCCATAGGTACTTGAGTTTTCTTTCCAATAAAAAAAGGATCATCAAAATCGATTCATTACCAACAAAGTCATCCGCGAACACACATAAAAAATATATTGCCAAATTTTATTGCTTTTTTTGCAAATGACTATAGTATAATATGGTCGAAATAAGAAACATGCTCCTTTTTTGAAGTTAGTTAAAAACCTTATGAATGTCGAAACTTTATCTAATAACCAGGTAGGTATGGTAGATAATATTTTCTTTATTCAAATGTGGTACTCGTTTATACAAAATAATATTATATATAGTTCAGTAAAATTGTATTTCGACACAGAAAAGTACAGTATTTACAACATTCTTAACTTACATAGTAATAATAATTTTAAATAGAAAAAAAAACTAAAATAAATTCAAAAATGTTGGTCCCTATGGCAGTGCACCCTTAATGCTGGCATTTTCTCGCTTATTCGTTAAGCGAGGAAAAAAAATGGCCGCAAATATTGACATGAAACAATCGATAGATGCTATTTCCATTCCACGTAAAATAAGTTATAGCACTGAGTCCATCAAAGCAAACATTCCGTATATCGAAGAAAATACCAGAGCTGATTCGTCCACAATGCTCGGCTCGTGGAGACGAGCAAACATCTTGAAATTGTTGATTGGGAACTGATACACTGTCTGATTTGTACACATCGTATGAGAGATATATAGAGCTGTTAATTACAATTTAAACTATCACTATAAAAATACATCAGTGGCACAACAACTTTTAGGTCTGCGTCTCAGATTTTTGTATGTGTTTAGTGATCACTTATCATACATGTATGCGCGGTACATAAAAAAGGATGATATTAATGTTATTCTAAGCAAACTAGTTATGTTATAAGATACTCCTATAAGGTGATCAATATATACGTATGTATACCTATATTTTACATGCATTTATTTTATTTTCTGTATAGGCTTGGTATAATATCAATAATTTAAAATATATAAAAAACTGGAAACCCCACATTTAAACACAAACATGAAACGCTGTTAAACGTTATTATATTAAAATGCAAAAGAAATCATTAGACATAATACACTTTTACAAATAAATAAAAAATAAATACACAAAAGGAGCCAATCACATAAATATATGTAAATGATAGTGTAACTTTTAATAGGATAAATAGAAATAAAAGTATACAATGACTGAATTGACTGATGACACATGTCACTGATTTTAAATATTTATATAGCAATACTTCCCTATAAGTGTTAATAGCAAATATAGAAAGAACCGTCGTTCTTTTTGTATGTATTTTATTTGAATGGGTAAACCATTGTTTCACCTATACACCAGTGAATAATAGCAGCTCTGTATAAGTCCAATTGACACACGTATCAGCTAGAAGCAGTGGGTAGCAAATGATCAAATACGTGAGATTCGAGGAGTTTGGAGCACTATTATTGAGCCGGAGCTTATAACGAAGTGCGCTAATAGGATCCCAGGAATTTAGTGCTTATGGTAGAATTGATAGGAATATTCGTTTGTAACTCCAATGACATGACATTTTATTATACGAAATTCATTTCTAGAAGCCGCCTTATGCACAATTGTAACTACAGAAGTGTCTTTGAGTTATAGATGACATTGAAATACAATTAAATAGAATACGAAATTCCACCCGTATCACCTCGACGTCTGTTGTTCTACAACTGAGCGTTTTTTAAGGCAGTTTTTCCGCGTACCACAGTATGTGGAACCAGCTGCCCACTGAAGAATCTCCAAACCAACTCAACTAAGGGTCCTTTGAGAAAGAGCGTATAAATTCTTAAATGGTCGGCAACGCACTCGCGAGGCCTCTGAGAGTGTCTATGGGTACAACTTATGTGTGGCAATATATGGATTCCATCTTTGGATCCTGTATACATTAAAAAAATAGTTACAGCCTTTTAAGTCTGGGCCTAATATTTCTATATCTGTTTCGTGATCATTTTTATAATAGATAAGTAGGTGGTCAGCCTACTGTGCCTCACAGAAAGTTCATTAAAAATGAACGATCACCTCAGGGGAGAAAGTTGCACTCCGAAGCCAACAACAACTATACTATCTTTAGTCGCGCTTTTCATTTTTAAAGGCCGTGTTAGTGCATCGCACAACTTCTTACACTCTTCTCTGTCTTCGGCGCTCTGAGACTGGTTGATGGTAAGATCTGAACGGGTAGTGCCCAGTACTCTGCTAGTCACAATAAGTTCACCGTATTTTCTGGACGTGTTACATTCAAACAAAACTCAGGCAGGACCAGTTGGTAACGAAGTGTCGAAAGACGAGTTTTTACCTGCACCGTATAGACTACATTATATTTCAAAAAAATAGTTTTTCACAACATACGAACATCAAAACATATGATTTTTTCCGTACCAACTTTAAATAATTTATTCCGTACCAGAGGATTTTCCTTAGAGGTTTTGCATTTTGATTAAGAACATGTAATGTATCATTATGTGCTTAGGCGCTAATTAAAGATTAAATTGGGCCTGGTAGACAGTACCGGTGACCAGAGCTGGTGCTTAGCTCGCTCAACGAATAAGTATCGCAATACAATACCCAACACAATACACTGCCATAGGGACCTAACATTTAAAATTATTTTAGTTTTCTATTTATCCATTTTAAATACTCTCATTCTAAATTTGTATTTTTTTTAATTACATATTATATTATTATATATACTCTTTTATAGTTAAAGCAAAATAATTATTTTAAACTTAAACAATTTCACGTAACAGATTTATTAAAACACATTTCCCACGAAGTTGCCACAAACATACATTTAAGTCACATTAGTGTAACCAACATGTTATCTGAATCAACGCCAGCTTCAGGAAATTGAATCTACTTAATATAAACATTAACGTCGAAGAATGGATATGGCAATTTAATTTTACCTCCAATTTAAATTAGCTGACTTGGCAAATGTTGCCATATTAAGTTATAGCGATACTATTAAAAATTGGGCTTTGTGGTAGAAGGGTGAAAACTTAGTGTGTTGCTACACACCAGGAGTGAGAACACTGGCTAATTCAGCTAACATAGGTCTTTACAGAAGCTCAGAAGTTTCCTAGTTTCACGGAGCGACATCACTGCTCCAAGGATTTCTGTTCGTTTGGAAGCCACAGCTACGTATTCCAGGACTATGTAGGTGACTGATTCCTCTGCGCTGAAGCAGCCTCTTCACAAGGGACTTTCTGACGCGCTTAGGACAAAGAGATGTTCATTAAGGAGACAGAGGCCCGTAACTATCGTGTGTAATAAGGGTGTGGTTTACAATGCCGAAACTCGAAAAAAATTAAGGTAAAAATGACGTACGACTTTTACCATACTGAAGGTACAGAATTTTATTAAAGTCGATCAAGTCGTTTCTGAGGAGTTTGGTTACAATATTAGCTGCGCAACGTTAAAACATTCGAACTTTTCTACGAGCATGATACTAAATAAGGGAAATAATGTTTTTTATACGTAACAGGGGGCAAACTGACAGGATGCTCAACTTATGTGAGGGATACCGCCCATAGACACTGCCAGCATCGCACATTGCCAGCGGTCGCAAGAAAGAGGCTGCCTTTTAAGAGTTCGTAGGCTCTTAAAGTAACCTAAGTCGAACTGGTTCGGATATCTCGGTGGGCAGCTGGTTCCACGTAGTAATTTTTAATTTCATCCTACATTGTAAACATTTAGTTTATTTCAACTAAAAGTGAGTGTTATCTTACGAGCTAACGATCGACAGTTATACATATTAAATGATTGAATCCTTCATGTTTTCATACTTCGATGTCCGCTACATATATTTCGAATAATTCTCAAATTGCATTAGATTAATTCGGAAATGGATCCAATCGCCTTCAGGATATCAGAGTTTACTTTTTTATCGAAAATATATTTAAGCCCTTCTAAACGGCGTGCCGTCGATTGGGTGTGAGCTTGCTTGTGCTTATTTTTTTTTAATTTGTAGATATGTTTTTTAATATTGTGGAACATTTTTTGTTCTATCATCAATCGTTTTCGCAGCGCATGCGATGAAATATATTTTATATGCATTTTTTTTACACATTGGGTAACATTATTGTAATTTTATTAGGGATCCTTATTTTTTCTATATATTCCTATATTAATCAGTGAAAATGTAGCATTCAAATGGTGAAAGAATTTTTAAAATCGGTCCAGTACTTTTTGAGCCAATTCATTACAAACATACTTACAATTATTGCCTCTTTATAATATTAGTATAGAATTCTTATAAAGTAAAGATGTAAGTGTTGTTTTTATCTATGAGGTACTGAATGCCAGTCCGGTTCCAATTACCTGGAACTGTTGTGGAACGACGGACTAGGACTGATTTCGTATTCTGCCTCGACGACCACGACGAAACTCAGCTACAGGTCCACTCCTCTGAAACTGTTTAAGTATTTAGATAGTTTATTAAATGTTGTATGCATTGTTATTACATAAGAAAAAGCTATGAAATTCTCAATTTAGTTCATTCGTAGCTTACAAAGGCAGAGATTAAAATTGTCGTAAGAATGTGAATTTTAATAACTTTTAGATAGAAAATTAAAGCAGGTATAGAAATGATCCTTGTTATCAACAACTTACAAGTAACACAGAAGTGTTAACAGGTACGGTATAATATAACCCAAACATATTAATTTTAAACCCTTAACATTTGGAATGTAAACAGGGAAAGTTATGGGACTGGTCGGGACTACCGAGGTCATGAGTTGTGCAAATTGTTCCTACATTATCATATATTTACATATCACACGCTGTTATAATGGTCTGGAAATATAGAAACGTAATACTGGTAGTCAGCATGTATTCATCAAATAGATTTGTATAATAACTAGCCCCCGCGAACTTTGTTTCGCCTTAAAATGACATGGACATATTACTAACATAAACACACACACATAAACACACAAAATAACAATAATCAAAAGAAAAAAATATATATAATGAGAGATATTAAAAAAAATCAATTTTCCCATTCGGTTCGTTTCAAGAGTGTAGCGTCTGTGCTGTGGCTGTAATTGGTGCTGGCTCAGCATCATGCTAAGGAGCAGAATGTTCCACAGCGCTGGTCTTTCTGCCAGAGACCACAACAGCTAGTTTGCGCCTTGCACAAAAAAGAAAAGAAATGTAATAATACTAGTAGAAAAATTATAATAATATTAGTAAAAGTTACAAGTGTAAGTAATTAAGTCTTGTGTGAAGGTGTATTGTAAATAAAGTAAAATTTAAAGTTCAAAATAAGAATAATTGTTAAAAAGTAGATAAATAATTTTATTTTTGGGCTAGGTAAAAACATCATTTTTACTTAGCCAACCTTTTTAGTAGCTACATATGGACCATTTTGCTATGCCATCCTATAGAGACAATAATTTTTTCTTTCCATAAAAACCTTCCTTAGAGTTCAAACAATAAATGTAAATGTATCCTTGGCGGACCCATACGACTTATTCGATACAAAAACTCCCCTGGGGAGTGGTGTCTGCGGGCCATAGTGAGGAAGTAAAATAAATTTTAATAATTTCATTTTAAATTCCTGAAAGGCCTACAGCGCACTCGCGAGCCCTCTGGCATTGTCCATGGGCGGCGGTATCACTTAATATAAGGTGAGCCCCCTGTTCCCCCTGTTCTATGAAAAAAAAAGTTGCATGGATCTGGTAATTCTCACACGTGTATATCTTGTCTATCACATATAAGATTGTGATTTTTGAGAGCATATTTATTTATGCTAAAGACGCAAGAATTGGTCCAGCCGTCTTTGAGTTTTGCACTTAGCAACATATTTTGCGATTTAATTTATAAAGATAACTAGCTGACCCGCTGACTATTTCTAGGAAATATTTTTTTTAGTTCAATAATAAAACTATCTACTATAATAAAAAATAGGGGTTTATTGTAGAGGGGTGAAAATTAGGGGTTGTATGTATTTTTGTATGCTTTACCATGAAAAATAATAAACAAAAAAAATGGTCTAAAAAATAAAATAAAACCTTTTGGGGTGGACACCCCTTATCACTTAGGGGTTTAAAAGATGGATAGTAGCCGATACTCAAACTTACTGAATGTGCATAACAAATTTTATAAGAATCGGTCGAGCCGTTTCGGAGAAGTATGGGAACGAACTTACAGTTTATATTTGCAGTAAAAAGCAGTGTTCGCCTAGTGGCACCTTGTGCACCAATGAACTGTCTATGTTCACATCTATCACTCCCTCATAGGGTGAAAAATCTATGTTTGTCAAACAGAAGGCTGACATGATTTTCTATGAAATAAAAATTATTAAAGAATAGGATGCAATCTGAGGCCAATATGGGGTTGTAGCAACACTGAATTATTAGTAACCTAACGTCTTCATAAGTGGAGAATTTAATTGTTAAATATTGCATGAAAATCGGCATGTTGAAGACCCAAATATGTTTATTTTTTAACAGAGGGCAAACGGGCAGGAGGGACCTGATTTTATGTGATATCGCCGCCAATGGAAACTCTTAATGCCAGAGGGATCGCGAGTGCTTTGCTTGCCAAAAAGAATTTGTACACTCTTTTCTTGAAGGACCCTAAGTCGAATTGGTTCGGAAATACTTCAGTGGGCAGCTGGTTCCACATAGTGGTGGTGTATGGCAAAAACTGCCTTAAAACGCTCAGTTTTGAAACGATGGACGTCGAGGTGATACGTTTATGGATGTATCAGGTTATTTAGGCTAACCTGAAAAAATCATCAACGAATTAGAAGCCTAAATTACCAGTAGCATTGTGGACTCATTTTCTCACGCACACTTGGCCATTATAAAATGAGCATAACCTTAGCACATTTCAATCTAACATAGTATATTTAAGTACACGAATTAAATGATGGAACACAAACTATTAAACAGATAGAACACGCAATGCTAATGAACAGTACGTTCACCTGCACATTACGACGAACAAACTAAGTCCAATATTTGCGGACTTAAGTGAGCTTAGTGTTCGTGTGTGGATTTCAGATCGGATCAGATTGTTGGATGTGTACATTGTTATGAGTGGTACAAGTTATAAGCGATTGTATATCAGAGCAATGGCGCTACTGTCAGCTGCGGTCTTTTCTTTTAAGATTCAGTTCTTGCTTTCTAGTGATTAGTTCTCGTTTGCTGCTTTGTCAATACGCTGTCAAACGCTTGAATACGGCGGTGTCACAATAGTGTAGTAATTGTGTACATATTAAGTTTACGTAATTATGGACTTTCAAAAAGTGAGAGCACTTTATATTTCTCGATTTAGATTTCTGATAATGCGCTAATCAAAAATAGATTAAACAATTATTCAAATATAAAATAACAAAATGGCGGTACAACCTTTTTAACTCTGGGCCTCAGATTTATCATGTGTATGTGTATCATGACCATTTGTAGATCTATTATGCAAGTAGGTGATGATTCTTCTGCGCCTGACACATGCCGTCGAAGTTTTGGGTCTAAAGCGAGCGTTTCCTCACGATGTTTTCCATTCAGTCAATAGTCAATAGTCAGCAATAGTATATTACATTACGAGTGCGAAAAGCCTTGCATTTTAGATTAGAAATTGCAGATTAGAAATATTTGCATGAATCATAAAAACTTATATAATTTTTTTTTAGTAAAAACTAACGTGCGTGTCTTTTTAATAGACATTATTTTGACAGTTGGGAAGAGAACGCACGAGTTCAGAACAGGTAAAGAAAAAGCACGAGTATGTAATAGCCCATATCCCGAACGCTATACGTCCCTTCAATACGCCACTTTTTACAAAAAATGGTTGTGAACACCCGCTACAGCCTATGTTTTAGACGCTCTACTTGTATAATATATCCCTCGTTAAAATTAATCTCGGTTGAGTGTACGACATCTGCATTTGACAATTATATTCGAATTATTTTGATATTTGTGTATCTCCATATTAATCGTAATTTGAATACCTTATATGGATTTAGGTTGAGCTTTTAGAAACATTATTTGAATACAGGTTGAAAGCCGTCTATATTTAATTAGTAAAGCTTCCTTACATAAAAATAAATACAAATAACATAAAGTATTAGGGACAAATGGGCGGCGTTATCGCTAACAAGCGATCTCTTCTAGGCAGGCTTCTCCCTAGTAAGTGAAAAACTAAATAAATAAATATATATGTAATAAGTCCAGAAATTATTCAATTACCAAAATTAATCTTAAAATATAAAATAAACTACTGTTTACATAATATGTAATAAATAATTTGTAGGTATTCTATTAAATCTCTTCTATCTTATTTAAATACTAAGAATTTAATAACGTAATTAAAACAAATCAATCCCGATGACATTACCTATAATTGATTAAGTGGCCCCCAAGATCCCCAACACGTTTATCTGCCTCGTAAATAGTTCCATATCGCTACCGACTAAACACATTATAATGTCTTTCACATAAACAATAGAATGGGACGAGTGATGTGTGGTCTTATTGTAAGCGATAGTATCCGCTAAGATGATTAATTATCGCGTGTTACTAATGCGCATTTGTCAGACGTTCGTTTTTAACAGCTGGTACAATAAATTTATACTTAACCCTTATCGTGGCAAGATTCTTTTTTAGAAGAAAAGCAAAAAAAATTATATATGTAGCTTCTTTGGGGCATAAAAATCATCAAAAAAATAAATAAAGAAAACGTGACATGAAAATTTTGGAAAAACAAGATGTATACTATTCTATACATTGCTACACGTACAGTGATTATCGCATTTTCAGGAATGTATATTATGCTATACATTGGTATGTTTAGGGAGAGTTGAAATGTTACTAGTAGTTTTTAATATATACCAAAAGATTATTGTAAATAACATGATTTTAAATAAAAATAACTGTCTTGGTGGAAATAAAATGTTTAATAAAATTAATCTTTCTTAAACAACAAAATAATCGTAATTTAATAATTCAGACACCCTATTGCTTGCAGTGGTACTCCAAAAAACATTTTCGATTCTTCACGTAACAAAGATGAACCTTACATTTTGTTCACATCGTACTTGCCTGGCCAACTTTGCAGTACTTGCACCTCTCATATCCGGTTATTTGCGGCCAATGATCATATTTGTCACACCGGACATCATCGCGTGGTTTTTCACTGAAACGTTTCGACCTCGTTTCGGTAGGCCACTGTAGATTTCATACCTTAAATCTTCTAGACGATACTGCTTTCTAGTGGTGTTTATCATTTTGTTATGTCTGTGACGTAAAGCCAAGCGTTGTTGATTCCTACGAGTATATCCAAAAGCTGCGAGAAAATTTTCATATACCACCTGTGCCATCTTATTCCAGTGCGATATAATGCAATCAGCATGTCTGCCAAATCGACACCTCTCATGTGACGATTATAGTCTTTAACAATTTTAGGACATTTTACATCAACACGAGATTTTGCTTCTTTGCCGAATCGTTTTATATTTTCGACAGGGTATGCATCATCATAAGAACTCACCAATGTGACCTGTTTATTATCAACCCACTTGACAATACTAAGTATATAATAATTCTTTCTTTTTCAAAGCCTTTTCAGTTAGCAGGTTAGTAGCAGCATCTTTGAGTCTATTTTGTATTTTGTCTGATTGTTCCTAAACTAAATATACCATAATTTTCCCTCAACATAATTTATAGCAGTCTAAACCCAAAGCAAAAGAAACTTGCAAAAAACCCATCGTTATAGTAAAGCTAAACCATATTGTATTATAGATATATATTTATATATCAGTTATGTAGTATTTCAGTAATAATAATGTGTATTTTTTGTGGGAATCGAACCCCAACTTTGTGTGTAGCTTTCTACAACCACTATATCAACGAGGCAGTCAAACATCAACTGTCTTTTAAATTGTAATAAATTGGTTTAATATATAAGACAGACATACTTGCAATTTAATTTTTATAGTAAAGTCCATTAAAATATTCATGCCGTGCAGTTAGCAATGTATATTATTCTATACACCATCAACGAAAGGTAAATTACTGCAACTGCGGCATTGTATAGTATAATATACGTTAGTAAAAAACACGAAAAAAACATACTAATTCTCATAGCGACAACAGCATATATATAAAAATGTGTTAAAACAAACATTTAGGCATGTGTATTTTATAAAAAACATGCATATTTAGGAGTATAAACATAAAAATAAAATAAAACTTACTATAGATAAACCTGTGCGGCGCATTTTGACGTTTATTTTTCACAATTGATTTAAAATTATGACAGATAAACTACTATTTTTATTTTTGAAGTATAAATAGACGTCTAGAAATGTCATGTGTTTAATAAAACTAAGTTAAAAATGATTTTATAGTGATCATATATTTTTATAAAGTTGGATGTATGGTATACTATACAAAATGAAGATAAGGGTTAAGTCCTATTACTTTACTTAATTCCTATGGCTTCCAGCGGAGAAAACCTACCTGATCGGTCTTGTGTAGCTCTTTAGACCTAAGTTAGCACCATATACTTTGTTATGCAGAGGTGATGAGAACTTGAAGAAACTGATCGTGGTTAGTAACACAGATGACAAAAGATCACGTGGCTGTTCACTAACCTGATGGACCGATCAAGTGAAAGACTCATCGTCGTCGAAACTAAACACTGTTGTATGACGATGAAAACAGATTGTTGAGATGTTTCTTTGCTGACCACGACACACACACAGCTACAGCTAGTTTTACCTACGTACGACTGGCTAGACAGAGTGGAAAAGGTCCTGCTGCAGCTGAAAGCCAGCAATTGGCAGGAGGAAGGTAGGATAGGAGAAGGAGCTCTGGAAGATTCTCATTTCGGAGGCTTGCTTTAGAAAGCTTTAAGTCAAGGCATTATTTTAAATAAATAATATAAATCGCTAACACTAAGTCCACTTCCCCAAACTAAGAAGCCAATTAATCAGTAGACGGTCTAATGAGCGAATATTTCATTGTCCAGTTCCTTCTGCGTCGGAAGGGTAAGGGCTGTCGTGTTAGCGAGTAACTTATTTCATATAGAATATTAAAATAGAGATAGAGATAGATATATTAAAACCTATCAAGTTCGAAGTATGTATTTATATAAATAACCCTTATGTATCAAATACAAACTGTATGTAATAGCAAAAAAAATTAAAAAAATAAATTTTACTTTGTATAAGACTGATGAATTAAAAAAAAAATGCTGCGGTGCTACAACATTTTTAGGTATTGACCTCAGATTTCTGTATCTGTTTCATGATCATTTGTAAATCTAATAGACAAGTAAGTGATCAGCCTCCGGTGCCTGACGCACCAGCGAATGTTAAACGCACACATAGACAGCCGGGGATCGAACCTACGACCTCAGGGATGAGAGTTGCACGCTGAAGCCACTAAACCAACATTGCATTGCATTGCTATATCTAATATTCCATCCAATTTTAAATTACAATTAATTGTGCTATCTTATCATTTATTTTATTGCCAAAGAACAGAAGCATTGTAACGATATTGATAAATTACATAATTAACTAAAAAGTACTGATAACAATTTTTCACTCCACGTCAAAACATTCACTGGCTAGTGATAAAATTTAGTGTAATGTAACTTAGAATTAAAGGGTTAAACCAAAATCACTGAACCGCAAAGTACAATCAGGATGGCAGACGTCCTCAGTCAAAACACAATGTTTCAAGAACTAATATCCAAAGGAAACTATTTGAACAAGAGCCCAACGGGTATTAATAATTCCCTAAGACGCACATACGACAATCGTCATATTATATTATTGGCATCTGTGTTGGACAGCCCTGAGTGTCTTAGGCGAGTGTAGTTTAGGAGATGCTCATTCATTTTATTCTGACAAGTTTTCTATCACTTTTTCACCACCGGACATACTTAATAGCACTTATTAATAGAAGAGTAAATGGTTATGGTATGGGCATGCGTGCCTTACACATGGTTGACGTTCCAAAGGCTCGTACGACCCGTTTCGCGTCGTTCGATGTACTACTTAATGGCAGTAATTAAGAGAAGAGCGAGTGGGTGGCGTCCATACGTCGGGTTGTCTTTCTCCCTCGAGGGGGCCGATGGCTGGCCATGCGTCATACTCGTGAACGGGTGCTACTAGTGGTGACTGGTCGGACTTGAATTCGTGTATGCGGTGATGTTAATTATTTCTACAATTTATTTGCCTGTTGTTCCCATGAGAATGTAAGTGCGTGCTCCTATTTCATCATGCCTCCTTCTGATAGAGGACAAATCTGTGTTTTTCATTTATTTTATTATTATTATTTATTTAAGATATCAGGTGGAACATGGTGTGATTGTTGCAGCTCCTTACAAACATTGTGTAAAGAAAAAAAGTGGTTGAGAGTAAATATATATACATAGTACATGAATAAATGATTTTAGAATTTGGTATAGTTTTGGGCAGGTACTCGTTATGTATTTTTCTGTCAACTGGCACGTGTTATTAAAAGAAGCTGTTACACATCGTAATTCTTAAAGATTTAAAATTTACTTTATAAAAATCAGGAACAGAACCAATTTGTGATATTTTAACAAGCTCTTACACTGAAAGGGTAGTCTTAATCGAAACATGTCGGCCGCAATGAGGGATATTCGAGCCATATGCCGTAAGACGCGGACAGGCATACAGACAAAACATTCGATTCATTGAGTTGGTATGTGGGGAGGATCGACCGAATTTGATACTTTATATTCAATTTAAATGACATTATGATTATAAGAGATAGCGGAAAGATTGGAATGTAGTAGTAAGATATGATTGGGACAAATAGAAGAATTCGAAGGAAGCTTTCATTCAGTCGAAGGTCTTGTACTAATATTAAATATAATAACATTAACTTAATGTAATCGTTATATACTATACTGTGCTCGAATATAGGCTGTTTTAATTTTCATTTTTTATATTCAAATAAGAATCTTCTTCGCGATTTTAACGGATTAAACAGTACTTATCAGGGCTGGATATATTCGGTAGTGGGCTGATTGGTTTTAGAGAAAGCATTGTTAAGTGCCTATCTCGAACCTAATTCGCTGTTATTCTTATAATTTTTTTTCAAATTTTTTGGTATTCTTATTGTATGCTTATTTTATCTTGTATATATTTTAACTGTATTTTTTTTTAATTTTTAATACTTATGTTTACATAAATTGTCATACATTTCAGATAAAAGAGTTTGTAACATGCCGCAGATTTAGTACACTTTAGTAAATAAATAATTAAAAAATAATGTTTTAGATGAGTTTTGTTATATCAATTGTATACAATGGTTCTACTTCGTACTAAGTGCTATGGTAATTTAAATCGTTGCCACGTGACAAAGAATTATAATAATTTAATTGTATTTTCTTGGTAATATGCAGATACAGACTTGTTTGTTGCAAGATGTTTGGTAAGGCTTTGAATCGTGGCGTAATATATGTTTGTTTTCAAAAAAATCGTGTTCATCATTTCCCGTACATGTAGGGTCATGCAACACATTTAAAAAAAAAAATACCTATATTCCCCAATTTCCGTCAGTCAACGTTTAAAATAAGGCTTTAAGTTTGATATTAATAATATGCACTTGCACTAATGTGAGACATAATTGGTGACAAATGCTCATAATCTCTCAATCGTGCTGTAATAATGACCACTGTCAGAAGGAAATACGAATCTACATACTGGGGTGCGGACATTTCTTGCATCCCCGCCTGAGATATGTGTCTTCGGCCCCGAGGGGTGTCCGAAATTGGGGTGGCTGCAGGGATGGACTGGTTTTCATTAATTATCGTTATAATTAATATTATGTACGTCCTTGTTAAATTGGTTAATAAAGTAGAAAGTAAGTTCAATATTAATTAATCAATGCTTTATAATTACAATATTTTATCGAGCATTATAACAATTTTGTTTTTAACTGCGCATTTTACATCCGCTCGAACGGTGAAGGAAATCGGTGAGGAAACCGGCTTGCCGACCCAAAAAGTCGAGGGCGTGTGTCAGGCACAGGAGGCTGATCACCTACTTGCCTATTAGACTGATAAACGATCATGAAACAGATACAGCAATCTGAGGCCCAGACCTAAATAGGTTGTAGCTCCACTGATTTATAACAATTACCTATTTGATTGAGCAATTGCACATTCTTCTTTATAGGAGGGTCGTCATCAGTATTCGCTTTCATGGAAGCTGATAAAAAATATTTTATAGAACAGGGAGAAAACGGGAAAGAGGCTCACCTGATGTTAAGTGCCGTCCAATCACACATATACTGCTCAAAGGCATACTCGCAAATGCGTTGCCGACCTTTTAAAATGATTATATGATAAACCCACGTTGAATAAGAACAAGCCTTTTTTATCTTTAAGACACGAAGGTATGTATTTGCAAAGTAAATTAGTTAAATAAGTTAAATTCATCACTACCATCATCAGCCATCCTTTTGGGTCCATCTTAAGACGTAGACCTCCTCTATTTTTCTCCATTGCATCCATTTTCGACCTTTGACATGACATCATGACATGCGATTTTTTAATTGCCAGTTCTAAATTCAAAGACAGAACAGGCGAAAACGCTGGAAAAGTACGCCACATTTTTAATCATTGTTCTATTTTTAAATAAAACTACTTGCTATTCAAGTACGCATCTGTAGACTTAAAGGTATGCAGATGCGGCCAAACCGTGATAAGTTAATTCCTGGTGCCCGATCCCTTACCCGTATCAAAATTATAATAACATAGATACGCCACTATATGTCGGCAGACCCAGGCTTATTGAAATCTTAATTGCTTTGATATTGTTTATGAGAGTGAAGATGGGATTCGCGTGTGATTTTAGCTTACGTTAATACTGGAGAACACTTCTATAAGCGGCGCCAGTGTTAAAAAAGATCGATTTTATTTATTTACTAGCTGACCGGGCAAACATCGTTTTACCATGTATATCATTTATAATAAAAAAATAGGGGTTGATCGTAGAAGGGTGAAAGTTAGGGGTTGTATGTATTTTTTAATTTTGTATTATAAAAACAGAAAAACAGAAAAAAATATCTAAAAATAAAACTATTTAGGGGTGGACTACCCTTAACATTTAGGGGGATGAAAAATAGATGTTGTCCGATTCTCATAGATACCGGATAAGCACAAAAAATTTCATCAAAATCGGTCAAGCCGTTTCGGAGGAGTATGGCAACGAAAACTGTGACACTACGTTGTATTAGATAATACTTACAATCTTTATATGCAACCGTATTATGAGAGGTATTGGCTCTGCCATCAGTTAACCCGCTAGTGACAAAGCGACTTCTAAGCCTCAACAGAACTAATCTCAAAACAATGGCTCGGCTCTTTTATCTCTGCCTTTTAATAAATTTAAGAAATGTATTAAAGAAAAGCTATGTAAAATGGCTTACTATAAAGTTAACGATTATCTAGTTGATAAAAGGGCCTGGGACTAGTGCTAGGACTGGCTACTTCTAATTAATTTGCGATATTTGTTTTAAAATAAGTGTTGATGATTAGCCATTTTAAAAGAGTGCCGAGAGTTTTTTACGCCGGCTTTTTCTCTCAGCCTACACCCTCTGTCTTCTTTGCCGATGAGTACGGATGCCTGCAGTTTCAAATTTAATGACGTGGAATAAGTGATACCTGTATCTTATGTTCCATAATAAACATATTTTATTTATTTTTATTTAATTATAGGAACAATTACGGGCCACTGTCTCCTTAGTAAACATCTATTTGTCCTAGGCTCGACAGACAGTCAGTTTCAGTCATCCACGTAGTCCTGGAATGCCTATGACTTCCCAACGTGCAGAAATCCCTGAGGTCGTAGGTTCAATCCCCGGCCGTGCAATAATGGGCCGCCTATGCGTGCATTTACGGTCGCTTATAAGGTGAAGGAAACATGTCTAAGAAATAAAAATGATCTAAGAATCTGATGCAATCTGAAGCCCAATATTTTTTATTATTCTGGCTTTACAGTAAGAGTGTGCAAGCGGGCGAGAAGCTCATCTGATGTTAAGGGATACCACCACCCATAGACTCTCACATTCTTAAAGGACCCTTTAGAATTGGTGCGGAAATACTTCAGTGGGCAGCTGGTTGCATTCTCGGTTGTCGAATGACGAACGTCGAGGTGATACGGGTGGAATACCTAATTCAACCTCATTGCTGCTTTATACTAATATAATACAAACAATATGAACGCTCATATTACGAAATTTATGTTACACCACAAATCTCTTGTCTAGATTTAATTTCACGAGACACGAACTGCGTCGTCGACATGTATGGGCATATGGGTATCATTTCACAGTTTGCATTAGCATTATGACTTTCAGGTAATGTTACATTAATAGGCGACGCGATTATTTAAAATAATTATTTGTAACACCAACTTTATTATATCTGTGGTCTGACATTTAGTATCTAAAATGCATAATTGTTAAACAATACTAGCGAACTAGCGAACTGTGGAATCGACTCCCGGTGCGGGTCTTCCATCAGAGATACGACCTCCAGATGTTTATAGGGCGAGTGTACTCCTCCCTTAAAGGCCGGCAACGCACCCACTAAAAATGGGTGCCTATGGGCTGCGAAGACTGCTCGTTTTGGTCGTCCCGCAAGCTCGTTTGCCCCCCCTATTTATATATATATATATATATATAAAAACATACATAAACGACATATATATGTATATATATCTCTTCTCTCGTAACATGACTTTTTGCCAATATTTATATGCCATTATTATAGAATCTTTTGTCCAACTTTGACTTTGGAGTAGAGACTTTTGGGCCGTGTGGTTCAAGTGCGCAAATGCTAATGAGAGATTTAAGGTGGCTCCTGGTAGTTGTTACCGGTGAGCCCGGAGCTGGTGCGTTCCTCGCTCAACGAATTAGTATCGCGAAACAGCGATGAAATGCTGCTAGCGTTAATGTTGGACGGCCACAGCGACCAAACTTTTAATTTTTTTTTTTTTTTAATTATTATAGGTTAAGTATATTGTAAATACTTAATATCTGTGTTATGTCATATATTCCTATTTGAAAAAATACTTGTAGTATATGAAGCATTTGTAATCATAGATATACACTATGATTATGGCATTAGAATTTTTTATTATATTTATTTTCTGACTTAACTATATTATATGGTGCTATAATGATTCAATATAGATAATTTAACACGAACCATCGTCTTCAACATTTACTCAGAAACCCGCTGCTAACATAACCAAGCCCAAAGTACTAAATGCAACTGTGGGTGTTGCGTGGGTGACTTCATAGTTATTGCACTGAAGGACCTGTGTGACCAGACTATGACCCTCGACCTCACACCTTAACCAATATACACTATATATTTTGTAATTGGAACGTAGGAGCGGCAATCGTTACAGTATATCGTTAATAGTGGAGATTTTAGAATTTAGGCGAATCCTAGATAAAGTTACAAATGTGAGGAATCGATTTAACTATCAGGAAGCCAATATAGATCAGAATTTCACTTAATAATGTGTCGAATGAATCTTTATATGAAGACACTGTAAAACAGAGCCTTTTTAACACACCGTAAAATTCACGGATAGTGTGGATTAATGAATAGGGTTTCGGGGTATAGGGTAGTTAGACTCCTTTCTCCGCAATTAGACTCCTAATTGGTCCGTTGTGTGTCCTGGCTAATTTAGCCAGCCTAGCTCCTTCCAGAAGCACAGAAGTCTCCTGGGCACTTCACAGGCTTCCCGGGGCAACCTCACCGTTCCGAGGATTTTTTCACGTTGATTAGCCACAGCCACGCATTCGGATTAATGAATAATATTTTCATAAATTTCTCCAAAGTTCCTTCAAAATTTATTAAGCAGAGAAAATTAGTAAGGCGTTACCGTGTGTGTTTCGAGACTGTACTAAAACTTTTAATTCGATTCCAGATTTGACAATTTCAGTGTTGCAACGTTATGACAAGTACTAAATAGTGACGTTGCGAAATTATTCGATACGGATATGGAATATTTCCGGATCGATTCCTCTGGTTTATAGTAGTATATCTAAACATTACTACTACTTTAATAGAAACTAAGTATATCAGGAAATTCAATATTTCTGAACGGATAATTTAGTTATGACGATTAATTTTATTAAGGATTTCAGAGTTTACTCTAATAATTGTGCGTGAAATGAATAATAATTTTATAAAATAAAGCAGCGGTTACTAAATAATAAATAACTATGAATTTATTTAAATAAAAAGCAATAGTTTAGTCTTTAATTGGCACACCAATATTATGATTACATAAGCATAAATCGCGATTGTTTATCAATTTTTGAGTTCATCACTACACTATTATATATGTGGTATCACTATTTTACTAAATGACAGTAGTAGTCAAATGTGGAATCGAAATATAAGTCGTGGTATAGAGCAGTTCGACAAGTTAGTTGTTAGGAATTTTTGACAGTTAAATCGAATTCTCATTATAATTCGCCTTCCGGACAGGCAAAGCAACTCAACTCCTGTTTCTAATAGAATGAATGAACTGTTAGAAATTGCTTTGGTACGTAATATGTTTAGAAACTTATAATAAAAATAATTTATTAAGAATATGGTACAATCGTAAGTTCGCATATTCTGCCACACACAATGGCGCGCAAATTTGTCTTTAAAGGAATTTTACATTTTACATTATTAGTCATATGAATTGGTCAGTTCTTATATTATTTGTATCGTACATATCATACCATACGTTATTACATTTATATCAACTACACTGTCTCACGCAAATAATCATTTATTGAATAATACATTTTTTCCAAATGTAATACACATATCAGAATGCCAAATCATAAAATGACTGCTTCACGACTGATTTGAGAGCGACCGCCGATGCGAAAACCGCTGTGTGAGTTCGAAAAGTGAGTTACAGAATCGCAGGGCAGTTCCAGATTGATTTTCGGCACAATTCCTCCCCATGTCTACTTCTTACTTCGACTTCTACATTCGACATAAAAATATACTAAGTTAACCTTATTTTCAAAAAACCCTTTTTAATATTCAAGTTCTTACATATATTAAGAACTACTTTGAACTAACCCCAATACACTTACCGAAATAGCCGAAGCAATGCAAAGTGACATTAAGATTTAAGTAAGGGACAGCAAGGGAAATCACTTCGCAATTACAGCCTGACAAATGTCCGGGTATTAGGGACACATGTGACGCAAACTTCTAGGCACTTGGGACTTTGCCCCATATGAACAAATTGGAGATTAAGGGTGGGTTGCATCAACAAATTTTGACAGACACGTAACCGTTAAATATGGCGCTAACGAACGTTAGACAAAAAAAGTGTTGATTCACCATCTATGACAGCTTACGTTCGTTAAAAAGTTACGCTTACGTTAACCAGTGCTTGAACCATTGGTAATCGTCAAATTTTGGTTTGTAACTTCGTAGTTTATACTTCCTAAACTCTGTTTCCTCTGAATTTAATATTAGAGATGGTTTGATTAATAATTATTTTGCAAGGTATGTTAATATTACGATTATTTTTGACTTCAAAAAATAAATTGCAAATTTAATATTAAAGATGTCTTATATTTCAGATTATAACTTTTTTCTGGCGTGGGTGTATGGGTGCTATTGTGAAGGACTAACATATTCTATACTGTTTATATTGCTTATTGCATGCCTTTGGTAAAGAAATAAAATATTTGACAAAAATAATATGCCTTTACTAACTGAATTACAGCCTACAGATTTTATTAATTTAGACCAAAGTTAACTTCATTGACAACAAACAGAAAACTAGTTTTCTGTAAATTTAATTTTATTCTAATTTGTGAGACTATGTAAGTTTAGTTATTATTATTTTGCAAGGTATGTTAATATTTAGATTATTTTTAACTTCAAAGAAAACAAATCTCAAATTATAATTTTAAAGCTGTCTTATTTTCAGATTATAACTATTTTATGGTATGGATGTGAAATATGGTGAAGGATTAACATATCATATACTGTATAGTATATTGCTATTGCATGCTTTTGGTGGAAAAATAAAATGTTTGACAAAAATAATATGCCTTTTTATTACCGAATTTTACATTAGAAATGGCAGTTTCATACAATCTTACATCCCTTTAGTATATCTTAATAGTAAGTTATTTTTTTTCTTGTAGTTTAAAAATGATTTCATCGTTCTTCCTCTTCTCATTTAGATGTTGAACACGCAACTCAAAAATTTCTGTTTCATATTTATTATCTGAAAGGGCATTAAATTCTGCATGAATCGCACTCCATGCCCTCTTTTTTTGCAAATTCTTAGTACTGTCTGTCTTTTTATGAAATAATATGTGTTTATGTTTTTCTATTAAATTTCTAAATCTGTCCTTCTCTTCTTTTCCAAAATTTACCGAACGTTCTCTGAAAGTAAATGAGTCACGTAAATAAATACACTTCTAACTATATCTCTCAATATAATATATATACTTTGCGCATATACAATTCATGCAATATAATAATAAATTAATAGCTTTATACTTACTTTGGCGAAAAGGTTTCCATTATTTATATTAAAATTAAACACTTTTTAAAATTATCCTTTCGTACAAAACAATAAACATCGATGTCAAACTTGACAGAATGTTTCAAATGACATTGTTTTTATTAATGTTGTTATTACTAAAAAAAATTCCCATAAAACATTTGGTCAAAATAGCGTTACGCAAACAGGCAACCCCATTAATAATGACGAACTCATTTTTTAACAATGAAGCAACGCTAACAAGTTAACAGACGTTAAAGTTCATACGAGTCTGTCAAATTTTAACGAACGTAAGTAACGATAGCAAATGGTTTGAAACAACCCACCCTAAGATTAACTTAAACCTCAAAATATATCTACACTAATAGTTTATTAATAATGTTATATCACTGGATTTTCTGAACCGATTTTGAATTTTACTAACGGAAAGCCACGTTATAGATATTAAATAAATCAGTGGCGCCACAGCCTTTTTAGGTCTGGGCCTCAGATTTCTGTATCTGTTTCATGATTATTTGTTAATCAAACAGGCAAGTAGGTGATTAGCCTCCTGTGCCTGACGCACGCCAACGACTTTTTGGGTCTAAAGTAAGCCGGTTTCCTCACGATGTTTTCCTTCACCGTTCGAACGAATGTTGCAAACGAATGCGAACCTACGATCTCAGGTATGAGAGTCGCACGCTGAAGCCACCAGGCCAACATTGCTCATATGCGTACGCCTTAAGATGTACCACTAAATCTATTTGTTTCACGTTTTTATTGTACCTAGTGCACGTATGCTTTTATATTAAGTTAAGTTCGGTATTGCTAAAGTTAAGATTATTTTTTATTGTCCATTTCATTGTTTACCTTAGTTATTGTATTCCTTATGTAGTTTGACACTTCTTTGCCTGAAAGAAATCACTCGAACGCGATAAGGCCGCTTGCACTTATTGTATTATTTAACTTGTACTGTATTTCTTGCAACGAAATGTAATAATTAAAATTATTTCTGAGTTAAGTCACGTCTGAGTTGTTTGACACTTCTATTATCAGCAAGACCGCTTCTTTTTCATAACACTTTGGATATACATAAACTGTGTTATGTTACTAGTTTTGCACACATAGTCTATGTTAGTCACAGTTATTTTGTGTCTTTATGGACCCTTTTAGATCGGAAATTCATACACTGTCCGCATAATAGGTCCAGCTAAAAGCCACATCACGAAATAAAACTTTACATCTCATCTTTTTTTCATTTCATCACTAATGATTTACACATTTGTACCAGTTAATTCAAAATAAAACACACCACTGTTATTATTGCACCGCGTATAAAAACAATGTTATATGTAGCTGGAAACAATTGACAATCAAAATCTAATAGACCTTTCTAATTCGACGAATATCGTCACGTATCAACATATTACTACAATTATACTACTGGATATAAACCAGTAATCATTGATCTATTGTTCTCTAAAAAAAGGTTTTAGGTCTGGGCTGCCACTTTCTTTCATTAGGCCAACGTTTATTGTTTCGAAATTGATCTACTTTTGGGTACTATAATGTAATGTGGATTCAATTTCAGCATTTAGACGCTCATTTGGTCCGTAGTGCGTACCTACACTTAAAATCCACCGAATTCAAATATGAAATTTACATTTTTTTTATTTTTTTTATAGAACGGGGGGCAAACGGGCAGGAGGCTCATCTGATGTTAAGTGATACCGCCGCCCATGGACACTCTTAATGCCAGAGGACTCGCGAGTGCGTTGCCGGCCTTTTAAGAATTGGTACGCTCTTTTCTTGAAGGACCCTAAGTCGAATTGGTTCGAAAATACTTAGCTGGCTGATTCCACATAGTGGAAGTGCGCGGCAAAAACTGTAGCGATAGAACATTATTTATAGAAACTCTTTTCGAAGACACTCTTCAAGCCACAGCTAGCATCGGAATACTTGGCGTTGACATATCGAACGACGTATCTACATATCTCTCATTATATTTTTTTTCTTTTATTATTGTTATTTTGTGTGTTTACATGTGTTTTGTTAGTAATAAATGTTATGTCAGTTCAGTTTTGCGGTCTCGGTCATATGAAGGGAAATTAAATTAGCCTCTAAGAAGCTTGGCGTGTGCTTTACATTCACCGGACGTGCTTTTCTGATTCTATTGCAGTTAGGTATTAAAGAACATTTTAGACACTCCAGAAACATTCATAATGAGAGTTTAGTTAAAGAGATATATAACATATTATTTAAAAATTTAATTTAAAATAACAAACACTATATTTTGTTGTAAAATAAATGCAAAGATGTCCTCGAATTTTAAGGATGTGCTCAAATATAAAAATGAAAAATCTCTTTTACAAATTATGTTTTAATTATAATTTTTTTAATGTTAACCCTTATCCAATAATTTGTTTATATATAAAAAAATCTCCGTCCATCTTGTGCAAGCATCGAGGGGCACTCGATGTTCACAAAAGACCCGAACCCAATCTTTTTTAAAAATATAAAACTTTTAGACCATAATTATTTTAACGGTGCTTAAAAATTTTCAGGTTAAACAAAATTCAGTTGGTAAAATTAAATTCCATTCGGAATTAGCGTGCCAATTAGCGTGTAGTGTGCTCTCAAAATTTCCCAGTATTCATTTTTAATTGCTGGTTAAATTCGTGACGCGGACTTAGTTCGAAAACTTTTGACGGTTTCAATTTCAAATCAAACAATACAATTTTACGATCGGATGCAAAATCATTGGGGCAATTAAAAAGTTCGCCGATCGGGGTTTGACGCTTTTTTGCCGTTTCAAAAACGTTTAGCTTATAAAGTTAATATTATAGTAATAATTGCAAGAATATGGTACAAAAATATTATGCTGATACAATCTAAACTTTGCATTATGCCACACATAATGGCGTGCAAATTGTCTTAAAAGGTATAGTCATATATTATTACATTAAAATATGAGTCATATCATTATAGTCAATTCTTTTAATTATTGTCGCACTACATAATTACATTATTGAAATATATTATTACATTATTCAATAAATTCAAATTCAAATTCAAATTCAAAAATCATTTATTCACGTAGGTAACACAATGTACACTTGTGATTCGTCATTAAAGAAATAAATATTAATGCTTCTAATTTTACATTTACTGCCAGTTCTCAAATCAAGGGCGTAGAACGGAAGAGAAGAACTGGCAATAAACTCTCCGCCACTCTTTTTAATCGCCATGTTTTTTTTTTTTTTTTACACAACGTTTGTAAGGAGCTGCAACCATTACACCATGTTCCACATGACATTTTAAGTAATTAATAATAAGAACATAAATAAAAACAAAGACTTGTCCCCTATCAGCAGGAGGCATGGTGAAATAGGAGCACGCACTTACATTCTCGTGGGAACAACACGCAAACACATAGTCGAAATAATTAACATCACCGCATACACGAATTCAAGTACGACCAGTCACCACAAGCAGCACCCGTTCACGAGTATGACGCATGGCCAGCCATCGGCCCCCTCGCCATATTTTAGGGAGAGAGACAACCCGACGCATGGACGCCGCCACAAGCAATGACATTTAAGCGAGCATGACGATCCTTGAAATGTGGACTTGGCTACATAAGAAAATAATAATAATACTGAAATAATTGGATACCACATGGATCACGGTTTGTTCCCACTTTACATTAAAACAGTCGTGGATGTTGACGATCGCCCAGAGTCTGGAAATGCAGCCGAGAGATTCAGTCGTGTTACCTATAATATATACTGGAGCAACTCATATCCAAGCACTAGGATCGTTTAAATATTCATTTATATTATAATAAGCCTTAGCAAGCAGTTTTACTTTAATGTACGATTTAAATTTATTTATTGACAACGCTTGTATCTCACTAGGGATTTTGTTGAAAAAACGTATACAATTGCCTTGGAAAGAATTACTCGTTTTATGCAGCCTTCTGGTTGGTGCGCTAATTTTGTCTTTATTACGAGTACTATAATTATGGAAGCTACTATTCTTTTTAAAGATATCTATATTTTTCCGCACATATAAAATATTCTCATAAATGTATTGACTTGCCAGAGTCAAAATATGTAATTCCTTAAATTTGCTTCGGACCGACTCCCGTGGGGACAACCCACAGATCGCTCTTATAGCCCGCTTTTGCACTACAAATATCGATTTAATGTCAGCTGCATTACCCCACAAAATAACACCATATGACATTATACTATGAAAATAGCTGAAATAAACAAGCTTTGCTGTGTTCTCATCCGTAAGATCGCGTATCTTTTTAACTGCGAACGCTGCGGAACTTAGCCTATTCGAAAGACCTTCTATGTGTCGGCCCCACTGGAGTTTACTATCTAAAGTAATTCCCAAGAACACCGCATTATCAACAAAGTCTATTTCCTCGTCTTTAATTATTATTTGAGAATGACTACTTTTTACATTTGTAGTTACAAATTTAACACATTTTGTCTTCTTTTCGTTTAACTTAAGATTATTTGTATTAAACCAGTGAACTACACTGGAGATGGCACTGTTTACGTTATCAAGTGATGGATTTTGTCGTTTCACTTTAAATAAAAGCGAAGTGTCATCAGCAAACAGTACTATCTCGTGAAGCTCCTTTACAAGAAATGGCAGGTCATTTATATAGACAAGGAATAAGAAGGGACCAAGTATGGAGCCCTGCGGTACTCCCATAGTAACAGAGGATCCCTGTGATATAGCTCCATTTACATTTACCTTAAATCTAATATATCTTAACCTAATATACCTACTTTAAAAAAAAAGCTTTTTAAAATTGTTTTAATTTTCTTTTCATTACCTATTCTGAACCTACATAGGTTAGGAATATTGTTAAAACTGAATATATGTGTGTTGGAAAAATAATATTAAAGATCGTTTTTGATATTGTCCTTGTATCGCTAGCAAGCATGTCTATTGTATTTGAGCAGAAGTGATCACATTTTCGATAGATTTTTGAGTGAAGTAGTTTCCTCATAATATTTTAAGTAGCAGTAGCAGAATTAATTAATTGCAAAAAAAACAGCCGGACGAACGCACGAGCTCGCGGTTGAAGCGTCTTTTATTTATTTATTTAATTACACCACATCATATGCATTTTCTACAATATAAGAACATAAATTTTACAAAATATGTATGTATACATTAAAAATATTAAACTCAACCACAAATTTTAGTTTTTAGAGTAATTTAAATACTTAAACAACAATTTTAATAACTATACATTAGGATTTTTATTATTTATTTTTACGTGAATATTTATTACTTAGTAAAGTAGTCAAAGATGTAGTCAGTTGTGCAACAAATGCACTATGACCAGTTCCCCTTTGACGAAAAAGTCTACTATTTATGAAACCCTAATGTGTATTGCATATACTGTAACTCGAAGTGCTGGATTTAACTCTTGGGAAAAAAGTCAGTTCAGAAAAGACTGTAGCTGAAATAAAGTATCATTACACAGACATATCGTTCCGTTAAGTTATAAATACTAACTGCTACTACAATTTAGATCAGAATAAATAATAATACTTACTAGAACAACTGAATGTTTTGGTCACCCATCAAGATTCTTACACTAACAACTGTTGCTTAACTTCTTTGATTATTGAATTAACGTTGACCTCTCCAAATCAAACATGGAATGAAATTCAAATTTACCGTAGATTTTTTTATGGCTCTGGCACGGTTTGTGCATTAGCCAGCGTCAAGTATAAGATTTTTATTTTTTATAATTCGCACTTGTAATTGCCATCCTCGGCCTAGAACGTATTGCTACGTTCTAAACCTTCACAGTCTCCTTTCTTAGGTAGCATACTCACTGCTTGCCTTAGAAATTCGACCGTGCCCTCCATGTACGGTGTAAGCACTCGCCCGGTACCGCACAACCCTCCCAAAGGCCAAGAACAAATTTAAATTAAATTAAAACTTGCCCTCGAACCGGGAATCGAACCCGGTACCCCTCACCTAGCTGCCACTTAATAAGACCGCTAGGCTATGAGGCCCCCACAGTAGAATTTACTCGTATTTTCCAATGACGTTTCGCAATCTATGTACCTATGCTTTTATTTTTTAACATCCCGTAAAAGTGGCCAATTACTTGTAAAACGAAAGCAAACATTTCATTTGGCAGGCGAACGTGTAAACAATGTATGATGTTCACAGATAACAATAAAAACGCTGACGTTTTGACGTTTCCATTTCCCGCCATTTTTGATTCAACATGCCTGCAATTTATGCAGTCAGCGTTTTGTTAGTGTATTTGCTTTAACGGAATCCGGTTTGTTTGATTCCTTTTAATATTTTATGAATGGAAATTTTATTAATCTGTTTCGGCCTATGAATTTATGAAAATTATCAATCTTGTTCACTACCTAATTATATCTTAGCAGAGATGTTGGTAAAAATAATTTATGATTGGCAAAATTATTCGTAATTCAGCTTATTAAGTATTTTTACGTACTTATAATTATACCAGCAATAGCTGTTCATGTTGATTTACTAAAAAATATTATTTTTATATAGAAGAACAAACGGGTATCCTACAAGTACCTACCCTCAATGCCAGAGGTTTCGCGAGTGCGGTGCCAGAAATAGTACGCTCTTTTGTAGTAGTACCTTTAGTCGTATTGGATCGGGAATACCTTGATGTGCAGCTGGTTCAAGACAGAGCTGGCCGGCAAAAAATGCCTTAAAAACGCCCTGTTGTGGAACGCCAGACGTCGAGATGATATGGAAAGAATTTCATATTCCGCCTCGATGTCCGATGATGAAACTCAGCTAGTCTAAACTCCTCTTAACACTCTATATGGTAAATGCGGTAGAAGATGCAGAGAGATATATGTGTTTTTAATATTGTCTAATATATAAAATTCTCGTGTCACAATGTTCGTTCCCATACCTACTCCGAAACGGCTTGACTGATTCTTATGAATTTTTTTAAGCATATTCAGTAATAATGAGAATTGGACATCTATTTTTCATCCCCCTAAATGTAAAGGGTGGTCCCATCCCAAAATTTTTATTTTATAGACAAAACTTTTTGTTTTTTTCTAATGATACAGCATACAAACATACATACCTTAATTGTCACCCCTCTACGATCAACCCCTATTTTTTATTATAGCAGTTATTTTTATTGAACTGAAAAAAATGATTCCACGTAATAATATATATGGAAAACGACGTTTGTCGAGTCTGCTGGTTGTAGTAATAATCAATCGGCCAGATACTAACATGACCATTATTAAGGCATGCACGTTTTCTCACGTGCTTTTGTCGGCGCGCGACAAAGCCTCCATACGATGCGTATAAACAATAAGCCTTAATACATAAAAATAAGAATTATTTTGCATTAATTTCTTTAAGAAAATCATCACCTATATTGTAGTGCATGATAATCAAAGAATATAAAGACTTAATACAATGGATTAAGGTTTAGTTTTCGAGGGTAATGTAGGATGAGCCTAGGAAGGCATCAATGACCCCTCATTTAAGGTAGGGCAATTGTTTATCAATCTAGTCTAAGAGCTCTTGTTTCTTCTTCAAGTAGTTCTGAATAAAATATAATGGAGGAATTTTGGATATAGGACCGGCATGTAGTACATCGAAAAAATAACAACTTATACAGAGAAAACAATATAGTTTTGTATGTATTTAATTATAAGGATTCCAACACACACACACACAGTGCACAGCCGAACTAGGTATTACGTATTTAATCATATATTGATTTTTTCTTTCGAAAATTTTGTCGACTATGTATATCGCTATATTTATTTTATTTTATGAATATATGTTATAAAAAGGATAAACATGTTTAAAAATAACATGAGTTCCTACTTAAGAAGGCCTAACCAGATCGCAGCAATATTGCAACTCACACCTTGTATTGAAGAAGTAGCATGGGTCCGGTCCGCAAAGCATCCGCGAATATACACTGTAAATACATGATTATGTAGGAATAAAGAAAATAACAATAATAGCAAATAAATTAACACGAAAAAAACGACGAAAGGTTTCCATGGAGTTGTTGAAAATGTCCACCGAGTAATTTTTTATCTGTTTTATTATAATTTATGTTAGCTGTAGATAGATAAATAAAAATATACAAGCTCTTAGCCTAGAATGTCTATTCTATGATAAATGTGTGTAGAGTTCGTGAGCGGCGGACCTCAGCAATTAGCGATGGGTCACGATCGAATGTGATATGTGATTGCCCGCTAATTTGTTATCTGCTCTGTGAGAGTAATTAATAAGCGTTTATTTGTTTAACTTTTTATTTGATTAATCCATGTTAGTTTATACAGAGGATTTGCATTTACATTTTACGTAATAAATTTATAGATAGCTTGTATAATTGTATAATATAATCAAGAATTTTTCCAAAAAAGTTTTTTTTTAAGTTTCATTTTTGATATTTAGTAAACCTATCTTGATGTAAAATATTGAATAGAATTTATCACAAGTTGCTGTTTTTTTTATAAGAGGGGAGGCAGGGGATGGGGAGGGAGGGGATTGTCAGGAGGCTCACTTGGATCTGCAGCATCTATTTATAAGTTGTTTATTTGTCGCATATCTTGTCATGTTTCTGAACATATGCTAGTTTTCTCATAATTCCTTCATAGATCAGGGGCAAGCGGGCAGGATGCTCGCCTGATGTTAAATGATACCGCTGCCCATAGACTAACGTGCCAGAGTGAACCACCCAGAAATACAGAGTAGATTGGTGGTTGTAAATTTATATATAAATTGAATACTAAAGTTTCTCTATCCCAAATGCGTACAATGCGCATGGTGAAAACTATTAAAACGATAATAATCGTACATAACATTAAGTCCGTGGGCGTATACGCATATCGTCCTAATTCCCGTCAAATACTTCTATTTAAGTCGTCGTTAAATGCCTGTTGCGCTCCACAATACTACACTATCTCACACGTAATACGTGCAGTGACAACGTTGCATAGCTTTGTACGGCGTTTGAACAATTTCGATCGTTTTCACTACTTATTTTATTTTGACAGAACCATTAATTAACTGAACTTGTAGTTGATAGCTTTCAGTACGTATTTTACGTAGCCAGTACGATTAATAAACTGTGTTTGTCCAGTTTTGATGATTTTAGTGCTTAGTTTACATGGACAGTATTACTAATTGTGTTTATATAATTTAAATTCTATCCAGTATCCTGGAAAGTTGAATCAGTATCTTCCTGCATTATGTAATCGTTAAGCAACCGCTCAACTTCATTTTACACTATAAACACTGACTCATTTGTTTTGGGTTAAAATAGATGAAGAAGTCCAAAGATACTGCGATATTTAAAATTTAGTCTCAAGTTGTTTGATCAACTTTGATATTCCTTGGGTGAACATACTGGTCATACTCATTGCTGCTAATCTCACAATGTTCCAGTACTATCGGACATAATACATATCATACAACATATCGCCCCACTGGTCTATGAAAGTCATTACATAGGAAGCGCACTGATACATTAAAGAATATACAAGAATTAGATATGGATTTCACAAATTCATTTATGTCGACAAAATATAATAATATGATCACCTCATGTTGAAGATTCTGATTAAAGAACCAAGGGAAGAAGAATAAAAGGGCGCCCCAAACATAGATGAATAGAAGAAATATAAGCAATAGCAGGAAGTGACTGCAGAAACAAAGCCATGGTTTGGGATAGTTGGAAAAACCTGGAGGAGACCTCTACAGTCTACAGGTTACAGGTAAAGAAAAAAAAGAAAAAAATGTGCGTTACATATGTAAGATATTCTTAAACGGCTTTAAGTATTATTATGTTAAAGATTAAACTAAAACTTAAAAACTTTTATCAAGTATCAAAACCCCAAGATCCAACCACAAGCGAGATTTCCGTCGTCACACTGAAGTAACAGCGTCATTTCGCGGATATACTGTAGCACATTGCGATTATACACTAATGTATGGCGCATTAAATTCACTTACAACTTACCCTAATGAGTCTTAAGCTAATGCTAAGTTGAATTGACGTTATCTGATAATTGTGGACCTACTTCTAAATGTCGGTAAAATCATTCTTATAACTCTAAGAGCACTGTTGGACTAGTGGTTTCTGCGTGCGACCGATCCCCGGCTGTGCAATGGACCAATACATTTTCTATGTACGCATATGACATTCGCTAGAACGGTGAAGGAAAACATCGTGAGTAAACCGACTTGCCTTAGACCCAAGTCGACAGCGTGTGTCAGGCACAGGCTGAGCACCCACTTGCCTATTATATTGGCAAATAATCATGAGACAGCTACAGTAATGTGAGAATAGACCTAAAAAGGTGCCAGTGGTCTTTCTAATAATTCTGGAAAAAGCTAATTTTAGCAGTAGGTGTAATTGTTATAGGGAAGAAATTTTTTATCCAAAAATGTAAATTAAAATTTAAACGTTATTGACTGCGCGTTGTAGTTTACGATACTCAAATGTAATTTGTGATAAATATATTGGCGGGCAAACTTTAACTTATTTCATGTCTTTAATAGTTTCATACTATTGTTTGCTCACAAAACAATGTTTAGATTAAAAACCATTATTTTTAAGCAGTTATTTACGCTTATCGATTACTTTATTTATTTTATTTGTTTATTTAAGTTTACCACATCATACATATCTAATGCTATATCTACAGTATACGTTACAAGCTATTTTTTATCATTCGTGACAAAAGAAATTCCGATTTATATGTTTACAATGATTTAGTGAGGTCATAAAACAACTATCAGAAATTAAAAAAAAACGTCAAGATATACACTTCATAAAATGTTGCCCCCCATAGGCACTTACATCTTGGCATAGAGGTCTTGCCAGTGCGTTGCCGGCCTTTGAATAATTAGTACGTTCTTTTTTTAAAGGATTAAGTTGTAATTGGATTTTTGTTTACATATATACGCTTATTCCTAAATCGACTATACAACTAAAACAATTAAAACCTTGATTTCACTATAAATAAGAAAGTACATAAAATAGACACAACATTGGTACAAAGTGTCGTGTAAGTAAATACGTACAAGGGTGTTTCAGACAGGACACGAACCCACGACACTACCGTATCGAGTTACTGATTTACAACCATCTAACAGTGTCTACACGGCACAGATAGCGGTACGTGGCTTATGTGGAGAAATCTAGATTATCTATTTGCGAAATAGAACCTAAATTTAACTCTCGCAATTGTATTTGATAGGGACGTAATGAAACTTACGAGGTTTCGAATTTAAATACATTTACAGTGAAAATTTTAGTCTTTTTTGAGAAAAAAATACGATGCGCTTATATCAGTTGTGGTGGCTATAATGTTATTACACTCATTAAAGAGAAAAGAGTGGACCATTCCCTGAGAGGTCAGCAACACACCCGCAGGATTTGTGGGTGTCCATGAGCGTTGGTTATGACTTCGTTCTAAGTAATCCTGCTCGTTTGCCTCTTGTCATAAAAACGTAAGTTAATTGAATATAAAGACTAGGTATTTATAGGACATATTTTTATTATTTTGTTAGGAAATTTATAATAAAAGAAAACACTTAGACAATATACAAAGCCAAACAAGCTTACATCCCACGAAATCTAGTTCTTAAACCGCACAAAAAAATATTATATTTATCTACTTGTACTGTTACTTTTAATTTAATTTAATTTACATTTTTATTAATTTAACTTGACACCTTTTCACAAGACTTCATTACGTACTGGTAACTTTTATTATTATTTTTTGTCTACTAAGTATTTATTACATGCCTTCTTTTTTGTTGCAACTGGGGCGCAAACTAGCTGCTGTGGTCTCTGGCAGAATGACCAGCGCTGTGGAACGTTCTGCTCCTCAGCATAATGCTGAGCCAGGGCCAATCAGGGCCACTTGAAACGAACCGAATGGGAAAAGGATTTTTTTTATTTTTGAAGTGAAACTTCTTTATCGGGGTTGGAAAAAATTTTAGTGTAACATTTTTTCGTTACGCGTCACATTTTTCGGTTACGAGTCACATGTTTCGGTTACGCGTCACATTTGACCGTTACGCGCGTCTTTTTCTTGTCCCTACCACGGTTGATTCAAAGAGATTCTAAACCATTAATAACAAAATGTATAATAACGATAACAATGATACTAAAAATTCTATTACAATTTATGAAATACTGTAATAATCTTAGTGGTAATAAGGTAAAATGAAATAATTGTATTATTTGTATTCAAGTATGTGATATTAAAAGCCTTTTGTTAAACTTTATCTAATTTAACTTCATTTAACCAATTTCTGTAAAGTTGCATAGAGATAATTTTTCGAAAAATAAGGTAATAAAGAAGTTTACATGTAACGCGTGTACACTAGTACACGCACATTTTTTTTTAATTGTTCTTCAACTCTTATTTTATTTTTTTCTTTGACTATTGTTGTTTGTAATAAATGATATGACTATGTCAATATCTATGTCTAAAATTAATAGGTAAATACAATGTATGAATATGTTTTTTCAAACGAAGTAATACAAATGATCGCTAAGCTCAAGTTGAGTGTTCTAGGTCTAGAAAGTAGGTAATAAAGCCGTGCTGTACCGGTCCAGATAAGATTATCTGTCCCATAAATTTGTCAGCCATATGTCAGACATTGCTGCGATTACTTTCCATCTTGCAAAGTATGTGTAACAGCTCACTGTTAGATAGCATACTGTAGCTCGCCTGTAAAAATTAATATGAATTTATAGCTTTAATACTTTAAAAGGGAGTTCTGTGATTCCATTTTTGTATCGGACAATCTTTATTATAATGACACCATCGGATTATACTAATTTTAGCATCACGTGCGAAGGTGGCAAACGTCCCTCCGTGGTTTAACACTGTGCAACTGTTGGTTAAAAAAAAATCAATGGCGCTGCAACCTTTTTAGGTCTGGGCCTCAGATTTCTGTATCATGATCATTTGGTAATCATATCTACTGTTGGTTATGCATGTAAATTTCTATCAATGTTTGAGGTGGATTGAGAATGTTTTAAATATAAACTTCTTATTCGTACATAACGTTTACGTTAGCAGTCGTGGATAGCGCGAGTCTCTTGTCCACTAATAATAAAAAAATAATAAGAATAGAAGACTCTGATGTTAAACATTTGTGTGGAATTTGATTTAGAAACAAGCAGTCTTAATAACTCCTTTTTCACTAACACGTCACTTGTCAGTTGATTTGTCAGTGTCAACTGTCACCTGGGCTCGTGCATGTCACAATTAAACTGACAATTGTCACCATTTTTTGTGAGCGATATGCCGCAAACATATGCGTCAACCACTGAGAGAGTTTTTTAAAATTTTGATCTCTTAAGCGAAAGCTAAATACTAATATAAAGGCGGGCATAAGTCACGAATTTTCGCTAAATATGGTATCTTTTTCGCTTTGCCTTAAGATTTATTCGCTCTTTTGAAGTACAGGGTTTTCAAATGACATTTTATTTTTGTAAATATTAAAAGTTAGGAATGATTTACCATATAAAACCTTTTTTGATTTTCCCTCCTTTGAAAGCTTTACTGCATTGTATGACCAAAGCCTAAACCCATTGTTTTATCAGGAGCTGTATCAGCGGGTAAAGATAAAACATAGACCAATAAAACGCAAGTGTCTTACTTCATACGGTTCCTGCAATTGATACATTTAGCTCAAATTCGTGACTTATGCACGTCGTTCTTAGGTAATTGGTTTTTACTTTAGTACTAAGCTTCTCCTAATAAGATCAAAATTTTAAAAAAGAACTGCCCTCGCGCTTTGTGGCGTAGTGACGCATATGTTTGCGAGATATCGCTGTCCACCAAAAAGGATGACAATTGACATATCTTGTTTGATTTTGACATACATGAGCCCAGGTGACAGTTGACGTGTTAGTGAAAAAGGAGTTTAAAGACTATTCGTTTACTGGAATATCACCATATGTTTAGTAAAAGTTCCTGACCGTTTAATAAAAGAGAATTTAAATTAAGAATAATTTTTCCGTATTTTAAAATACCCACAAATTCCCTTCCTTGGTTTCATCTTAAAACATTTTAACCCTTATCATTACATACACACTAAATCCAGATATCCGAACATTACAAGGGCGCGTGCACATGAGTTAGTATTGCATTAGCCCCAACGATAGTGTATCTCAATGCCCCAGGAATAAGTACAAAGCAGTTGATAACTGGTTCCTGGTTATGACTTTTTGGTCAAAATAATGGTGGTGATACACTGTTGGAGTGAATTATAATAGTACTTTTAAATGTGATGTGTCATCTAATCTAAAACATTCATAGCAATCGAACACCGTCTTTCACACGGTCGTATGTCAATCACTTGGTATCTCACTTGTCTATAATAACAGTCACATAAAATTTATTATAGATCTAATATTATATAGTAATATATTGTATATATTATAGGTTCAATACGGATTGACGTAGTAAGTAACTATACAAACATAATATTTGCAGATTATGATTCTGTGGTAACAGATCACCAGAACCGTGTTCCTTTTTTAAATTTAAATATAGAACTATTGGAAATGGAACATAATGTGAGTTGCCATTTTTTATCAAATGTTACTTCCGTTTGCTTTCCGAAACGTTCTATATTTAAACCTGCATATAAGTTACCTCACGTTACAGGATATAACATGCGGAAGTTTTTTGCAAAAATCTGACTGGATAAGAGATTTCAAAGAAAAGTATTCGTGTTTTACCCATATTGATTTCTTATTCGCTCTATATTTAAACCTATGAATGCGATATAGCAAGTCATTATACAAAGTTAATACTTCCGAAATTTTGTTTAGATTGTTCTATTTTCAAACTTACGATAAACCTTTTAGAGTTGAAATACACAGAGTTCCTTTTTTAAATTTAAATATAGAACTTTTGAAAATTGTCCATAATGTGTGTTGCCAAGTTTATCAAATCCTGTCACTATGTAGATCTTTCGTTTGTTACTTCCGTACCTACCTTTCAACCTAGTACTTTACGCATCATTAATATCAAAAATCTGATTAGATAAGTTACTACTTTGAAGTCAAAGTAAAGCGTTCGTGTTATACCCACATTGATTTCTTAAACGTTCTAAATTTAAACCTTAAATTGATGCATAATTCGCGTTACATTCAACAATAAATGTAAGTTGTAACTTTCATAACACCGTGTTGTAGTTGCCAGTTGCGACAGAGGTTTGCGAACTAAGTAGCCATTAACGTCCACTCTGAAACACTAAACATGACCACAGCTACACCATTTGACTTATGTTAAATATATTTTTACTATCATTACTATAGGTTTCTAAATTTATGACCACAATAGATATTAATTTAATAATCGTAAATTATCTTATGGGCAATAGCCACAGCTGTCTAAACTCTTTTGGCAATTCTCTGTTTAAGAGATCGGGAATTACACTCATATAATTATTAGCTGGCTGAAGTTAGAACGCATGCAAAGGCAAACATAAGCTCATTTCAACTTGAGATAGAATCTATTAATCTTCTTCTTCTATTAAATATTTTGTTACATCATGGAACATTGCAATCTAGCCTAACTTAAGACTAATAAGTAATTTAAGTCTAACTTAATATTTATCATAAGAAAGTGTCCAATAACAGTACAGTCTCTATTAAAAGGAAGACACTTTCGTCTTGTGTTCTATTTTTCCCTTAGCACTTAAGACTAACGCGCACAACAGTAATTTCACCGTAGTGTCAAGAACAGCCTCGACATTCACGTGATGGTGGAACTTATGTTCGTGGGCTCCAGCAGTCTTTTTTACTATAGTGGCGACTCTTCTTCAATATGAGAATAGTAAGGTTTCCAATGTTTCCCGTTTTTTATTTGCTCTTAAAAGCAATAAGACCGTCATTTTTTGTTTAATTTTTTTAATTTTTGGTTGTCTAAAAATCAGTTACTTATAATAAATAAATCAATGGCGCCACAACCTCTTTAGGTCTTGGCCTCAGATTTCTGAATCTGTTTTAAATCTAATAGGCAAGTAGGTGACCAGCCTCCAGTGCCTGACACACGCCGTCGACTTTTTGGGTCTAAGACATGTCGGTTTCCTCACGATGTTTTCCTTAACCGTTGGAGCAAATGTTAAATGCTGACATAGAAAGAAAGTCCATTGGTGCACAGCAGTACGACCTCAGGTTTGAGAGTCGCACGCTGAAGCTACTAGGCCACTACTGCTGTATACCTAAATATGTATCTATATATATAAAAGAAAGTCGTTTGTTACAACACTTATAACTCGAGAACGGCTGGACCGATTGCCATGGTTTTTGATTTGTTGGATTTGTTTCCGTCCCGAATAGCAGAATAAGCAATAAAATATCGGATAAATTATCGAATAACAATAAACTAATTAATTAATTTTACGAATGCAAAAACCGTATGGTACCATCTGTTGACAAAACTACGCATCATTTTACGTCGAATGCGTGTCAGTTCAAGAAATTCCGATCTTGAGGTGAATGAGGAGATGCATAACCATGCTTTGATTCTGATCAAAAGATGTTGGATATCAGAAAGTGCTTAACATGCAGTATCGCCATATTGACGCTAGAGAGAAGATGCCTAATGTGTAAAACTGCCATTCTTCTTTCGCAATGGCAAGCAATAAAACATTTCTGTATTTGCAAAAGAGTTGTATTAATGTAATACTTAACATTAATGATATCCTAAAATAAGTTAAATTAAAGTAACAACGATAGTATAAGGTTGTAGGGCGAAACGAAGTTAGCCAGGTCAGCTAGTTTAATAATAAATGAATATAAATAATAAATGAATATACACAACATAACGACTCCGGCCGTCGCAGCCTCAGCGACATCAGGCCGGCCAGTAGGTGGTCAGAATGATTAAGGATTCTCTCTTTAAATTGAAGCTTATCAAATCACAAATTTTTATAATTAAAAAAAAACTATATCATTGGCTAATCTTTGACTTAATGCCCTATAACCCCTAGATGGGGCAGAGGGCGTACATTGAGTCTCCATCGAGATCACTTCACTTCGCGTGTTTCACTTCGCTCCAAGTCTTTCTGGCGCTCTCTTCCTCTCTTGGATAATCTTTAATGGAGGTTTATTAATACAAAATATCAAAAAGCATTTATGATCTAAAGTCATGTCAAGTGGAACCATATATTTGTAAAGAGTTTAAAATGTAATTATAATTTGACATTTTATAACATAAACCAACACAAATAGCACAAAAGTCTAGATTTAAACACCGTACACATTATGTTCATACTAGTACATTTTAAGGGGGTATTCACACGTAACACCTGAAGTGCCTCCAAGGGGCTATTACAGCTCCATTATGCGCTGAGTACGTCGTAATAGTCCCGTCTAGCGAGAATTATGTGTGAAAAACGCTTTAAAAATGTTTATATGAAAATGCAGAGCGTTATGAATGCGTGAATGCAAAATTATAGCAAACTTTGTAGTCATAGTTTTCTTTTGTTTTTCCTTGAATGCTTTTCTATATTTGAATTAATATACGTTCTTTTTTTAAAACACCTTCCGGCCATATCTAAAATACGTTTTTGTAAATAAGACAGTCTATGGGATAAAAATTAACAGATTACTAATTAGAAGCAACTCAGGACGTAATTTACTATGCTAACGATTGACAATTATCTTAAAAATTGATGAATGACAACTGTCAGTTATCTGTGGTTGAATTTGATATTAAGTGTAAATAGATTCATGATATGAGGAGTGTTGGCCGACTCTCATTCCTCAGGTCGCAGGTTCGATCTCCCGGCGTGCACCAATGGACTTTCTGTCTATGTGCGCATTTAACATTAGCTGGAAAGTGAAGGAAAGCATCGTGAGGAAACCGACTTGCCTTAGACCCAAAAAGTCGACGGCGCGTGTCACAGGTGACTGATCACCTACTTGCCTATTAGATTGACAAATGATCATGAAACAGAATAAGAAAAATCTGAGGCCCAGACCTGAAAAGTTTGTAGCGCCACTGGTATGGTATAGATTCATAATGTAGGTAATTAGCATATGTAATTATTAATATATTTCAAGATTAAATGCACTAAAACTGCATTGAAACGTTTAAAAGCACTTATTACTCTACTGACAAAATATCATACATCATGCTTTTAGCATAAATGTTAATTAGCGTAATTTAATTAACTTTTTACTTAGTTAATGTGAGTACATAAATTGCTGTTTTTTTAATATAATTATCGGCATCTGATGTTTAGTGCCAATATTGGTAAATAAATACCTCACCTCACCTGATGTTATGTGTTCCACCTATGGTCGGTCTCAATGCCAGAGGGCTCGTGAATGCGTTGCCGGCGTTTTAAGAATTGGTACTATTCTTGAAGGACCCTAAGTCGAATTGGTTCGGAAATACTTCAGTGGGCAGCTTCTACAGCAGCAGGTTCTACACAGAGGTGGTGCGCATGCAAATGGAATTTATTTATTTATTTTTCATCGGACGTCGAGACAGAATACGAAATTCCACCCGTATCACCTCGACGTCCGCCGTTCCACAACTGAGCGTTTTTCAAGGCAGTTTTTGCCGCGCACAACCACTATGTGGAACCAGCTGCCCACTGAAGTATTTCCGAACCAATTCGACTTAGGGTCCTTCAAGAAAAGAGCGTACCTATTCTTAAAAGGCCGGCAACGCACTCGCGAGCCCTCTGGCATTGAGAGTGTCCATGGGCGGCGGTATCACTTAACATCAGGTGAGCCTCCTGCCCGTTTGCCCCCCGTTCTATAAAAAAAAAAAAAAAAAAATTAACGACAGCTATTCTAAGACCCATTTTAATATATAATAATTTGTGCTGCCCTAAAAAAGTAAATATCTTATCTATGTAATTTCTAGTAGTATATCTATGGTTATAGGAGGGTGGAGTCAAATTCCACACTTAGACTCGTACTCGGTCCGTTGTGCGTAAATTCCTGGCTAACTAAGCCAGCCTAGCTCCTTCCAGAAGCACACCACCACCTGGGCACTTCGCAGGCTTCAAGGAGCGACCTCACTGCTCCGAGGATTTCAACACGCTGTTTAGCCACAGCATTCCAGGACTACGTGGGTGACTGATTCCTCTGCGCTGAAACAGCCTCTGCACATGGGGCTGTCCGTCGCGCCTATAACGAAATAATAGTATATATAATAGAGCGCTATATTCTCTTAGAAACTGCAATCAATAACATAATGTAGCTGAAACAATGAAAGTCAGAATAAAACTATGAAAAAACACACCTAGCCTAGATGAATGCTGAAAGCTGAGAGAAAGAAAATATGTAATGTTTTAATATTCCCATCTGCTGTTTCTTGACTGTGGTCCAAGTGTTGATGAGAAATTAAAAATATTCATTAAATTGACATAAATTTCAATAAGTTTACATCCATGACTCTAAATTTAAATTTAAACTGTGTGTGTTTGGTTGTCTTGGACACCTATTTTGTAGCATTTTCGTATTTACTCGTCCTGGATATCTAAATGTATTTATCTAAGGTGACCAACTATACTCATTTACTGAGTTTTGTACTCTTTTTTCGGCAAACCGCACTCTTTTTAAAGCCTGTACTCTGAAAGTACTCATTTGTAAAATTTAGTTTTAATAGAAATTTCCTTATGGTGTTACTGTGTCTAATGCATGCTCAAATACTTCTGACTCGTGGAAGTTGGAATATATTAATCAAAGTGGATCTCGTGAAACTCGTGATGACATCCTATTTGTAGCCTTCAAAAGTCTCTCTGACCGATGCAGCAGATCACGAAGCGTCGACTAATAAAAAGGTAGGTATGGGCTTCAGATTTCTGTATCTGTTCCATGATCATTTGTCAATCTAGCCAAGTAGATGATCAGCCTCTTGTGCTACACCGACTTTTTTGGTCTAAGGCAAGCCGGTTTGCTCACTATATTTTCCTTCACCGTTCGAGCGAATGTTAAATGCACATAGAAAAACAGTCTATTGGGTGCACAGCTTATCGAACCTACGACCTGAAGGATGAGTGTCGCACGGCGAAGCCCATTGGTTAACACATATGAATCTATTTACACAAAAAACTAAATGCGTTAACAAATAAACGATCGAATAGTCGATCGTTAACATAGTAAATTATTTTATTTATTTATTAACACTTCGTTGCATTACAGTATAAAAATTGAACATAATTAAATGAAAAGGAGGGTAACTGGCGGCCTTATCGCTTTCTAGCGATCTCTTCCAGGCAACCACTGTGAGAAAAGAAAAAAAAAATGTATTAGATTAGACAAGAAGTGTAAAAATATATATTACACATAGTTAGAAAAAAAAACTATGCAGTAAATTACGGACTTCAAACAAAATTACATCCTGAGCTGATTCAAAATAATCTGTTAAATATTTTTATCAGAAAGAGAGGATAGAGGGGTACCCCCCATGGCCTCAGAGATGAAAGTCGCACGCTGGAGACATTAGTCTCTGTAGAGTAAGTTTTATTGAACTTACTTACTTATTAACTACTATATATATTATATAGTTGCTCCCCTCACAGTATGTGAGGTAAAATGGATTTTTGTTTAGTATTTTGTAATTAGAATTTTTTATTTGATAAGTAATTCTATTGTTTTTTTTTTGTAATGTTTGTTTTGTTTAATAATCTCAATATGATCTCTATATGTTTGTCATGTTTGCCTATAAGTGCTTGTCACATTAAAAATTGTATTTTTTGTTTGTTTTTACCAATTTCTCAGTGTGCCAAGCGTTGGCAAGCTTTTCTCAATAAAAAAAAACTTACGAACGCCCTTCAGTCATTTTTAAAACTCTTATGACTTATACCATTGGAATAGTATGACGCGCGGACGTGTCATTAGTCGGCTGATGAATGCGCAGCGTTAATGTGCCTCCCATTCACAATGCGTTCAAGTCTACACTACCATGGCCGTTTTATGAAAATGTCTTATTAAAATAAAACCTTTTTCAAGTGTCTTTATATGCGTAATGCATCTAAGTGAACACGGAACTTACAGTATTGCGAGAATTCTGTTTGTATTTCAGTAATTTCACTGTAGTATTTCCGACTTAGGGTCCTTCGAGAAAAGAGCGTATCAATTCTTAAAAGGCCGACAACGCACTTGCGTATCATATAACTTCAGCTGAGCCTCCTGCCAGTTTGCCTCTTATTACATAAAAAAACATGAGGATGTTTTCGCAGTAGTTGTCAATAAATAACCAAATAAAGTCCCTTTTTTAGGAAACGGGAAATTTGACACTCCCTTGTAGCCAAGCTTCTCGGCCACAGATATGACTGATCGGGTGCCTAATAGGCTGCTCTGTAGGGGTAAAAAGGCATTTATTTCGCTAAAACAGTACTTATAACTAACTCACAAACACCTCGCTTTATTGGACCATGTTTAAGTAATGTGAATCGTTCTTAATTCGTTGCTGTTTTGCGATCATTTTAACCTATGTAGTTTATAATTGAGCAGTGTTGGCCTAGTGGTTTCAGCGTGCGACTCTCATCCCTGAGGTCATAGGTTCGATCCCCGACTGTGCACCAATGGACTTTCTTTCTATGTGCGCTTTTAACATTCGCTCGAACGGTGAAGGATAACATCGTGAGGAAACCGGCTTACCTTAGACCCAAAAAGTCAACGTGTGTCATGCACAGAAGGCTGATCACCTACTTGCCTATTACATTACCAAATGATCATGAAACAGACACAGAAATCTGAGGCTCAGACCTAAAAAGGTTGTAGCGCCATTGATTTATTTTTATTCAGTTTATTATAACTGAAATGTTAATAAATCTCTTCTGTACCTGTCCACATCGAATCTCAAACTTTCATACTAATCGAAATGAAACAATCGTGATTCATGTGCACTTTTTCCTTATTATTTATTGTCCTTTTCACTGTTTACAAGTTTTAATTGCTTTGCTTTGTTCCATTAGTTTTGTCTGAAAAACTATATGTATTATTTTGTCTTTAATTCCTTGCACTCTCTCAAATGATGAATTGTAAATTAAAATGCGCCACGTGGTTTTATTATCGAAGAAATAAATTAAATTTATAATTTTAATATTATTAATAATTTTCGACAATTTTAATATTTGAATGACAATTAAATTCAATAAATCCCTAACATATCTTCCTTTTTCCATCCCTCTAAGTCTCAGAAATCTAAAGTTTTAGATTTGACAAGACTTAAAATTAGTTTGCCAAAGAAGTTTCACTTCTGACATGTGTACTTTGTACGGCCGCACTTTTTGAAGTTATACTTCTTTAGGCCCGTTATGAAAAATGGATGAGAGTGAAATTTTACGATGCGCGCGCACCGTGACACAAATGACTCCTTTTCCAGTCGTTGATTATTTAATTGTAATTAATTATTTGCATGCAATCAAAAACTATTTTTAATAATGCCAAAGAGATATAACTTTTTACGCGCGTAGGTACATAAGTACACGCACCCTTTTTTATCCGCTGTGAGTGACTCCATCACTCATAAGCACTATCTCGTAATCTAATCTCCGTTCACTCTGATCAACATGTAAGACTACCCTGTGAGGTTTCGTACAACTTGATCCCAAAAATCGTATTGTTTCGTCCTTGAACGTCTTTAATGGGACAGTTAGCGTAAATTATTGTATTAAATCTTTCTTAGTTTGTAGAGTTCAGACAGATTAATACTTGTAACTAGAGGAAGTATCTATCTACATATGAGTTAAATATACCTAAAGTATATGTGCCGATTATTGTATGAAATATTTCTTAGTTTAGAGATTAGTTCAGACAGATAACCCTTAACTAGAGAAACTATCTATATAAGTTACTTAGTATATCTAAAGTGTATTTAAAGATTTGTATTTAAAAAATTCACTATGCAATTATGAATATTTTGCTTCATATAGAACACAGAACAACTCATAAATACAACAACCGTAACGATAAACAACAGTCGTATTATGAGATTTATTCGGAAAGAGCTCGTAAAACAAGAGAGCGACATAAATTCACTGCCATGGGCACACGCATTAGCAAAGGGATTTCCACCATATGAGAAAATATTTTCCGTTAAACGCGACGTTATTTTTCTTCGCGAATGTTGCTCTACTTTAAAATTATTTATCTATTTATGCTTGTGTCAGTTAAATGATTATATAAACGTGATTTTGTTTTTAAATTACGTGTTATATCTAAAATTAATAAAATATAATTACAAAATTTTTTAAAAGCTAGTAATAGATGAGCTCTTCGTAAATATGTTTTTGAAATATTCTTACTTCTGCTTTTTCTCTCTTCTCTTTTCCTTTGCTTTAGAATTCTACTTTTCTAGATACTAAACTATTCTAGCGGACCTGAAAGACGTTGTCCTGCATGATATTTCAAGCGATTAGGATATTAAACAAAGTATGAAAGTACTGACTGCAGCGCCATCTGCCGGGCTGATTTGTGAATCTAAACCATAAAATAGTGTATCATAAGTGTATACTACCCTAAGTGTTCTATTTTTAGTTAGTTTATTGTTTTCTTTAATATGAATAGATAGTTGGATTAAAATGATAATAGTTGGAATAAGTACTTAATTATATTATGTAAAGACAAAAAAAAATTAAAATAATTGTTACAGATACATTTCTGCGCCTGTACTTTAATACTTAATTTGACAGCCAAGAATGTATTTTATCATATTCTACATCTATAGGTTTGATTGTATTTTATCACATTTTACACGTACCCTACAAATTTGATTATTTTTCTTTACAATCACGGAAAAGCCAACAAAATCAAAGTAGAGCAAACACCACTCTCACATTACATCGTTTAACCCTACGGGCGGCCACCTGTTGCCGCCATATACGGTTTCTATGTACCCCTACGTAGGCTCTACGGGGCGTGGGTGTTTTCGGGTAAATGTCAAGAGATTTTCCGGAAGCATTCTAGAGGAAAATTGAGTTTATTTCGCTGTGACGTCTATTTATTTGGTGTTGATGTGAGAAGGGTTAAGCCTTCTCACATTACTTTTAATCGAATTAGGTGTTTGCGTTGACGAGTAATTTCCATTTGACATATGAAAAGTTTTAATTCGGTGGGATAAGTTAATCGAGGCTTTTAAATAAAAATTATCTTACGCGATATTCGTGTTAAGTGTTGTTAACTATAAACTTAATTATTTAAAGAATATTCTGTCATGTGTATATTCACACTGTATAGCTAGCTATTTGGTGGGGAAGGGTTAAAAGGAATGTTGACTGTAATTACCATCCTCGGCCTAAAACGTTCAAATTACTACGTTCTAAACCTACAATCTCCTTTCTATAGTTCGATGCCCACTGAATACAATAGAAATTTGACCGTGCCCACCATGTACGGTTTAAGCACTTGCCCAGTACCGTACAACCAAAGGCCGAGAATAAATTTAAAACTTACTGTCGAACCGGGAATCGAACCCGGTACCTCACACCCACCACGGCCTCATACAAAGACCGTTTGGCTATGAGGCCCTTACTGTATAGCTATTTGACTTGACTTGACTTATCGTCCTATAACCCCTAGATGGGGCAGAGGTCACCACCAAGCCTTTCTGGCTCTCTTTGCCTCATCTGCAACTGTACGACGCAAGGTTTGCTTGAGACGGCCATGCTTCCAATTTCCTTGGCGAGTTCCTATCAAGCGCCTGCTTGGGAATCTCGGAGTAAATGGCTTAAGCATTTTCACTAGCATCGCTTGATCTGCTGAGTACAGCTATTTAATAATAATATAAGCCTATTGTCTCTAGTGAGTCGGTGAGGCCGACAACCTATCTGTTTGCCCAACTTTGGCAAAGGCCTCCTCCATTTCTTTCCACTCTGCTCTGCTCGGTTTTTATTTCGTCTTTCCATCTTCGAAACTGTCTACCTCGTTTTCTTCTCTTATTTCTTGGGTACCAATATATGATCTTTTTGTTCCACTTTCCTATACCTTTTATATGAACTTCCTGATTTAGCATGGTTCTTTTCGAGTACAACGTTTTAAACCTCATTAAATGTATATACCAAACACATACAATTTAGATTTACATTTAAAAATACACAGAACAATATTAATATTACAACGAGATAGACTTTACAAAGACCCTTAAACAATTAAGAAAAACTTTACACAGAGTCTAATCTCTATTCTCTATATAAGCGTAGAATATAAATATACCAATTTCAAACCATAACCACAGACTTCATTACCATAATTCCGAAGAAAATATTGTTTTATCTGTACCGGATCTCTGTCTTGCACCGAAACTGAAGCAATTACTCACACGTCCTTATGGATTAATGTTCCACACACGTTCATATTTCGTGACTTTAGTAATTTATGGTGTGGTGTAAGCTATGAACTGTATAGCTTAAGAACCCCACTTTGACCCTTGTACCCTTTTTGACAGAAAATGTTAAAACATTTCACTTTTAACTAAGTGCTTACCGCCGCACATTGACACCTGCAACACCAGGACGTTTGCAAGTGCGTTGTCTGCCTTTAAGTTAGTGGTAGGTTCATCTTTTGAAGGCCCTAAGCAACTATTTGGAAATACCAACTGAAATCGAAAATAGGTTCCCTATAGTGATGGCGTACCATGGCCACATATGGCCAGAAGTGTCTCTTCGCTCTGTCGTGGAAACCAGGCATGAAATTGAGCTGTAGGTTATCTGAAAAGTTTTTTGGAACTACTATATCTCTACGCATAGCCAAAGGATCAATACGTACTGAAAGAACAGGGGCGTCGACGAAGAATCTTGTTGATTAATTGTTTTACTTGTACCTTTAAATTAAATAAAGCAAAAATTTAACCATGTATTTTAATGGTATAACCCAGAAAGACAACTTTCTGTAAATCACACTAAGAGTATTATATCAGTTTCAACTGTAGTGTAAATACGTTTCAATTAAGCAAAATGTACAGTGCCACATACTAATTTTCTTGGCCGGTAAGAGCGTCGCTGTCATGGATGTTAGTATTGCCAGTAAATAAAAATTTACCATTAAAAAGGGAATAATTTGAAGTCATGCAACTTAATAAAACAATGAATACTAGTATCTAGAAAATACAGTTCTCGGCTTAAATAAATGACACAAACTTAGGAACAACTAATATGATAGCTGTTATTACCTGTACTATTAATATAACATTTTTTAAGAAACCTAGCAATCAGAACCGATCGATAATTAAAACTTTATCACTGTAATTAATAATGCAAGTTTTTATAGATTTTTGTTAGATGTTAAGTTATTTTTGTACGCACCAAAATGGCGACGATAGTACCAATTTCTATCGCCGCTAAATAAAGTATGTAGCACTGTAACTTTATTTTATCTGTATTGGTCTAGTCTTGTCAAGTCCCTAAAATCGTCCGTTTTGGAATATTTTTTCTTTCTATGTGCGTTTAACACTTGCTTGTAGGAGGCAATCATGCCTTAAATCAATCTAAAGCCATTCTTTAAAACTTCAAAGTAGCATTGAAAATCGCCTCAATCCTTTGTATTAAACCGTTTTCCACATTTTTCCTTAATAAGACCGCACACGTTGGTGCTTGTTCTAATTCTAATGTCGTTAGTATGAAAAATATAATATGACGTATGTGTGCCGCATAATGTATGAGCCGCTTTGATTGTTGAGGGACGAAATCAACTTCATACTTGATCGACTGCAGGTCTATTAATAGTAAGAAATTTAAGACATTATAGTACTTAAATAATAAATATATTTTAGTAACAATATTATTTATATATTAAAAATTTCCATATAATATGCAATTTTTAACCCTTATTTTGTTAAAGAACAAATGGGCAGGAGTCTCACCTGATGTTAAGCCCATAGACATTCGAAACGCCAGCGGGCAGCGGGCTCGCAACTTCGTTGCCTTTTAAGAATTGGTACGCTCTTTACACAGGTAAATAAAATATTAAAAATATCATGTCTTTAATTTGTTCAAAACATTAACTAATCGACGGTTTCTTAACATCTTTATCACATAAATAATTAAAGTCTCACAATCATCTAGTCACACTACAGATCATATCAGTTTTATACGGTAGATCAAGTTAGAACTTAAATGTGACTTAGTGTCACCGCGCCGTTTAAAATATTCCCACAATCGATCAGCGACTATCTTTCTTAAAAGCTTTATCTCTGTATTTAATACTAGCTCAATATTTGAACCATTAGTGAAGATAATGTCTTTAAGATATGTGATTTTTAGTTATCCAGACGTACGATAAAATTTCTATGATCAATTGACTGCGGAAACATTGGTGAGCTGAACTATTTTAATAATTAATTGCAAGAATATTGTACTGTATGTTATGGTGGTACAATCTAAAGTTCGCATATTCTGTCACACATATTGAGTAACATACATTATGAGTCATATCATTATTGTCAAATCATATATTATATGAAGTAATGAAATAACACATTATTAAAGTACTATATTATTACGTTATCAAATTTATATTTATTATAATATTTCACGCAAATAATCATAACTAGAATTATATTTTTTCCAGAACTAGTACAGTTATCAAAATACTATAATTTAAGATTAATTCTAAAGTCACCATATAATCATCACCCTCAGAAAATCTAACAAGTGCAACGTTGATCTTGTCACCGCTATCAATAATATGTGGTAGCGATACTTGACAACTGACATGACGTCGATAATACTAACGTCTTGTCATATACATGGTGTGTTCAAGGATATCATTTAAATGAAGGCAATCGATATTACATTTGATTAATACTCTAAGATAGTGGTTTCCAACGTGGGGCTATTCGAAGATGTATTAAACTTATTTGTTTATTAATTAGAATTTTAATTTTTTCATTACACGTTTTACTTACTGTATATCGTTAACAAGTTCCCAGTAATTTCTTCCTAAAAAGGAAAAATTATAGGTGTCACTTATGTTTCTGTAATTTAATGAGAATTTTTTTAAATTAAAAGTTATATAATGTTGAATAATAATAAGAATTTTAGTAAGGCTCAGGCAAGACATGGCACAAAAGAGGTTCTGAATCACTGCGCTAAGATGACCTGCTACTGTAATAAAAAAAAACAATTGTTAATCTAATAGGTAAGTAGGTGATCAGCCTTCTGTGCCTGCACGCTGTCAACTTTTTGGGTCAAGGCAAGTTGGTTTCCTCACGAAGTTTTTCCTTCACCGTTTGAGCGAATGTTAAATGCGCACATAGAAAGGCAGTCCATTGGTGCAAAAACTTACGACCTCAGGGATGAGAGTCATACGCTGAGGTTTCAAGTATTACGTCACGCAATTTTCGGGGATTATTGACCCCCCCCCCCCATGTAACGCGCCGTAACGGTTTTTTGTACCCAAGTATACTAAAACGTTTCGTGACCTAGTGACTCTTTATACCTAAAAGGTTCCATTATGTAAAGTACTGGAAAGTCAAAATAATAATAACAATAACGCGTAATTCCATCCCCGCCCTGTATCGGAACGTTTTACAAAAGCAAGCCACTAGGCCAACACTGCTCGTATTCACTGCTTATATAATATTTAGGACAATATTGTAACAATACAATACTAACCTTATATATAGACTTATGTGTCAGTTTGAATAAATAAATTATTATTATATTATTAAAGTTTTAAATGCTTAGAATAAAAACACTCCGTATACATAACAGTTAGTGTCGATGTGAGTTGTCCATTGTCTAAAGATAAGAAACAAATTAACGGGCATTTATCTTTTATCTAAGCTTTTTGTCCAAACTAATGATTCTTGGATTATAAAATCTATTATTAATCCTTGAGATTTTATTATTAATAAAGCTTTTTATAAATTTGACGAATATTTAAATGATCCTTGGGATTGATTTGTCCTTCAAACAATTTGTATGACTCCAAACTTAGCGATTAAAAAGAGTGGCGGAGAGTTTCTTACCAGTTCTTCTTGCCCGCTCTACGTCCTTGACTTGCGAACTGGTAAATTTAAATGTAAAGTGTACTTGTTTACCTATATGAATAAAGTGAATTAGACTTTGACTCTATTTATAATACATAGCTTTTTACCAACTACGTAACATGACTGCATGGGCAAAGCATACTACAAGATATTTTAGTTCCGACTTTTAAGGGACTTTTCAGTGCAGAGCAATGTTGGTCTGGCATCGGCGTGCAACTCCCTAAGGTCTTAGGTTCGAACCCCGGCTGTGCAATGGACTTTGTTTCTATGTGCGCAATTAACATTCGCTCGACCGTTGAAGGAAATCATCGTGAGGCTTGCCTTAGACAAAAAGTCGACGGCGTGTGTCAGGCACAGGAGGCTGATCACCCACTTGCCTATTAGATTGACAAATTATACAGATAGACAAATGATGAAATTTCGAGGCTTAAACCTAAAAAGGTTGTACCGCCACTGATTTATTTATTTCATTATTTCAGATTGAAATTTTTTACTAAACATTATCCAGCATATGTTTTGTTTTAATTTATTTTATTAAAGCACACCACATCATATATGTCTATAGATATATTTCCTTTTAATGATATATTTTAGTTTATGTTAAGTTTAGTTATTTATTTCAATGTATATTATTTTATTATTATATGTTTTGTATTCATCTGTAAATCAACATGTTAAAACTTTTGTCTATAGTATAATACCATATAAGTTACAATATCAATCCTAAAAAATATGACAATAACAGTGACCGTAATATACAAAAAATTATAAAATTATTACAGATCCAAAACAGTACAATATTTATTGAGTAAATACTTATTTAAAAATATTAATTCGCCCACATTAAGTACCAGATAGGTAAAAGCCTTGTTTTTATAAACCCACTACCGAAAATATCAATAATCTATAGGTATATGAAACAAAAGCCTGCGCGTGACATGCAATACCATTATAATACAATTTATTAGAGCCGTGAGACATTGTCCTAGGTTCTGTCATATAAATCAAACCGAGAATTTTATCTTGTACATAACTTATATGTAAGATTGTATACGTCCCTTATGAGTATTAAAATATGTTTCTAGGATAAGTTCCTTTACCAGTAATTCATTCAATCACAGAACTAAACCTTACGGAAACAAAAAACAAATGAATGATATTAAAAAAACAATTTAATTTTACAAACAATAATCAAACTTAATAACTAACCTTAAAATATAATAACTAAAATATATAATTAAAAGGAGTCCCTTTAGGCAAGGTTCCGAAGATACTGACAGCGTTCCCCCTTTCAATTGCTAGACTAATTATTTGTCTGAGGTAGCTGCCAGCTCCCTAGACCCCTGCATTTGCAGGCTTTAGCTTTTTCAGCCGCATTACAAGCCGCACCAGCTCTGTTGTTGGTTCCATGTAAATGGGAAGGGGCCAGCGTGTCTGAACAGGTTGCATCCCATACCAGCACCCGGCGCATCTTCCATGGAATCAAACTCATACCGTCCGGTCTCTTGCCATCGTCTCTTGCAATTCCAGTCGGCTCAAGTAGACTTGGCACGTTGATGGTAGCAAGGGACCGGCGTACATATCGTTGAGTGCGGCATGTCTCGAGAAGCTGCCAGCATTTTTTTGGCATGACAGTCTGTGATGTCCTAGCTTGTCCACATCACTGCCACTGCCATTTATGAGGAGTGCAGCCCAGAACTCCAAACCGTAGACAGGTTATAGCTTATTAAATACATAAGATACTATATACATATAGCGATATAATAAAAACATAATGTTTTTAAACGAAATTACGTTATATGTACTATTTAATATTTCTTATTTAAATCGTGTTGAGAGCCGATTCTTACTAAACAACCGTAATAGGGAAACGGACGATTAATACTTGAAATGTGCCCTAACGACTTGGTAGTAATTAGAGACAATAAACAATATTAAGGAAACATTATTGTGTAACTACCATCAATTCAATGGACTTCCAAAATAGCTGCGTACAAATTAGCGCGCCCCTATTTGACGGGCAAATAGTGAGATGTCGATATTGTAAAGCTACGTTCACAATGAAGTCAAAAGGTTATACTTTTGCTCCACAGCTTAATCCGGAGCCAGGGCCAGTTACAACCACAACACACACACATTACACACTTAAAAAAAAAACTTTTTTTTGTTTCCTTAATTTTTTGTTATATTTCTGTTTTGGTTATTATTTGTATTATCTTGTGTGTTTCTGTGTGTGTCGTTAGTAATAAATGTTATTTCTATGTCATTGTCTATTTTGAAACCAATTCAACTTAGAGTTCTTCAAGAAAAGAACATGCCAATTCCTAAAATCCCGAGCACGAGCGAGCCCTCTGGCATTACAATGTCCATAGGCGGCAGTATTAGTATATAATTAACATAGGGTAAACTTCTTGCCCGTTTACTGTGCTATACAAAAAAATCTTGGACCTTATACTCAGAAACACGCTTACGAAGTTTATCCCGCCACTAAAGATATATACAACTTCTCGAACTTAGGGGCATTCTGATCGAGGATTCTTCCTTTCGTATAGAAACAATGTTCACCATCTTACCTCCATGGTGTTTTGGCCCTAGATTTTTGCATCAGATCAATGATCCTGACACAAGTCAACCCTTTGGGCTTAATACGCCGCTATTTAAGATGTTTTCTTCACCATACAAGTGTTAATTATGTGCATGGAAAGCGTGTCCTGTTGGTGACACAGCCAGGTTTCAACAACTCTTGATGTACTAGTGTATTTTTGCCTGTGAACTAATTCATGATTTAGAACATTAAAACTGTCTTCCATTATTTACATGTGCATTAAAAATGTTAAGTAAATACAGTTTACAGGGTCCTGAATTTGAAAATATTCATTTAAAGAAAAGACTTATTTACCGGATTGAAATTATGTATTATTATAAACTTATAATTATTTTACATAATTTAAAAAAAAACGATGTTTTGCGTGGTCACGGTGACACGGTTTATTCATATCTATCTGAACTGATACCACCAAGCCATGTGTACACATCCTAACAGATCTATTAAAACTACCGGCCGTAACTCACCCGTGTCCCGTCCCCGCGGCGTTTTGTCGCGCGACACGACTGTTGAAACGACAATTTGTCGCGAGATAGTGCGACACGGCGACATGTGTTATTATTTACGTCGGACGCTATCAGTGCCATTGTAGCCGCGGTCTATGCGTTAGAGGTGAAATTCCTTTGAATTCCTTTAAGCATACGAAATATTGTTTTGAGTGCAGGAGTTCGAAATTTAAATATAGACAGTAGTAGACATTTAAATTTAGAATTAGATATTTAAATTTCGAACTCCTGGTATGTATTTTGGTATCAAGAACTAAATAAGTACTATTAATACCGGTAACGTACCTTTAGGTATCCGCAAATGTTTAATAAAGGAACACACTACAATCCGGAATTGTTCAGGTCACTGATCCTCAAGCATTGTCCCCAAGGCCCTTTAAAGTCATGATCATTTCATTAAAATAAAATAAATAAATCAGTGGCGCTACAACCTTTTTAGGTCTGGGGCTCAGATTTCTATATGTCTCATGATCATTGTCAATCATATAGGGATGTACGTGATCAGCCTCCTGTGCCTGACACCCGCCGTCGAGTTTTTGGGTCTAAGGCAAGTCGGTTACCTAACGATGTTTTCCTACACTGTTAAAAATGTTAAATGCGCCCATAGTCCATTTGTGCACAGCTGTGGATAGAACCTACTACCTCAGGGATGAGAATTGCATGCTGAAGCCACTAGGCCAACACTGTTTATTATTAAATGTAATATTCATCCCAATGTGACTTCTATTCAGTCAAACAGTTTCATTAGAAAACCATTTTCAATATGCGTTCCTAAATCGTTTAAATATAGAACAATATTTATCAACTCAATACCGTGGAGTAAAATTATATACACTGAAATAACACTATTTTGGAATTTCGAACACATTGTCTATGCCCTTATAATCGTGACCAATCTAAAATAATACACATACGAATACAAAAACAATAATGCCGGTGACATCGCAGTAATAGCATAAATCACAGAGTTATTACAGATTACTGGCCAAGACAAAACACAAGTTACACAATAATATGTTATTATTCCGGTACAGCGCTGCATTTATCTGTGTGCGCTGTTTTATTGTGCATGCTCTATGTATATTTTCTATGCTCTGTGCTCGAGATTTTGGCATCTGGTTTATTCTATGTATTATTGTTTTTGCAAGATAAGGGGAGGACACATAGGTGGCCAAAAATCTTGTGGAACAGATTTCTGGTTGCTCCATTAATACGGATAAGAAATTTAATGTGGGTGAATACACTCGTAAGAGCAGTGTTTAGTTGGTCGCTCTTGACGTCTTCAATCCCCTGAGCAGCAATGCATTGTCTATGTGTGCATTTAACACGCCCGTACGGTGAAGGAAGACATCGGGAGGAACCCGGCATGCCTTGCTTTGACTTAAAGAGACTACATACTTGCCTATATAATAAATGATCACGCCATAGATACAAAAAACAGATGCCCAGACCTCAAAGGTTATCAGCCCTGTTTTTTTAGAATACCACATACCATCCAGAATTAACACTCACACGCGTTACAAATCACAATTCTATAATTTTAATCGTTTAATAATTTGAAAATTCCAAATTGAATTTAAAAAATTTCTTTTATCTGGTAATGTCAATTCTTTTTTCAAATTTAATTAGAATTTTTTTAAATTACCACAGAGCATTATGACAACTATAAATATTAACATAGCTTCAAGACTTGGGTTAGAACTGTATGAGGATATATTATCTGTTGTATTTGAAAATGGAATGGCAAACAAACAATTAGACATAGAAAGTATTTGAAACCAAATGTGCTTATTGTTCGCGGTCTAATTAGTAAGATCTTGTTGACATTTGGCTCATGTGTAACAATAGGCCAAATTGCTAATTAACGCTACTAATTGCGACAAAACGAACATGTATTTCATAGAACTGTTCAGTGATTCATTGGACGGCGATTTCAAAGTATTTTCTTAGTTAACATTATCTCCAAAGTCCAGCACTGTACGACCCTATACGAATGTTTGCCTGAGATTGTCGCCTTTTACTAACATACGTCTTATTCTATGTGCTATATACTTAGTGCTAAGTAGGAGTCCCGAAATTAAAGATCAAATCTCTCACATCAAATGTAAAATCAAAGCTGGAGTTCGAACGTACGATTATATTAGTTCTTTAGTCACACTATTAGCCATTAAAACTATTAGAAAAGATTAATGAATATCAAAATGTTGTCTGTTCATCTAATAAAAATAACTTAATTGTATAATACCTTTAAAGAAAACAATTTATGAAAAATAATTGTAAATTTATAATAATACATAACTTCACTCCGGTAAAAAAAGTGTTTTCTTTAAATGAATTTATGTCAATAAAAGACAATACTATGTATAATACTTTTACTTGAAATTAGGCCATACATTAAAGCTGTAAATAATTAAATAACAACACAGTAAAATACTTTTTTATGTTCCCATTATGTCAGTGAAAATGTATCCCTTCTATGTATCTAAAACTTAAATTTATTTATCCCCCAATCAAACACACCTCCAGGTCAAGTATGATGCGTGCGCATTATTACAAGTATAATAAAATTCGAATTTCAAATCGAGATCTGACCGAGACCGCCATTCCAGTGGTCACGTCCACAGATCATAATGACATGACCTTTGCTTCGTAGCATACGAGATTTAAGAGGTTAATTCAATTTTTTATTGGAACTAGTAGTTGCGTGATTTGCCTGATCTGTTAGGCTGCGTTTAGAGTGGATTAAACTTTCATAGAAATTATTCATTACGTAAGCAAGAGGTTGTTAGAGATTCTTAGATTTCTTCTAAATGCTCCACCAATTTATTGAGTACCAATGTTAGGAAAACAGATTGATAGGTACATTCTTTGTATCACTAGGACCTTCTTTGGACTAAATGTCTTGATAAATAGAACATACTGCATGAGCCCGCTTCCAGCATTTCTCCAACTGTATGGGCCTGAAGAATATTTCAAATCCCGGAGTAATATCATGGAGCTCAAGAACTATCCTCCGCCTGAGGTCACTAATTCCACATGATTTCGGTTCCGTTACCTCAGTTCTGCACCAGAACTTGATATATTTGTGTGAGAGAACTCTGATACGAATGTAAGATGTTTTGATGACTGTTTGGTATAAATAAATAATGTAAATTAAAAACCAATATTTTCGTACTAGCGCATTGATCGTGAGCTAGTAAGTAAACCATGAGCTTTTAAAAACAATTTTTTTTGGTCAATTAACCTTTAATCTCAGTGTACAACCAGCCTTAGATAAGCATTCTGATATGCTAAGCTTGGCATTTAGTTCCGCGCGTATCGCCTTTGTTATTGCCTTAATAGAATTCACCTACAGTTACATTGTATGTTCTATATTATTTCAATTTAATTTCATATTACGCATTGTCCGATTCTTATTGTAAGATGTAATTCTGTTTTCATTGTCATTACAAATGCGTTTTGTATTGTGAAAGTTTTAATTTAGTTTAGTTTTATCTATGAGGAAAAATGTATGGTGATCGCTGATTACAATTGCACTGCCATTGTCCAACAAAGTGTCTCGGATTTAAAACGTAAGAGCTAAAGTTGAGCACAAATGCTTTGCAAGCGTGTCCTGCCATCGTGCTTTTGTGGAAATGATTACACTTGATCACGTGACTTTGCTAAGTACTTGGTGTAAGTGTTAGTATATGTGCAAAGAATTAAGTTTAGTTTTGCTAGTGTTCTAGTATATTTTGTATTTATCAATTTCTCTTTGTCTTGAGCAACATTCATCCCGTTCTTCTCTGCTAGTTCTATTACGTCATCTATCCATCTTTTCTTTTGTCGTATACTTCTTTCCAGTAGGTCCAGTCCATTTTGCTGATACAAGTGACTATCTTTTATCCCGCGCTATAGATATATGGCCTGCGTCCGTTTAAACCTTAGATGAACATCTGGAATTTTGTAACGAATGTCAATTTTCATTTTTCTTCGTCTTCAGCAACATTCATCTAGTTTTACTCCGCTAGTTCTATTACGTCATCTATCTTTTCTTTTGTCGTACATTTCTTTCCAGTAGGTCCAGTCCGTTGTGTTCATCTTTTATCGCGCCCTCTAGATATTTGACCGGCCTCCGTTTTAGCCTTAGATGTACATCTGTAAGTTTAGTTATGAATGTCAACCAATATATAGTAAATGTCAGATTTTACAATTCAATACGTTGATTGCAAAAGTCCAATTCTAAAATATAATTTAATGTAATAAAGCTCCACAACCTAAACAACCTTTTGTTTTAATTACACGACAAAATAAAGTGGGAAAGAAAATTTAAATCAAGTACTCTGTTCTAGTGTCGAACTAGTTGTCTATATAAAATCAATGTGCCTCTAATGGTACCATATGTTATGTGTTGGCGCTAATAAGCGCAGCGACGGGACATCGTGTTCGGTTTATTGCTCTTGCTTCTTAATCGAAATAAACATAACTGTTATCTTAAGAATATTGTACACTATTTTTGAGGATTTAAATTTATCTAAGAACTTATAAGTTTAGTAAACTTAATTGCAATACAATAACAGGTGTTCAAGTACACAATAAAAACACTTTACGGTCTTACTGCTTGTGTTGCTTAGTGGCTTTAGCGCGCGACTCTTATACCTGAGGCCGTAGGTTCAATCCCCGCCTGTGCACCAATGAACTTTTTTTCTATGCATCCTTCTAAACATCGTGAGGAAACCGGCTTGCATTAGGCTTAGACCCAAAAAGGTGATGAAACATTTACAGAAACCTAAAATTGTTGCAGCTCCATTGATTTGTTTTATTTTTACTGCTGCAAGCAGTTTCTTCTAGACATCCCAAACTTGAATAATAATATAATAAATTTCAAATCATATACTTAATAGTCTGTGGTTAAATAGCTTTTCATTGGGGTAGATACTAAAAATATTTGTTCAAATACAACACCCATTCACACATACTTAATGTCTTATAAAACGTTTGATTAGTTGTAAAGCTAAACCTTTTATCTCAATAAGCAATTTTTAACATGTACCACTAATTGTTATCTAGTTACCCTAATCATAGGGACTCTCCAGTGTGGGGACTAGCGATAATTATGTCACAACCTATTTGCCGTTAATGATGTTTTAACCCTAATAATAATAATAATTATTATTAGGGTTTGTTCTAACCAGTATTTCAGTTTCAATATTGAGTTTCCGTACGTTCTTTTCGTTTATATGATGATACTACATCTATTTAAAAAAATTACAGCTAAGTTTCGATTCATATTTATATAATGTCTGATTATTTTCAATCCAATTATTAAAGATATTATTTTACAGTGTACAGGGTTTCCTAATATAAAAATCAATTGCAAATCGATGATTTGTTGTTGCTCATAGGGAAGTGTTAATGTAGCGATGTCTAAAACATCGCGGATATATTATGTAAAACGAAAACCAAATTAAATTCCCTTGTACCAATAAATGTGGACACGCAAGGCTGTTGTAACTCGCTGTTAGGATTTAGAGAAATTTGTTTCTTTATAAATAGTAATACTATGGGTAAGTCTTAATTTTTAAACGACTTCAAATGAATTGTATGTGTTTATTTGTGTGTTTTTACGTGTTACGGTAGTAAATTTAATTTTTTTTTTTAACTGATTTTTGAGTCGAGTTTAGATGTAGATTTATGTGTTAACATGTTTGTTACATTCACGTGCCACGCAAACGCGAAAATAGTCGTTTTTTTTTTATTTGAAAGTGCGTCGTACAAAGTACACATGTCAGAAGTGAAACTTCTTGGGCAAACTAATTTTTAACTCTTGCTCATATTTCACAAATCTAAAACTTTAGAATTCTGAGACTTAGAGGGAGGGAAAAAGGAAGATATGTTAGGAATTTAATGAATTTAATTGTCATTAAAATATTAAGTGTCGAAAAATTAATACAAATAATACATTTAATTTTTTAAATTTATTTCTTCGATAATATAAAAACGTGGCATTTTAATTTACAGTTCGTCATTTGTGATTTCAATAATTTTTTTTTGCATAAAATATAAAATACCTATATTTCATAAATTTTCTTCACGAAATTTTTATTTTAAACATTTTTTTTTCTGTAATTCGCCCTTCTTACTCTCTCTGCCTTTTCTTCGACAAAAACGCTGCACATCTTCGTGACCGTCCGTAAAAATTTTACCCTCATGCGCCAAAGAAGTTTCACTTCAAAAAGTTAGATGGACATCTTACACCATTAAACAAATAAATATAAAATTTATCTATACGCCATTTCCCGCGATAACTAAAGAGATAAAACCACACCAACGCTAAATAAAATATAGACCCCAATAAAACTTATCTCATATCAAACAATTTGCAATTCTTACCCCACATGTTATCCTAACATGCCTCCTTATCAGACTTGTCGTCATCCACTTAAGTATGCCATTCAATCACCCAATAATGTGCAATACACTGTGTAACAATGTCACCAAGAATTTCCCCTTTTCGCAGAAAAATCCAAACACAATTTACACTAGCACCAACGAAAAATGAACTCTACTACACCGTTTTAGAGGTACTTACCCTCTAGCGCACGATCGCTGAATTTTTTTTAACTTAAAATAGAACGTGATTTTTCTATTCCAAAGCTTCAGAAGAAACACAAGCTAATTTTAAAGAAATAAGGTTCAAAATGCTTTAACAGTAAAGTTCAAAGATTGACTCGGGTAACAAGGGGTAAAAGGGCAAACAGCGTTCCAAGTGAGCACATGAGAGGGACCAAAATATGTGGGAAAATCGGATATAGACGTTTATGGTTGGATTTTTCGCGTGATTTATTCGCGACAGATCCGAGGGCCTAATACGACCGGATTTATTTGACCTTCAGCCCTGACGGAGTTTATAGAAAAGTGTTCGTTCGTGTGAGTTCTTTCTAGAATGGTTATTGTTCACTAATACATTGTTGGTACAGGCACATCGATTACCACTTACTCGACAAAGGGGACGACGTATTTATCTTTTTACATTTGACATGATTTGCTACCAATCGTGTATTGGGGAATTGAGTGAAGTGAAAGTAATTTTATTTATGATTCACACACTTATGTTAACTTAGTATCATATTTAAATAATGTTTAGTGCCAATTATTTTTATGAATATACAATTATACATAGACATAACATTTATTACTAACGAAACACACACACACAAAATATTAAAAATAATCAAAAAAAAGAAAGAAAAATAACAAAAAAAAATTATGGAACAAGCTTCATTTTGAATGTGTAATGTGTGCTGTGGTTGTTACTGGCCCTGGCTCAGCATTATGCTGTGGAGCAGACATGATTCACTTGTCATTCTGCCAGAGACCACAAGTTAATTTGCGTCTCAGACGCTAAAAAAGAAAATAATAATAGTTCATATAGAGTTTAAAAGCTGTGGGCACTAATACTCTCCCTTGAGAAACACCCGTAACAAATTTAATCAATCTCCGAACTTTACCGCACTAGAACCCAAATCTAGATGACCTATTCATCAAAGCTTGACTTTTAAAGCACTTTACATACAGGTCGTTAGTATTCGATAGCGGAACAGTAATGCTAATGCGTGGCTGTAAAATGACAGGAGATCGCAATTAGTGATAGTACTCAATGCACTTGGTATAGGCTAGACGCCTGGTGGCTATTATATTGGTGCTCTAGTGAAACCTACGTTTAATAGCTGATATATGATAGTAGAGTCTTTAAAAAGTTACCAACTTTAAGTCGCGTTGATACTCATTTGGTATGGGAGAGTATTTAGACCATACGTTTTGACAATAATTATAAAGACATTATGGTAATTAATATGACATTTGCAAGCGTATTTTATATGGCCGATTGAGCGGTGTTTTTAAATAACTAATCAATCTGAATGTACCACTTTGTTTGCAAATAAACGATTTATTATTATTTGTTTAATATAGATGCAAATATTTACTGGAGGTTCCATGGAACAATGATTATAGCCCGGATCCAAGATTTAATTCACGTAAAAACTATAATTGTGAAGAAAATAAATGAATAGTATACATGTATTTGGGTTTTCAGGATTTTAAATACTAATATGAATAAAAGTAAAATTCTTAGAATCTTCTAATATTTTCTTCTATCCGTCAAGCCGTCTCTGCAGCACTGGTGCCACGGTGGAATGCGTACTTGTAAATAACGCGATATTTCGTATTTTCCATTTTATAAATGGAGTGACGGAAAAAATAAAACGGGATGATGAAATGAATCATGGTTTTCGAAAAACAAATGCACGAGTATATTGCTGTAAAAATTGAATTTTGAATTCCTAACCAAACAGCTGGGTCCATAGAGTCACTCTTCATGATACATATTTTTTAATCGAATGTCTAAAGAATAGGCCCCCAACATGTGTGACAGGATCTCATTGTTAGTGCGCGTCTGATTGTAGATAACGGCCGACGTTAAATCGCAGACACGTTTGCAGGTTCCGCAATCTAGATTTTGACTAAGCTAGTTTCGGTTAACTGATTGTGGAATCGATAAGTTTAATTAAACGTTAGCACAATGCTTTGGACGTAAGTGGATTATTATGCGATTAGAATTTTAGTTTTGTCGATAACATCTAGTATTAACTGGTTTGCTGAACAACTGCAATTTTAAAATATGCAAATGATATTTTAAAACAATATATTTATATGAGAAATATTAGTTTTTATTCCTTAATATATATGGTTATAATAATAATATTTTAAAATTGGTAAATTGAAAATTGAAATAGGCTTAAAAAATATAGAGAGTATTTTGTGCTTTTTGTTGACTTTATTTGGGTTATTACCTTTTCTTTTTATGGACCAGGGGCTCACTTGATTTTAAGTGATAACGCCTACCCATGGACACTCTAAATGCGAGAGGGCTCGCGAGTGCGTCGCCGGCCTTTCATCTCAGGCCAAATTCAGCCGCTACAAATTCTTGTAGGTCATGCAAAGAACAGGCACAGAATTCTTCATCTGTTTTCTCTTTCCGGCTAAGACATTTATTTATCATTCTTACTTAAAATGAAGTGAATAAATACCTGGACCTCTGGACACTTAATGCTAGACCGCTCGCGAGTGCGTTGCCGGACTTTTATATAATAAGTTACACGAGTTTTACATGTTTTAACAATATTATAAAAGCGATATCGCTCCGTCAACTATAAATAATACCAATATTAAATTTGAATCGTAAGACAAAAGCTTGTTAATACACCTGTAAGTTTATGTGATTGTTAATTGTAATTTTATTCATTTAAAGCGCTTTAATTACAATAACTTATTGCACTGACAGTACAGAACTATTGAAAGTCGTAATGCGCGTTCGGAAGCAGGCGTGTTATAATTAGTTAGTCTAAGTTATAGACTTTTATGTATATATTAAAATTATATATACTTTATATTTTAGTTCAATAAAAATAACTATCTACTACTAGATAACTATCTAATAAAAATAACTAACCTACGACCTCGGGGATGAGAGCCGCACGCTGAAGCCACTGGGCTAACATTGCTCTTAATTAATTGTAATGAATTTATTTACTTAATATTATAAGGAGAATAAACAAATTTTTGTTTATTTATGTATTTTTTAATACAGATGACCCCTACATAGTATCTCCCCTTTTCTTTTATTAGAAACTAGGACTTTATTTACCGAGCCCGAGGGAAAGCTACTCCGGAAATATCCTCATGATATTTATCGCGAGCCGGACCCCGTTGGCCGACGGGACTCGCGTACCTCTTCTGCTATTCATCTTACTGACATATTTGACAATTCTATTGCAGAATTTTTCCAGCTGTGCAGTTTATTTATACTTGAAAACTCGTTGCAATGTAAAGGTCTATTAGTTAGTTATCTATTTAGTTAGCAAACTTAATGTTTCAAATGTGATTTATGTGTTTTATTGTATGCTCAATGAGACAAAAAGATACGGAAAGACATGATAAAAAGCGAGGAAAAGTTAAAGTCATATAATAAGGAATCTTTTGGTCTTTGAAAGGAATATGTCTGTATGGTATTTATTAATTTATAAGTAATCTTACAGCTATTTTATATTATAAATGAAAACACTTACACAATATACAAAGCCAAAACAGATTACATTAAACAAAGTAACACACAGAAACAGAAAACGTCAATTAAAAAAGAAAACGGAAAACGTAAACAAGCTAAAACTTAATATTTTAAAGAAAATACTAAATTGTTACTTCTGCTAAATATAGTCAAAGTCCTTCCTTTGGTAAGGGGAAAAATATCCACTTCATAAATTGTATTTTAGTTAGCTAAAGCATTGGCGAATTACGCAGATAATTCGTGTTTATACGGCGTGTATTAGTGCGTTTAGGGTTGTTAGCTATTTCTCACAACTTGGCCTACAAAATCTAATGAATCAAAGCCTAGAGCAAATCTTTAGCTCAATACATCATCTAGGTATCGGTAATTATTGCCTCAAACCATTTCAAACTTCACTATTTATTTATATTTGCATTTATTGGTAGCAGATAAATGGTATCACATACATACGAAGTTTGACGTCACAACTATATAGTTTCGGGAATTCGAAGTACGTCAGAGAAGGGACAAACATATATTTTGTTTGGTTGTTTCGTAAACATATATTTCTTAAAAAACAAAACAACGTCAGCGGTCTGACCCCGTTCAAAGATTTCGATTTATATAATCAGATCGTGACATGTCAAATAAAAACTTATGATTCAAAGTCTGGTTTTAGACATTAAAAAAAATCATTGGCGCTACAACCTTTTTAGATCTTGGTCTCAGATTTCTGTATCTGCTTTCATTATACGTCATTCTAATAGATAGGTAGACGATCAGCCTCCTGTGCCTGACACACGCAGTCGACTTTTTAGGTCTAAAGCAAGTCGGTTTCCTCACGATGTTTTCCTTCACCGTTCGAGTTAAATGCGCACATAGAAAGCAAGTTGCACAGCCGGCTTCAAGTCTTTCCAGCTCTCTTCGCCTCATCTGCATCAGTACGATGGTTTGCCACGCTTTCCTTGAGAGTTCCAATCAATCACCTGCTTGGGGATATGATTGGAATCTCTTCGGAGTATGGCCTATCCAATTCCACTTGCGTCGCTTCCTGGCTGTAAGTAAAATATAAATATTTTAAACTAAATAAGTACACGAACTATTTTTTCTAAGTAATTTCTACACTACTTGATTTGCCTCGAATGGAGCGTGTAAATATTCATTTGAACTTATAAAATGTGGGTAAAAAGCTGGTATTCAAAGATAAACTCCGCAACACACTTGCAACTGTTTATGGCAATTTCAATGAGCGTCTTATTTAACGCATATTTTCACTCAAGCTAAATACATACCGTTTTCGTTCTAAACTCTTGGTAATAAGAACCAAAATGCAGTGAAGTTTGTTTTAATACTATCAGAACTTATGTAGAGCACGCTTGAAAAGTTTTATGGCGCTTAAGTTTTCAGTTAGGTGAGTTTTTTGATATTAAACAGAATTTTTGGTCTTTTTAATGTAAATAAAGTTATGAAAGGCGAAAAATATCTAAAAACTCCCTTAGAATCTTCTAAGTTTAATTTTTATAATTTTTTTTCAGTCTGCTCAAGATTTTTGAATTAGGTACGCGACAGCAACTCCTAAGGCAATACTTTCGATATGAAAAGAAATATTTACGCTAATATTGCAAAGTCATTAGAAAACGGACTTCAGTCATCTCTTGCATATATTCTTAAGGTTAAGAGTCGTTGGCGAGATTGAGACTTCTAATACATGCTAATTTCCTCAAGATGTTCTATGCGTACGAGCATCCTATCCAATTATAGAAAAATGTCCTTCATCTATCGTAATGCAGTAAATTTAGACACACTTTGCACTGCCTTGCGATTCTGTAACTCACTTTTCAAACTCACGCAGCGGTTTTCACAGTCATTTTACGATTAAGCATTCTGATAAATTATAAACTACAAGCTCTTTATCAGAATGCCAAATCATAAAATGACTGCTTCATGATTTGAACGACTGCCGCTGCGAAAACCGCTGTGTGAGTTCGAAAAGTGAGTTACAGAATCGCAAGGCTAATAGTGTGATTTATTGTGATGATTATGCGTGCAGTTTACTGTTAAGATTTATATTACGTTTACTTCGAATTTTATAAACCATAATATTTTTTTCCGTCAATACAGAAAAAAAAATACCATCCCTATCACTTGGACGTCGTTCCACAATGTGGAACCAGCTGCCCACTGAAGTGTCCATGGGCGGCGTTATCATTTAATATCAGGTGAGCCTGATACAACATAAACAGACTAAGATGTCTTATAAAATGTAATTAATTTTTGCATTTACAAAATTAAACGATATAAATAATTGTACCAAACAAGTTGTACCCGATTCCAATTATAAAAAATTACATGAAATGTAACTATTAGAACTATGTATTTGCGTTTAGGCTTACATCCTCACTTACTCCTTAGGGAGATATATTATGAAGATGAATTTATTATTGATATTTTATTTAGTTTACGGCAAAAACAATAACTGGCATTCTAAAGCTATAAAAAATCCTTATGCAATTTATCTACACAAAGTCACACTAAGGGTGGGTTGCATCAACAAATTTTGACGGACACGTAACCGTTAAATATGGCGCTAACGAACGTTAAACAAAAAAAGTGTTGATTCACCATCTATGACAGCTTACGTTCGTTAAAAAGTTACGCTTACGTTAACCAGTGCTCGAACCATTGGTAATCGTCAAATTTTGGTTTGTAACTTCGTAGTTCGTACTTTCTAAACTCTGTTTCCTCTGAATTTAATATTAGAGATGGTTTGATTAATAATTATTTTGCAAGGTATGTTAATATTACGATTATTTTTGACTTCAAAAAATAAATTGCAAATTTAATATTAAAGATGTCTTATATTTCAGATTATAACTTTTTTATGGCATGGGTGTATGGGTGGTATGGTGAAGGACTAACATATTCTATACTGTTTATATTGCTTATTGCATGCCTTTGGTAAAGAAATAAAATATTTGACAAAAATAATATGCCTTTACTAACTGAATTACAGCCTACAGCTTTTATTAATTTAGACCAAAGTTAACTCCATTGACAACAAACAGAAAACTAGTTTTCTCTAAACTTAATTTTATTCTAATATGTGGGATACATAGTTTAATTATTATTATTTTGCAAGGTATGTTAATATTTAGATTATTTTTAACTTCAAAGAAAACAAAACTCAAATTATAATTTTAAAGCTGTCTTATTTTCAGATTATATCTATTTTATGGTATGGATGTGAAATATGGTGAAGGATTAACATATTATATAGCTATTGCATGCTTTTGGTGGAGAAATAAAATGTTTGACAAAAATAATATGCCTTTTTATTACCGAATTATAACATTACATAGTTAAGCCTGCCTATGCACATAAGAATTAATTCATCTTAAAAATCTATTTTTTTACAGTTTTTATTATTTTTTACACTAAATTTATAACATTGATACACACAACTTTAATTATTTTGAAGAGCATTTATACTAAATTTCAAGCAATTCTGATCATAAACAAGTTATAGTAAGTTTATTTTTTATTGTAAAGGTAAATAAGTACCACTTTTCATACATTTTACATAAGAAATGGCAGTTTCATATAATCTTACATCCCTTTAGTATAATTAATAGTAAGTAATTTTTTTTCTTGTAGTTTAAAAATGATTTCATCGTTCTTCCTCTTCTCATTTAGCTGTTGAACACGCACCTCAAAAATTTCTTTTTCATATTTATTATCTGAAAGGGCATTAAATTCTGCATGAATCGCACTCCATGCCCTCTTTTTTTTTGCAAATTGTTAGTACTATCTGTCTTTTTATGAAATAATATGTGTTTATGTTTTACTATTAAATTTCTAAATCTGTCCTCTTCTTTTCCAAAATTTACCGAACGTTCTCTGAAAGTCAATGAGTCACGTAAATAAATACACTTCTAACTATATCTCTCAATATAATATATATACTTTGCGCATATACAATTCATGCAATATAATAATAGCTTTATACTTACTTTGGCGAAAAGGTTTCCATTATTTATATTAAAATTAAACACTATTTAATTATCCTTTCGTACAAAACAATAAACATCGATGTCAAACTTGACAGAATGTTTCAAATGACATTGTTTTTATCAATGTTGTTATTATTAAAAAAAATTCCCATAAAACATTAGGTCAAAATAGCGTTACGCAAACAGGCAACCCCATTAACAATGACGAACTCATTTTTTGACAATGAAGCAACGCTAACAAGTTAACAGACGTTAAAGTTCATACGTGTCTGTCAAATTTTAACGAACGTAAGTTACGATAGCAAATGGTTTGAAACAACCCACCCTAAGTCAATTGTCCAAAGTTCAAATTCGATTTTTTAATTATATTTGAAAAGTTGAAATTCGATTTTTGAATTATATTTTAAAAATGGAACAAAAAAGGAGTTTTTATATCGCCTTCTAAGTTTGTATAGGAATTTCGGAAAAGCATTCGATTCAATGACCTATAAGTACTGTACGTGCACATACAAACAAATAGTCTCGATCGGACATTCCCACAGACCTCATTTAGTGCTACGTACGGACACGCGTGCTGACCATTGTAGAGTTAGGAATCAAATAGACCTAACACAATGTATGGAATAATAAAATATATCTGTTAAAAATCTTTGTTGATATTATGTATCCATAAATAATATACATGTTATACCATGAAATTTATCATAGTGTCAGCTTATCAACTGTTTTGATACATTCATGATATATCATTGGTCTTATATAAGTACCGAAAAAAGGTTACATGTTACCAAATCATGCTTTGCTAAAGTATTATACTATACTTATGGACCAGACATGTGTACTTAAATACAAAAAACTATTTTCGAAGCAACTTACGAACACACTGAAAAAATATTATCAAAATCGGTCCAACGGTATAGAAGTAGTTTAATTATAAACACTCGCACAGGGGATTACAAAAATTATCCTAAGTATGAATGGCACTGATAGGGGTCTCAGCAAAAACTCATCATTAGCTTCCTTTTTTTTTTTTCGTGGGGAAATGCGTTACGCATACCCTCCCGCGCAATGGTTGGCCTGGTGGGGAAGGGTTATGTGGGACTCGCTGTTGTGCATACCCACTAAAACCCCATCATTAGCTTTCTGCATTATCCCTGATCAACGTAGGCTGGAGAACGTTTTCAAAAAGTTAAGAATCCCTATGAAAACTTCGATAATGTAACCTCTATATTGCGCTAATTAAACAGAATAAATGCGTTGTTTTAATATTTTTACATTCATTCTATTCTCTTTATGTCACCTTGACTACTAATAGAAAGGGAGGGGGGAAAGGGATAGCATGTAACAGGGAGCAAACGGGCAGGCTCATTTGATGTGATTGATTGAACCGCCTCCCATGGACACACACACTGCCAGGAGGCTCGCAAGTGCGTTGCCGGTCTATTAAGAAATGGTACGCTGTTTTCTTGATTAAGTTTAAGGTTTTTTAAAACATTTATTTCTGAAAAGATGCCTTGTAAATATACTGTAGAATTGTAGATATAGCATTATGGTGTGGTGAACTTTAATAAATAAATAAATAACAATGGTCCATTCTATATAATTCGTAACTCTACATCTATCTACAATAGATCCTTCCCGGCGGCGCACGACCGCGTGCACGATTCAGATTAATCTATCGAAAATCGTTTTACAACATATTATTTATAGTGCGCATGCTCCGGCAATGATCATCAGTCCGCGAGCTAGTGATGTGCGATACATCGATACATATCGATATGAGTAGACTGGTATGCGATTGAAATCAAACGATAAATGAGTTTGCACATTGTGAGCATTGTAATAACGGTTTTATACAACTGTATATTGCGAAGTGTGGTCCTAATATAAAATATGGATTAAAATAAGCTTATTAGGGCTGTTAACGTACTTAATATTATAATTGCTCTAACGTTGACTATATAAACTGGGACTTTAAAGACAACTATATGGACAAAGAGCAGTGTTGGCCTAGTGGCTTCAGCGTGCGACTCTCAACCCTGAGGTTGTAGGTTCGATACCCGGGTGTGCACCAATGGACTTTTTTTTCTATGTGCGTATTTAACATTAGCTCGAACCGAGAAGGAAAACATCGTGAGGAAACCGGCTTGCTTTACACATAAAAAGTCAACGGCGTGCGTCAGGCACAGAAGGCTGATCACCTACTTGCCTATTAGATTACCAAATGATCATGAAACAGATACAGAAATCTGAGGCCCAGACCTAAAAAGGTTGTAGCGCCATTGATTTATTTTTTTAACGCTGACTAACTTAACTGGGACTTTAAAAACAACGATTTGGAAAGGACCAAGAGGAAGTAGAAGAAGAGGGTACCCCAAACAGGTGGAGAGAAGAAATAGTAGCTTTAGAAAGAAGTGAATGGAGAAAGAAACATATTTAATAGAAGAATCAACGGTACGAAAGGAAACTAGGATGATAAGAAAAGTATATAAAATGTATTTAACAAATCGAAGTACATCTCTGTATATTTTACTTTTGTAATGATTGGAAATTAAACAAGTTTTTATTATTATTATTAAATAAAACATTAAATTATTGATTAAAGTCAGTAAATTGTTGGTTCATTAACAGTTTGAGAAAAACAGGTAAGATTAATATCGATAAAAGTATTTGCTGTCAAAATGTGCCTCACAAAATTGACACTCAAACCTCAAGTCGTAAAATGAAGAGTAATCTTGAAAACTTAACCTTTGGATATAATGAAACTCGTGAACTAGCCAGCAGGGGGCTGCAATCGCGGAGCCTATTTTAAAGACATTGAATATTTAAGAGAGCTAATTGAAATGAGAGCGACACTTTGGAGTGTCGCCAGGATAATTATCCAGTTTCCAAGATGAGATTTAACGTACCACGGTTAAATGGTTGGGGTTTTTAATTATTTTTAGGACCTAAACTTAGTTGGTGTTCGTGCAATATCAATTACGGCTGGAGGGCGCTGGCGGCTCTTATTTTAAATGTGCAGATTTTTTCACGTACATTTTATATTCTAGTTGTTTAAATGACTTATTCCTTGATATGTTACCTTAATAAAAAATAACGATAGTAATAAATGGTCTATATAGAGAACTCGATACAAAAAATACTTTATATTAAACGTTTTTCTTGCATGTTGTAACAAAAAACATTGTTGTCTTCTATTTTGTCATTCTAACATTACCTGACCAATAAGAATCAAATATGCAGTATTTACAATATTCTTATTCTACATAGTAATAATAAAAATTAATAAAAAGAATTTGGTCCATGTGCCAGTGTATCTTTAACCATGGCAGCATTTCCTAGCTGTGTTGCGATACTTATTCGATGAGCGAGGAAAGCACCAGCTCTGGGGTCCCCGGTACTATCTACCAGGCCCCAACTTAAATCTGAACCTCACTGTGTAAGAGTCTCTAATCCAAAGGGAACAAAATCCAAGTTGGAGGAAATAATCTTATGCAGTAAGATTATATTACAAATAAAGTAAATCTACTTTAATCGGTATAAACGGAATATTAAATAACTAAAATATAATATGTATGTCTCAATGTGACAGATATTTCCGACTCATTACATCAATACATCCCCTCTTCTTTTGCAAACTTGAATGTTGGACTTATTTGAAGTGTGGTAAAAATACGGTTTTTATTCAAACATCGATATAACAATGCATCACTATATCTTCGTGTGATGTCGAAGGTTGTTACCGGTCATTCTGACCGTATGCCAATTGCCCTTCCGCTATCCCGAGCACAACTGATTCGAGATGGACAAGTAAATAGTTGGGATGTTCTAGTTTAAGCTAAATGTATTCAGTTTAGAACCTCTTAAACTAACAAGTATTGTATTTACTAATACTGTTTTTATCAGCTATATTGTTAAGATTATATACGTATAATTTTCTTATATATATGTTATTGGTTTATTTTCTGCAATTTAAATTATGACAGAAACATTTTTAAATTATTGATTCGCACCCGTTTACAGTTATAAAACACAAGGGCCTTACAAAGAAATGTCAACAATGAATGTCAGAAAATAATTAACATACACACAAATCTATATTAAATTGTCAAACAAAGCACACTAAACGAATACAAACAAAACCAACCACATGAGACGATATCTATATAAAAATTCAAAATAAATTGATAAGCGCAAAACTCCCTTAACAGTCAAATAACCATCCTGTGGGGCATGGGCCCCACTTTGGGAAACACTGGTCTAGATGATAGGCATTCTGTGGCAACCCGAAACAAAGCCACACATAATCCTTTCAACCAATGTATTTTTAAATATTTTTATTATATAAATTATCTTTACATATAGACGTCATTACATACAGACAAATAAGTAATTTCAAACAAACCTTAATGAGGGTATTTAAAATAAGAAAGTGTCTTACAGTCTCAATATTAAGGAGAAGACACTCTCTTCTTGTGTACTACTTTTTCCACTTACTGATTATTAAAAGTCACAGTTACAAGTTTTCGAGTTTCTTTTAATAAGCTAAATACAAGATACGTTCCAGTTCTTATATTATTCCTTATTCATGTAAATGGAAGTAGATTTCCATATTATAACATAAGAATTTACATATAACTTTAGAATTGTAATCGAGATCACGACTCGATCCTTTGTGGATCGATACTATCCATCGATCTCCCCAGCGCGTCGTGCGTGCGCGCATGTATTATGCGCTCACATTCTTGTTAGGGCTGGTTCCACTCCACAAGACATTTATTGCGCTTAAGTTTATTTGAAATTAGAATAAGGAAAAAAAATTCTTACCGCGATACTCTTTTCTAAGTAAAAAGAATATCTCAAGAGTCGCATGGTAAGTTTATGTAGATTTGGTCAAACACTAGGTGGGTGATACCATACCCTTGATTAAGAAGAAATTAGCTGAACACACTGTTCGTATTGAGCTGATTGCCTGACAACGAAATTCTGTTCATAAACACCTTCACATGTTTTATGAACCTTTATTTATGAAATTAAAAAGAGTGGCGGAGAGTTTATTGCCAGTTCTTCTCTTCCATTCTACGCCCTTGATTTGAGAACTGGCAGTAAATGTAAAAAAAATTTAAAGATAATTCACACCAACTGACCTAGTCCCATGCTAAGCTGGTGAAGCTTGCGTTATGGGTACTAGGCAACAGATATACATACATATTATAGATAGATAGACATATAAATACATATTTAAACACCCAAGACATAAGCACAACACCAAATGCTCATCACATCGATGTTCGTCTCAGCCGGGGATCGAACTCGGGACCCATGGATTCGCAGTCAGGGGTACTAACCACTAGACCAATGAGTCGTCGATTAGAAGCATTTAATGTATATTTCTTTTTTGACGTTCATAAGTGTACATTTTGTTACCTACATTAATAAATTATTATTGTCTTTGACTTTGAAGAGTCCTCAGCTAAATTATTAATTCAAATTCAATTTATCTATAGAAGCAACCATTTAAAGAAATCTCAATAATAAATCTTCCGATTTATGAACAAGTGTTTAAACTGCGCTTAGCTCGTATTACCTTCATAGAAACCCGATAGGCATTCAGCAAGGGATCGTTAGTTAGCGCAACGCGAAAGCTATTGCGAGCATTTTGCTTGAAATTAACAATTATTGTACGCTCGATTTGTATGTTTGAATGTTAGAATGGAACTGGAACGCTAACGGTAGTCTAAGAGGAATTGTGTGTCTATGTTTGGTAATTGATATGCGATTTGGACAGCAAGTGTTTACTATGGATTTTATAAGCGAAAGTCAATGAATGTATTGGAAATACAAATGATGAACTTGGATCTTTCTAATATATGAAATTCTCGTGTCACAATGTTACCCATACTCCACCGAAACACCACGACAGATTCTTATGAAATTTTTTATGCATATTCAGTAAGTCTGAGAATCGGCTACTATCCAACAACACCCTAAGTGATAATGAGTGCCCACCCCAAACAATTTTTTTTATTGTTTGATGTTAAGTGATACCACCGCCCATGGACACACACATTGCCAGAAACTTACAAGTGCGTTGCCGGCCTATTAAGAATTGCTACTCTATTTTCTTAAATGACCCTAGGACTAGGACTAGGACTTAAGGCGCTGCATTAAATATACATTTATGTATATATGTCCACATTTTGAAATAAGACGACATATATACGTAAAATTACTTTACACAGAGGCCTTATAAGTACCTACAAAGTGTGATTGCCCTAAAATAACCGAAAACGATTATTTAAACCGTGAATCGTCTGTCTAATCAAGTAATTACTTCCCACGAGCCCGTATGCTTTTTGTATCGATGCGCATGACTTAACCACTGAGCTACAGGATGTTACAGAGTTTGTGGTAAAAAAATCGGTTGTCTGTAAAGTCAGTTCATATTTGTAAATATTTTTATAATTTTTGATTTCGATTTACATTAATAAATTTGATCATTCTTTAAAATCGTTGTCACTGTTCATCCCTGGTAAGTTTACTATCAGGTAATCGTAGGCATGCAACATATCATAATAAACAAATTTTCTCTATTTTATTTTGTATTTGCTTTCAAACATCACGCATGTTAAAATGATGATACTTATGAAATATATACGTTTAACAATGACATAAGAACTTAAGAAGAGGCAGCGCTAACTAGATCCATCCAATATCGCAGCACACAACTCACGAGGGGACTATTTGTATTAACGAAATTTGCATGGGTCGGCCAAGCATCCGTGAATATACGCTGTAAATACATAATTATGTAGGCATAAAGAAAAAAAAATAATAGCAAATATTTAACACAAGATTTCTTAACCGAAAACGGCGAAAGGCCTTTATGGAATAGCTGAAAATGTCCACCACGTTTCTAATATTTAAGAGTACTTAACTATATCGTTTAGCTATTGATATTGTAAATTACAGAATGCCAGATTGAATAATAATGTGAACACACTATAGAAGAAAATCGAAAAATCAAAAGTACAGTAATAGCTACCGGTGTACTCCACTGACTAAAATAAACCTTCGAATGAACTACACCTTTGAAACTATGTAATCCATTCTGAACCTTAAACCCCACACATACAGTTGAAATTGATAAACCAATAACACAAGTTAAAACATTTTAAAGCTACATAAAAGAAATGAATGCACGTCGTGAAAGGAAAGCACGTAGCGGAGAAAAAATCCTATTTCATTCATAAAATGAGTCGCATTCAATGTTTTTTACTTCGCTGCGTCTATCGAAAGGTTTCAAATGTTACACTACGGGGACGGTATAAAGTTTAATGCACTGTTCGTACACGTTATATACTATATCTGGGCCAATATGTTGAATACTTAATAATATAGAGTATGACGCATGGCCAGCCATTAGCCATATTCGTGAACGGGTGCTCCTTGTGGTGACTGGTCGTACTTGAATTCGTGTATGCGATGATGTTAATTATTTAGACTATGAGTTTGCGTGTTGTTGCCACGAGAATGTAAGTGCGTGCTCCTATTTCACCATGCCTCCTGCTGATAGAGGACAAGTTTTTGTTTTTAATTTATGTCATTATTAGTAATTACTGAAGATGTCATGTGAAACATGGTGTAATGGTTGCAGCTCCTTACAAACGTTGTGTAAAAAAAACATGGCGATTAAAAAGAGTGGCGGAGAGTTTATTGCCAGTTCTTCTCATCCGTTCTACGCCCTTGATTTGAGAACTGGCATCTAATGTAAAATTAGAAGCATTAATATTTCTTTACTGACGAGTCATAAGTGTACAATGTGTTACCTATATTATGATAAAATGATTTTTGAATTTTGAATAAAGGTTTTTAGATGTCAGCATCATTTTTGTGTCAAACACAAGTAAAATAAGCAGCGACTCATCTAAAAAAATATAACGTAAAACAACTGTGATGAATGTCCACAATGTAAAAACCTTTTTTAATTGTTAGTCTCGTATTTTGCTTATATAATGAAACCTAACCTCAAATTCTTAGCTTACATACAAAAAGCAGAACTTCTCAAGAAGTCCGCGGTACGTAGTCGACCCGTTCATACTGCTTTAACAAATCTTCGTACAGCACGTGTATATAGTGATGCAGGGGCAGCAAGGGCCGCATCGTCCACAGCATCCGTCGCAACCACCGCAAGTTCCACACATTTTGACTGATTAAGATTGATATATACCACTGATCTTAAAGTAGGAAAATCAGTTATTGCTTTTAGTCTACGATTAATAAATACACCCCTCACTGGCACTCTTCCTTCGTCCTAAAGGGAGAATCCTTGACCAATCTAACCACTGACTTGACACTGGTCAACTCGAAGACTTAGCCATTGAGGTCTAAGGCTGAGACGTCGTATATGGCAGTCGAAATTACGTTGCTAGTAACTTCAATGTATGACGTCATCCCAGTAATTCATTTCTGCTGCAGCTGTTGGTCGCTACATAATGGGGGTGAAAAGATAAAGTGAAAGAAGAAATGAAAGCGTTTGGATTTCCTCAATAGTATCTTTAGTTAGGACCACGTGTTGCGCCATTCTACCAACTCCGTCAATTAATTATAATGGGTAAAATCCAGGGTAAATCCGTGTTCGTAGAAGGAAAAAATATTGCTTCGCAACATTAGGGTATGCAATCTGGTACGGGACAAGACACGCTTCACGAAATTGACTGCCAATGGAGAATCACCAAATCGGGAATCACCAAAAGAAGATCTTTAATCACTGATACGCGACACGATCCATTAAACTAAAGGATATTCTCTTACGTCATCGTTTGTCTTTTGTTTTATATTTTCACTTCCCAGAACTCGTGACTTGTTTTTTCTTCGTATTTATTAGGAAATACCCTTGTAATGCGAGCTTAGTCTGTAGGAAGTTAAAATTATATTATACACCTGTATATTTAATATATACAAATCAAAACTCAATAATAAACAAATCTTAAAATTTATAAAGGATAAAATGATTAAAGGCACTTAAAACTTATGAGTTTTGACAACAATTATTTATAGATAACTAATTATGACATTATGTTAATTAATATGACATTTGCATGCCTATTTTATAGAGCATATTGGGCGGTTTTTTATAATTAATCACTGAACACACTTTAAAATAATGGTTTTATTATTATTATTAAATAATGTTTTGGGTGTAAATGTTCTACTGCTATCTGATGCTCTGTGTATGTTATACTGTCAATTGTTTTCTATAGAATATATAAAAATTATATTATTTTTGAATCTCGGTAGTTAAATAGCCGGTGCCTCTATAGAATTACTAATCTATGCGTAGCGCAGTGGCGGAAGGTTCATTTCATGGGTATTGTGAAGTCTTGAGAAAGCAATCAAGCGTCCATTCCACTTTTTACTCCTAATAATCAATATTTGAATTCTACATTTAAGTAGATCAATGGATTGGAATATGAATGAAAATATCTCTCAAGACGTATTGTGGACAAAAAACAGAAAAAATTGATAATAGTATATGTTGGCTGAAAACATAATGATAATATTATATATATATAACTAACGGACCCGACAGACGTTGTCCTGCATAATATTTCAAGCGATTAGGATATTAAACAATGTATTAAAGTACCGACTCCAGCGCCATCTGACGGGCTGATTTGTGAATCTAAACCATTCAGGGCGCCATCCAAACGTATAAGAAAAATCATTCAAATCGGTCCAGCCGTTTAAGAGGAGTTCAATGACATACACACGTACAGTCGAATTATATATATTGAAATAGCAGAAAAATAACTAATTATAAATAATGCAATGATTGTGAATTCTGCCAGTACGCAACTAAATATATCCGTTTCACATGCAATAATATTCAGGGTGCGCAAGACACGAGTAAATGGGGCTTCTCTGAGTTAATTTGTACGGGCTAGCGTCAAGCAATTGAAACCGATTACCACGCCGATTGCAACATATCCAACTTCTAAAGCCTTCAAAAAAATATAATGTGATAGTAAGGTCCCTCCTTACCTAACTTGTTGTATCCTACAGGATAACAAATAATTAGACATAGACATAGGCATAACATTTATTACTAACAAAAACACACAAAATAACAATAATCATAGAAAAAAATTAAGAAAAAAATATAATTCCACAGTACTGATCATTCTGCCAGAGACCACAGTAGCTAGTTTGCGCCTCAGACGCAAAAAAAGAAAGACAAGCAATGTAATACTTAGTAGAAAAAATAATAATATTAAAAATTAATTCATCCAACTATTTTAGTAAAGTTTTTATCAATACAATCGAAAAATATTTTATTACCATAACAGCAGGTGGCGCTGCGCTCGCGCTGCCCTCAATCGCCATTTGTCAACTTCTGTCAATTACTGATCGATTGTGACAAATTGACATCTCACCGACTTTATGATGGGTTTATTATTGTTTTATCTTTGACGGCATTATTTGATAAATGATATATAAGGTACGTTTTATATACGCTGATATACTAATATTATAAAGATAAAAGATTTGTATGTTTAAACGAATGTTTATACAAAAAAACATACAAAATATATAATACACAATTCCACTTAGGGTCCTTCAAGAAAGAAAGGTCCTTATAAGGGAATGTGAGTGTCTATGGGCGGTATGACTTAACATCAGATAAGCCTCCTGCACGCTTGTCATTTTAAAAAATATATAAACACATATAATTAATAGTTTTCAAACGAATATACTCTAACCTACTGGACCGTTAAAAAATCACAATTGAATTTCTAAAATATCCTTAATAAATAAATAAATTACATTAAATAACATTACATTACATTAAATTGATATTACATTTCCAGAATTTCCGGAAGATATCGCGTTTAGTTCAGTAAGAAATATTTTATAGTATAGAAGTTGTGATTATCGTGATATTACTTTTCGTATTAGTTACGTAATTTATTGACAAATGAAGGCTTTAGGCATTGAAAAATTATTAATTGACAAGTAGGTAAGTTATATTCCAAGTCGAAACAAAAACTATTTTACCAGGAATCGAATCCTGGTCCTGTTAACCCATGTGCATAAATAATAATTGTATTTACTCTAACTAGTAAATAATGTGATATATAATTTTTTTCCATTTAATAAATATAGTGACCGCAAAAAAAAACTAATAAAACGGGAAAAAAATGAATCATGGTTTTCGAAAAACAAATGAACGAGTAAATAGCTGTAAAAAAATTGAATTTGGAATTCCTAACCAAAGAGGAGATATTTGATGTCAAAGCGGCCAGTACAGTGTATTTCATTTGTAAAGACGTAATATTTGATTATTTTGGTTTTTTAACGTTATCAAAGTACTTATTAACCTAAATAATTATGAATAGCTTATATAACCAAGTAGGTTGTAAACTAATGTATAATTAGTCAATACGCGTGTCTGTTTGTAATGATACACATGAGTCTTAAGACACACTTGATGAGGGGAAAGGGGCTAACTGGATACATACGAATTTTCAGTTTTTTTTTACTACAGAGATAGATTCGTGATACCTTTGAATATGGAGACACATAATAATATTTTTAAAGACATATAGTTTACTTCTTAGTGATTATATATGAAAATAAAAATATTACTTTAAAAAATGAATGAATGAATTTGAATTGCCTTTAATTGTAAAAAATATAAAATTAAGTAAATGATAGAACGATAACAGTAATCAAATTTCTGTTTAATATTTATTTATTTTCACTACGTTACTTTATACAAAAACATACATAAAAAGCAGGTTACATTATAGTTTTTAATTTAATAATGAATGTTTAAAATAAAGTATATGGTAGATAGAACATTTAGATGTTTTTTTTTTAAATTTATATGGCAGGCAACGCACTTGCGAGCCCTCTGGCAATGTGAGGGCCTCTAGGCGGTTTCAATTAACATCAGATAAGCCTTCTGCTCGTTTGTATATCAAAAAATAAATTTACCCCTCTCTCCCTCATGACACAGATCTATAATTGTAGCAATTTGCAGACATTGGCCAGGACACGTCGAAACATATCGACACAGAATTACCCAACAAATGATTGAGCCATTCACAAATTGTAACTTGTTTCATTCACATTACGTTCGTAATATGGCAATACTTTACACATATTTATTTTAACAATCAAAATATATGAAAAGGTTTATAGATTCATTTGATTTTTTATCCCTTTGGACTCTTGGGCCGTGGGGTTCAAGTCCACAGGGGCTAATAAAAGATTTAAGTTGGCGCCTGGTAGATAGTTCCAGTGACCCCAGAGCTGGTGCTTTCAATGAAAGAATAAGTATCGCAATGCAGTGAGAAAATGCTGCAAGATTATTTTAGTTTTTTTGTAGTTTTAGTTATTATTATTTTGGTTAAGAATATTGTATTCGGTGTTATTAAAACATTTTTGACACATTTATTAGTATATCGTATTGATTTAATAGAAGAGAGTCTTCTCACTGCTCTGCCAAGCATAAGGATGCATCTGTATTGGTATTTATTCGCCTTCGAAGCGATGATCAAAGACAATACTAAAATGTAATATTGTTTTCTACACACTTTTGTTTCTACAAGTAATACAAAAAAATAATATTACTAATCAAATTATTTAATACTCCTTTAATAAAAATAATTATATTATAGCTAACATAGTAAACATTAAGATTGATTAAGCCTTAAGAGATAGTCTTTAGGTATAGACAACGATTGTGGAGCATAAAAATATCTGTCACGAATTTCACAATAACATTAAAAAAGAATCGCAGCTCATTTCAAAAGAGGTTTCACTTCCACGAGCGTCACGTCTCACGATCAATTGCTAATAATATATACGAAGATGTCGAAATCTAGACATGATATCATTGTTAATTTAATCCGTTGTTCGAGATTTTTTTAGAAACAAACACCGACAACAGCGCATCACAACGCAAACTCAGAAAACGCACTTTCTTCGCCCAACGCTTTTTCTCCTTCAGATGATGTTTCCACTTTTCTATCTGTAACTACTTTCTTTCCGAAAATTCACTACAGATTCAAAATTTTATATGCGTCGGGCTGTCTCTCTCCCTAAAATATGGCGAGGGGGCCGATGGCTGGCCATGCGTCATACTCGTGAACGGGTGCTACTTGTGGTGACTGGTCGTACTTGAATTCGTGTATGCGGTGATGTTAATTATTTCGACTATGTGTTTGCGTGTTGTTCCCACGAGAATGTAAGTGCGTGCTCCTATTTCACCATGCCTCCTGCTGGTAGGGGACAAGTCTTTGTTTTTATTTATGTTATTATTATTAATTACTTAAAATGTCATGTGGAACATGGTGTAATGGTTGCAGCTCCTTACAAACGTTGTGTAAAAAAAAAAACATGGCGATTAAAAAGAGTGGCGGAGAGTTTATTGCCAGTTCTTCTCTTCCGTTCTACGCCCTTGTTTTGAGAACTGGCAGTAAATGTAAAATTAGAAGCATTAATATTTATTTCTTTAATGACGAATCACAAGTGTACATTGTGTTACCTAAGTGCATAAATGATTTTTGAATTTGAATTTGAATTTGAATATACATTCACTAACAATTAAACAACATCTTCTCAACCTATCCTATGCTGAAATAGAAAATGTGCAGCAATAGTTCAATTATAAAGTGTTATGAAGAAATTATTGTCAAGTACCGTTGATGAGACTAGCTGCAAACGACATAGGGAATAGTGGTGCAGATTTTTACGTCTTTAAAATCGTTTTAGTCGGGTGACATGTTCAGAAACTTGTGTCACACCAAAACCTCACGAGCGCGATCGCAGGTATAACGAGAGAGAGACGGACCGATCTCCCGTCTCATCTCACTCTAGCGGCATACATAGTCGGGTGACATGTTCAGAAACTTGTGTCACACCAAAACCTCACGAGCGCGATCGCAGGTATAACGAGAGAGAGACGGACCGATCTCCCGTCTTATCTCACTCTAGTGGCAACATAGTCGGGTGACATGTTCAGAAACTTGTGTCACACCAAAACCTCACGAGCGCGATCGCAGGTATAACGAGAGAGAGACGGACCGATCTCCCGTCTCATCTCACTCTAGCGGCATACAAACGAATGGAGATTTTCTCGTGCGGTTAAGTTTTGTAAGAAAAATGTATATCATAGTCGAATAAGTAAACTTGTCATTTTACACCCGAAATTTATCATCAAAAGTGTGAATAAAACGATAGATGTAATTTAAAATTTGAAAAAACTGTTATCTTCATTAATTCCTTACTTCCCAAAAACTTATATCACCAATAAGACGTTATCACGTAAACATCTCGATCGTAAACCTACTTTACAAACAACCAATATTTTTTTTCAGGTAATTTATGAAAACATAATACTGCGTTGTTGACTGTTGTTTTATATTAACTTTTACTTTACAGCTGATGATGTTGATTTCTGTATAAAGGACCAAGTGGGAATTGCGTATAAGCAAAAATTCAACACGTTCGAATTATAAAACTATTATTATTAGTAATCACACATAGGTTTAGTTCTGATTGAATAATTATGATTATTTTTGGACATATCCAGCACATATATATCTAGGGTAAGTTCGCACTTCGCTTCCTGGTCGTGGTCCGACTACCGTTGTGTTATTGTTCGATATGTTTTCAATAATCCAGTTATATCTTATATCAGATTTCTCCAAGTACAGTTATCTAACAATGTGTGCGTACATTCGTGGTATACCGTTAGTGAATTTTGATTTATCTTGAAATCAATCTATGAAACAGCCTCAAAATTTGCTAGTCAGTAAATAAAATAAGGCTCAATGCTCTAGTCTTTAAAACAAACACAGTTATTATATTATATTTAAATGTACAGTAGGTAACACAGTACAATTAAAATAATTAAATTCTTAGTTTTGCCTTTCAGTTAAAAACTTTCTCAAGACTGTATATTATAAGATGAATAAAATAAACTAGTCTTGAGAATACATTCAAATCTAAGCCTCATATACAATATACATTAATTCATAGAAGACACTTCAAAGGCATTACAAGTAACATTCTGTAGCACCCGTCATAATTATGCCTACACATGACTTCTGTATTCCGCGTGTGAATAAACCTGCGTGAATAGAACTACGGCTAAGCATCACAGGAACGGATTTAATTAAGCAAAGGCCCCACATGTTCAGGGCTTCTAAAGAATATGTTTTTTTTTTATAGTTGTATTGACTTAATGTCCTACAACCCCTAGGTGGGGCATAGGACGTCCGCTGTGAGTCTCCATCGTGTTCGGTCTTGAGCCTCCTATTTCACCTCGCTCCAAGTTTGTCCGGCTGTCTCATCTGCAACTGTACGACGGCAGCCTTCCGCTATCCTTTCGGGTTCCAATCAAGCGCCTGCTTGGGGATATGTTTACAATCTCTTCGGAGTGCATGGCCGCCGATTAACACTCCTAATGCCATAGGGCTCCCGGCCTTTTCAGAATTGGTACGCTCTTTCCTTAAAGGACGCTATGTTCGTCCTCCAAAACGGAAGCATTTTGTACAAGGTTTTTTTTATTCAAACTGCTGGTGGTGCTACTTTCTCAGCATATTAAACCACGTTGAATTGGGGAATCAGTTAAAAGAACAGTTTTCAAGTAAATCAGTCTCATAGTTAACAAAATTACAATTCATTTTCATGACAAGGTTAATTTTATAGAACGGAACAAAAGGGCAGGAGGCTCACATGTGAGGCACAAGTGACACGGCCGACCATGAACTATGACAAGGCTCGATCGTTACAGGAATAAGAAAACGCTCTATTCTTATTTACAAAAACAACAATTTAAACTAATTTTTATGGTTTAACTTGGGCCTCCAAGAATATATTTTATTTATTATTTGGCTGTTTAAATTACTAAACCATTCTCGGGGCCCCGAAATTATTAATTCCCCCATTCCGCACTTATAAAGTCTACATGACACTGGTCATTATCGCATAAATCTTTGCCGATTGGAGCTGTAATTGCATCGCTGCTATAGAGATACCATCTCGGTCTAAATTAAAGCCTCGTTCAATATAATTTCGCGTGATATGTGTGACGTCTAATAAATTATTAGATTAGACCTTGTGTGATATAAATCATGTATCAGGTGTATAATGAATAATAAATTATCATTACATAAGGTTTAAGAAATGTGTTCTCATAATGTCTATCAGAAGAAGCGAAACTAATTTAATGGCTGTAATTGATAGCCGCTGCGACCTTTAATGTTTTATAAGATATTTATTGGGACATTATGAATAACTAGATTGATTTGGTTATTATAAACGACTACCGTTCGGGGAGTGATTCATCTCGTTGCTTAAAGGAAATTCTATTCGATTTTAAACCACTTTTTGTATAACACACGATAAAAATAATAAATGAATCAATGGCGCTAACTTTTAGGCCTCAGATTTCTGGATCTGTTACATGATTGTATGTCAATACTAATATTATAAAGAGGAAAGGATTGATTTTTTGTTTGTTTCAAATGAATAGGCTCCGAAACTACTCGACCGATTTCAAAAATTCTTTCACCGTTGGCAAGCTACACTATTCCCGAGTGACATAGGCTATGATTCATTTTCAAAAATATTGAAAATGAATTGAATAATCTAACCCAATTTAAAATTAATCGTGTGCGCTGCGAAAACTATTAATGATAGAACAAAATGATGTATTACAATTTTTCAGGACACTATCTATAAAAAATGTCGCGACAGCATGTCTCTATCTTTTATAGTTACGTCACAATAAGCATCCTTTTATTATTATTTTTTTATTAAAATACCACCGCTAGAAAAGGCTCTTCATTCGTACCTAGGTATTGATCCTTATCAAAATAATTACCAACGTTTAACATAAGCTACAATTTAATGGCATAACCACCAAAAAAGCATGGTGGATTAGTGTTCTCCTGCCTTTTCTCTTGAATATTTTACTACTATGTAATATAACAAAAATCTTAGCCAGAGCAACGCTTGGCCGAGTCTACTAGTATAATAATGATCAGCCTCCTGTGCCTGTGCCGACTCAGTAGTGTTTAGATTTCCAATACCCGATCTACTATCATAAATTGAAAATCCGTTCAGTTATGTTCTTAGACGCCATCTCAAACTTATATGGGGTAGCCTCATACAATCATGATCGGTAAATCAGTCGACGGAAGATCAGTCTATAATTGTACCCTAGGGGCTTTCGATGACATGTTCCATCGAGAATATGTCTATGTCCTATTTAGCAAAACGTCGCACGATGTTCTTTAAGCAAAATTTATTTTTCCGTTTTTAGTTTGACGTCAATGAAAAAACAAAATCATACAACTATTTATATTATAGTTATATTATCTTGTCATAATAGCTTATGTTTAATAGGTAATTATAATCAAGGAGACTTTTGTTTCATTTACTACTATTAATCCGTCAAAAATATTATGAATATTAACTCAATAAACTTTTTAACTCCATTAGCAAAATTTTCCAATCATGTCTTTTTTAAGTTAATATATAACTTTTACCAGTGTTTAATCTTCTTCGTTCACTGTTAAGTTAATAGTGGAAGGCGGGGTCCTTCGACAAACTAAGAAATAAGTGGAAGCAAAATTTAGTTTCGAGATTTTAAACAAAAGAAATAATATCTAATGACTTAAAATTAAATATTTCTCAATAGAGTACAAATAGTAACAAGTACAATACAATTGTAAGTGGCGAAACATTATTCTATTCATGTAAAAAACGTCCGAATAAAAATAAATAAATCAGTGGCACCACAAACTTTTTAGATCTGTGCCTCAGATTTCAGTATTTTCTTCATATTGTCAATCTACAAAGTCTACGTCAAATGTGATCAGCCTCCCGTGCCTGACACACGCCGTCGACTTTTTGGCTCTAAGGCAAGCCAATTTCCTCACGATGGTTTATTTTACCGTTCGACTGAAATTTAAATGCGCACAAACAACAAAAATCGTCCGAACGATTGCCAATAATGACGAATAACCGTTAAGTCGACAGTGTCAATATGTCATTGTGTCTGGTTGAGAAAATTGCACGAATAGCCGTATGTAGAGCGTATATTTATTAATGACATGCAAAAGGAACACCCTGGCGGACTGGAAACGTTTATTATAATATCGATGTATGGCATTATTTATGATGTTAACCATTATAACGGTCTTGGCAAAAAGTGTCGCAAACCGTAAGGGATAGATGTTTTCCTGTGTTGCGTGAAGATTCAGAAAGGTTCGTCTTTTGTTTTTCTTAGAAAAAAAGAAAGGCAAAGTTGGAAAACTAAACCAGTTTTTTTTACTTGACACTACTAGTGAGAAGATTGAAATGTTTTTTATTAATAATTTCTTATGATGTCATGTGGAACATGGTGTAACGGTTGCAGCTCCTTACATTGTATAAAACAAAAAACTTGGCGATTAAAAAGTGTGACGATGAGTTTATTGCCAGTTCTTCTCGTCCGTTCTACGCTCTTGATTTGAGAACGTAACGTAACGTTAAATGTAAAATTAGAAGCATTTTATAAGTATTTCTTTACATAAGTATACATTGTGTTACTTAAATGAATAAATGATTCTTAATTTGAATTTGAAAGGGACGAAGCCATTCGAATTAGTGAGTTAGTATGAGTGCAGGTTAGTCGTAAGCGCTAAACAGTGGTGAAAATAAATATATAGAGTGTCTTCCCCTTAATAGAGACTGTAAGTGTTATTGGACACTTTCTTATGTTAAATTTCCTATTTAGAAAATTAGGTTAGTTTTAAATAACTTATTAGTCTAAAGTTAGGCTAGATCGTAATATTAACTAATGTCATTGTCCAGAGACAATTAATAATAAAAAAAGTTACTTAGAATTTTCGTGAATGTAAGTGATATATTTTAAAATATTTTATTTATTTGGATTTTATTTTAAAACCAATAGTTAAGTATTTTTATGGTACAGGAGACAAAAGAGCAGGCACTTTAATTAAGTAATAACCTGCAACGCCGGGGGATAACGGGTGTGTTGCCGAACTTTCAGTAAATGGTACGCTTCCCCTAAGTCGTACCAGTTTGGAAATGCCTCTAACGACAGTTGGTTCCATAAAGTGGTACTACACGGCAATAAGTGTCTTAAGAAGTTCTGTCGTGAAACACCAGACATCATGGTATAACGGACGGAATTTTGCATTCACACTTGATGTCCAATGATGAACCCGAAGAGTTCTTCAGAACTTTCCCCAAGATCTGCGATATAAGATGCAGAAAGAGCCCAGCACTAAAGGATCCAGCCGATCAGAAGAGAACAGAGTACAAGGTCGCTCGTTTTGATTTTAGTATGCGTTGGGTGCGGTCAAAAGGAAGAAGCTGGTAATGGAGAGCCCCTACCTAGAGGTGAGAACAGTAGTCCATCTGGGCCGGATTTGTTCCTTATATAGTTGCAAGCGATGGCCCGGAGTGTTGTAATGTCACGCACTGCTGAGCACACATTCTTAGAGGCTCATTTAATGACGATATAAGCTTAGACCTAATAATTTTTTTGTACACTTTCGAGTTAGTTATACTTTTTATATTATAGTTTAAAAACTATTGACAGACAAATGAGTACTTGTACAGTGTAAATAGTCCATAGCGTGTTTTTAACTTTCTAACAAATGTATGTTTGGAACGTATAACTATAATTATTTATATTTAGCAGTTAAACAAACGTATGTATCGCATTCCTCACGATAATTGCATTCGTAAGCCGGGTTAATGTGCTTGTTAAGGGTAAGCTATTTTGACTTAATGTAAATGAAAAGTGGGTGAGTCTCAATTAGTATTTTTTTAAATACTAACTGTGACTCAAAAATTTATTGCAAACGATTAAGCCTAGTACGGAGAATACTACAAGGATTATATCAAAATTAAATATAAATAGTGGAGACATTTAACGATACAATAACTTTTTAGAGCAACCTAAAACTTAAGCGTGCGGTCATCAACAATATATTGAGTCAATCTGCACATTTACACTACACTAAATATGTGAAGAAATTGTGTGGTGATTGCTGATCACGTACTCCTATAAACAAATGTTATCAACAGCGCTTTTTAAACTACTTTCCGCAGTATACCAGCTTTTTAGACAGCAGCCAGTATTATCAAAGCCACTTAGAGGCTTTCAAGAAAACCGTACCATTCCCTGAAAGATCGTCAATACAGGCTTCGGTGTTGCAGTTGTCCATGGGTAGCAGTTATCACTCTATTCCAAGGCTTATTTGCCTCCTGTCCCATCAAAAAATCCACGTAGTGAGAGTCTGCCCGTATTGGGGTGTTAAGACTTTATACACTCAAATATTGCTTGGTAAACAAATAAAACAAAAAGGTATTTTACAAAAAGCTCAAGTTTACTTGTATAGCTTCGCCTTAACAAAGATAACCGAGAGCACGTTAGGCAGTTAAGTGAATTAACCATGTAAATACTGGATATGGTTCAAGGCCGTTGTTAATAGCAGTTAACTCACACAGTTATCGCACAGTTATAATAGTACTTTCATTTATCTCTTGTATTTATTTCTTTTGAATTGAAAAAAAGACTCTGTAATTTTGTTAGCGGCGTGTTTTGTCTTTGCACGGCGTACATGTTTAAATACTTTGGTAATAATAGACTTTTAATGAATGTGAAATCACCCCTCTCCCTAAAAAGGGAGTTTATTTTCTTAAACTCTATTGGCGTCTCCCGCTTTAAGTTTATTTATAAATACTCGAATTCATAGTACATTCCTTTATATATAAGCTAATAGTTATAAAATTAGCATTCTAAACCTCTAATCGTTAACTGAAACTTGTAAAGATAAAAAACAGTATTCCGAAGTATTTTTGATGGAGTTATCGAACTAATATGTCACTTAGGCCTTAAATGCTATATCGATAATGATAAAGTTGAAGATGGTTAAGGATTCACGATAAATTTACTGAGAATTCTTCTTCTTCTTCTTCTTCTTATAGTGCCATCTCCTTGCAAAGGTTGGCGATCATCATGGCTATTTTAATTTTGGATGCCGCGCTTCTAAACAATGACTTGGTGCTTACTGAGAATTATGGAGTCATTTTTGTAAGTTTCAACATAATGCGCCACAATTTAATCATGTTCTACCAAATATCGTTTATATGACGTTGCCACACTTACCAGGCAAGTATAAACTTTGTGGTGATGTACAGAAATGATTTTAATAAACATTTGTTACCCGTAAGAGACAACAACTACATTTTAATACCTACTAAATACTAACCTACTATTTACACATATATACGAAGTTGTCTACTTCTTAATAAGTAACTTCCAATCAAATAACACCACACCTACTATCTATATGGGGAGTAGGCATATGTCATACAAGTTAAAACTAGTTCCAAATAGTGACATGGGTGTGGCTATATACCTTAAACCACGTTGGTCGGTAAACTGGGTCAATCGTAATCTAGAATACGTTCTTATTTTAAAAACGTTAATCAAAACTTGTGAGCTATTTTTTATCTACCACCTTAGTTCTATGTGACCTTGGTACTTTTACGTTCAGTTCATGTATTAAACAAAACCTCGTGTCACAAAATGTTGTTGTCACAGATTTTGAAGGCCTTTGTCGAGGCATATAGATTTATGTTAAGAAATGTTTTAAATTTAAAAGCTATATAAAAAAAATCAGTCGCGCTACAACCTCTTTTAGGTCTTGGCATCACATTTCTGAATCTGTTTCATGATCATTTTTTAAATCTAATAGGCAAGTAGGTCATCAGGTTCCAGTGCCTGACACACGCCGACTTTTTGGGTCTACATGTCGGTTTCCCTACGATGTTTTCCTTCACCGTTCGAGCAAATGTTAAATGCGCACATAGAAAGAAATTCCATTGGTGCACAGCCGGGAACCTACGACCTCAGATATGAGAGTCGCACGCTGAAGCCACTAAGCCAACACTGCTCGTAAAAAGCTATATAAGTATGTTATAAACCATATTCACAGACAGTAATAGGGACATATATCTATGTCAAACAGCAATTCGCTCGTACATATACCCCACTTGCAAATTCCGATCTTTCGCAACGAATGGCTACGCCCTAAGCCCACCTATTAAAGTCCGCTGGCTACCGACCAACCTTGAATTATTACATAAATGCAATGCGTACTGATAACTCGATGACAGCGCGGATTATACGAAATTATCCAGTTTTCGGAGCCTCGAGGGAAAGTTGTTGAAAGGGCTGTTATTTTAAAAGACGTTGTTGAGTTGTTTACTCTTGATTTAAAATCCTGTTGAAGGTATACCTATGTTCAAACATACTGTCATTAGACGTGCCGAAAAAGGTTATATTAGACGTACGCTTTCCTTCACCACGAATTATCTGGCCTAGTTACCTGCCGATTTTTATTAAGCAGTTGGTACCATTAAAAAAAGCAAAGAATTTATAACTTTACAGATATGAGATAATACATCTCTTGTTATAATAATAGTAATTTGTTATGTGTTATGTACGGGTATTTATCTAGACACTTATATATCACAAGTAGTATTTACAAGGACAAGTGGAGATGGACGGGACACACCTTTGGAGGGCCTGAGAAGTGAAGTAATGAGTTGGTACCCAAAAATACAAAAAAAATATAAATGGCGGACAGTACAAGAGATAGGAACATGAAATAGAGCTGGTTGCAGGAAAGGTTTGGTCGGGATCTTATTTTTTTTAAATTTATTTGTGTGTTTAGTTTGTCTGAAATATAGGGTATATTTTATTAATATATTATCGGGACAATAGTCTGTCTTGGCATAGTAGTATATACAATTTTTATGAACATATAGTAGAGTGCAGTATGCATACCGTATCCTTATAAAGCTGTCAAGATAAAGCATTAAAACTAACAAACATAAGCGTCATTGCACGAAAATAAATAAATATTATTTAGCCTCAAAGCTCGGATTTAATGGCAGTTCTACATAAGCATAAGTCCCGCTACCCACGGGAGAAAAGGTATTTTTATTTGCCTCTATAAAACAATGAAACAGACGCAGAAATGTGTGTATTACTTCAAACAAACATATACACAGTAAAAACTTTCCATGACAAAAACAAAAGCATCGACAGTAGTTTAAAAAGTTCACTACCGTTGCAAATAAATTATACCGAGCACTTCATACAGCTCCCCAGGCAACAATACTTCTAATCACGTCTATTACCGGAGAAATTCTTAAACCAACCAGTAGTTTCATGGTTAATTTTAAACCTCCTACGCTGACCAATAAATATTTTCTTGATTTTACGTGTGTCATCAGCTTATACATGGTGTGTAAAATTATTTAGTTAATAAAAAGCAACACAAGAACATGCTCATATTAAATTTGAATTAGAAGTATACTTGTATTAAAAAAGAGGCCGTCTAATAAGGAGATTAGAAGTCGATCTGCCGGAAGGTTGGATTTGAGCTCGTGAAAGAGACGAGTGAAAACAACAAGGAGGCCTATGTCAAAACGACAACCTGACTGGCTGCTGATAAAATAAAATAAAATAAAATAAAATAAAATAAAATAAAATAAAATAAAATAAAATAAAATAAAATAAAATAAAATAAAATAAAATAAAATAAAATAAAATAAAATAAAATAAATAAAATAAAATAAAATAAAATAAAATAAAATAAAATAAAATAAAATAAAATAAAATAAAATAAAATAAAATAAAATAAAATAAAATAAAATAAAAATAAAATAAAATAAAATAAAATAAAATAAAATAAAATAAAATAAAATAAAAAATAAAAATATGTTTATTATGGAACATAAGATACATGTATCACTTATTCCACGTCATTAAATTTGAAGGCATCCCTACTCATCGACAAAGAAGACAGAGGGTGTAGGCAGAGAGAAAAAGCCGGCGTAAAAAACTCTCGGTACTCTTTTAAAACAGGAAATCATGAAACAACACTTATTTAAAACAAATATCGCAAATTAATTAGAAGTAGCCTGTCTAGCACTAGTCCCAAGCCCTTTTATCAACTAGATAATCGTTGACTTTATAGTAAGCCTTTTTACACAGCTTTTCTTTAATACATTTCTTAAATTTATTGAAAGGCAGTGATAAAAGAGCCTCTGGGATTTTATTAAATAAGAGTATTCCTTTCCCCAAAAAATGATGAGTGAGATAATTAGTGTGGTATAAAAAAAAGATAGTGAAAATGTAGTATGTTATCGCTTACGGTAAAATTATGTAAATGTGTGTATTTGGTTGGTAAATAGATAAAGGCTTTTATTATTAATATCATTATTATAATTATTAATTATATTGCATTTATAAATACGAAGTTCAAACGCTGTAGAGCTTTAGAGAGAGAAACTACGTTTTGTAGAACTGTTTACCAACATTTTACGTTTAGCGAATGCAAATTGCGCACATAGACAGAAAGTCCATTGGTGCACAGCCGGGAATTGATCCTACGACCTCAGGGATGAGAATAAAACTCTGATGTCACTAGACCCACACTGCTCTATTTCTAATCTTTACAAATGTTTATATTTGTTATATACCTTTTTTCTTGTTCCTCATCAGCATAATATCCTTGAGAATTGATCGGAACCCCTTCGATAAACTCCAGCGTTTTCCAAAATTCTCTATCCATGGCTTTCTTTCTTCATTGGCTTCCTGCTAACAACTCTTATAGCTTCTATCCTTCGTGTAAACTGTCTCAAATATTTGCAACACAAGAACTAGATTTTATCAAGGGATAATTTATACTTAATTATAGGTTAATTAAGTTAATAAAATTTATGATTTTAAATATATAATTAGTAAATTATTTATGCACATCGTACCTTTTACACAGTTGTTTTTGGGGTTGTTGCCTGTTTTCTATGAAATAGAAAAACCCTAATACTGGTTCAACAATGGTCGCACCCTGTATATAGCATGTCAAACACTTAATCAATGTACCTACGTGATACAAAGCATAAATCTTTCGAATGCGGTCCATTCGTGTCGCGTAGATCGGCCGATAGGAAAATGTGAGTGGCTTTTGTTTGATGTGAGCTTATCTAATACTGGTACTGGAACAAAATGGATAGTTAATATAAAACATAGTAGAGTTTTATAGGGTCTGTCCTATAGAAGTGATTGTCAAATGCTTTAGAGATTTCTACAAAAAACGAATCAGTGGCGCTACAACCTCTTTACTCTTTAGGTCTGGGCCTCAGATTTCTGAATCTGTTTCATGATCATTTTACAATCTAATAGTCAAGTAGGTGATCAGCCGGAGTACTGACACACGCCGACTGTTTCGGTCTAAGACAAGCCGGTTTCCTCACGATGTTTTTCTTTACCGTTCGAGCGAATGTTAAATGCGGACATAGAAAGAAAGTCGATTGGTGCACAGCCGGCATCGAACCTACGTCCTCAGAGATGAGAGTCGTACGTTGAAGCCACTAGGCCAACACTGCTTAGAGTAGAGATTTCTAAGTCATTATAATTCTAAATTCAAACGCAAGTGTCTTATCTTACACTTGTATCCCGAAGGCTTCAATTCCCACTCGTCATAGTGTAACATGCTTTAACTCCACAGTAGCCGCAGGCTGTGCTGTAATAGCTTATAACGCAGTGCGCGTGAGCATGCAGCCGCTATTTTATGCAAATATTGTGATTATAATTGTCCTAACGGGTAATTCTGCTATAAGATGTGAAATGTTATTCACACTTTACGTGGTTTCTTGCTCCCGGTTTGGTATTAACTTGAAACTATCTTGGCAAGGCTCGAGGACGTGGTATGTGGTGCCATTATCGAGAGTAGGGACGTTTAATTTCAAATATTATTAAAAGGTAGGAAATAAATATTTTTTATCAATTATTAATCGATAGTATCTGGGATTTTGGGGCGTCTAGTTTAATAATAATAACTAAGCTAGTAGTAGATATAATATGTATATATAATAACAATTACTCTTTTTGCTCTCATATGTAACGAGTTCCTAATTTATTACAAATAAATATATATGTATTCATCACCTCGACTTCCGTCGTTCCACAACTGAGCGTTTTATGTTGGCGCCTGGTTACCAGTAACGGTGACACCTGAGCTGGTGCATTCCTCGCTCAACGAATAAGTATCGCAAAACAGCGAAGAAATGCTGCCAGCGTTAAAGGTACACTGCCTACTACCGGGACAAACTTTTAAATTTATATTTAACTTTATATTAGCACTCTATTAATTACCTATATAACATTGTCCGGTATGCAATAATATAATCAGTGTAACAGAATTGTAATATGCATAATTGAAAGGGTATACAAAATGTCAGAACAAAGACCGCCGCCACACGAGGTCGACGGTATCTCGGAGATAACGATAGCATCGCAAATACATTACCACTTACGTAGTCGGGTAAAGGTTGACCGTATTTGGGCATAATAATATGCGATAGAGGCGGCATTTAGGCAAGCAAACGACTTCCTCAAAGGAAAGGAATGTTTTGTTTTTTACCCAAATTCCATCGAAATCGGGTTTACCGGTTTCTATAATTTTTGAAGTTAGACTTCTTTTGGCGCGCTAGGGAAAAATGAGGGTAAATTTTTACCAAGCGCGCACACCGTCACAAAAAACCGACACCCTGAAGTTAGCTATAGTCAACATTTTAGTTTTTTCTATTGTAAGTGTCTTTTTTTTCCACAAACGTAGAATTTTTTTTTTAAGATGTTTATCTTGTTTTGCGTGTTAATACATATTTTTATTTATTAATTTAATAAATTAAAGTCCTTCAGTCCTTCTGATGATGATGATGGCTTATTAGTAGTTAGAGGGGTGCAAAAAAACTTTGTTTTTTAAATTAAATTGTAAATAATTTCCTTAGCTGTATTTGGTACGTGCAGCTGAGTTTCATTATCGGACGTCAAGGTAGAATACTAAACCGTATATCGTATCACCTCGATGCGCGTCGTTCCACAACTGAGCGTTTCTTAAGACAATTTTTGCCGCACACCACCACTATGTAGAACCACACACACTGAAGTATTTCCGAACCAATTCTTAAAAGGCTGGCAACGAACTTACGAGCCTTCTGGCAATGTGAGTGTCCATGGGCGGCGGAATCGTTTAAGCCTCCTGCCCGTTTGCCTCTTCGAACATTAAAAACAAATGCAAAAATTACGTAATACAAAGTATTGTAATACCATTATTCGTTTGAAATATAAGACAAAAAACGGTTTTTATTTTTAAAAAAAATCTATTCTCAGTACAATGTTCAATTATATATTACATAGTGTAGAAGAATAGTTTCAGGCAAGAATTCGTAACAATATATCGGCTAAACGTCAATTAGCGGGAAAAGTAGCGCGGAATTTTGATAACTCGTTCTCCTTGACAGGGTCGGATTAATGATTATAGATATGGTACTGTGGTGAACCAGTCAACAATTGAATAAAACTTCAAAACTTTGATTTAAACAGTTTATTATTATTGAATAAGTGGGAGTTCAAATGATGTACAGCACTGGTAGCCAGCGAGAAACTCCAAATTATTTTTTAAATATATTTTATTAACAATTCATTGCACACAGAAATATAAATAAAAAGTAGGGCAACTGGTGGCCTTATCGCTTTCGTGCGATCACTTCCTGGCAACCACTGTGAGAAAAAAATTTAGATAAGGTAATCAATAAGTGCAACATACATAAGACATAGTTATTTAGTCTAATGGAACAAAACAATTGCTATGTTCAAAACTAAGTAAACAGTGATCAGGCAAAAAAATAATAATTTCATTTAAAATTGCGTTAAAATGAAATAGACTTTAAAACGTATGAAATATAATTTTAATGAGAGTAATATATATATCATGGATTAAAAAATATTGGTTGTTTGTAAAGTAGGTTTACGATCGAGATGTTTACGTGATAACGTCTTATTGGTGATATAAGTTTTTGGGAAGTAAGGAATTAATGAAGATAACAATTTTTTCAAATTTTAAATTACATCTATCGTTTTATTCACACTTTTGATGATAAATTTCGGGTGACAGGAAAATGACAAGTTTACTTATTCGACTATGATATACATTTTTCTTACAAAACTTAACCGCACGAGAAAATCTCCATTCGTTTGTATGCCGCTAGAGTGAGATGAGACGGGAGATCGGTCCGTCTCTCTCTCGTTATACCTGCGATCGCGCTCGTGAGGTTTTGGTGTGACACAAGTTTCTGAACATGTCACCCTACTAATACGATTTTAAAGACGTTATCACGTCAAAAAAATAAAAAATAAATCTTTAGTTAAAAGTTGATATTTATACGTCAGTCACGTGACACAAGACGGTCACAGATTAGTCAAATCGACGATGACGTATCAGGCTAAGAAAGAAAGATCTAAAGAAAAACTTTATTATTCACAATAAAAGTATATTTAGGTAAAATAAAGTGCACCACTAGGATTCCCCCCTGTTTTGTGAGTAGCCAGTTTCTTCCTTCTGACATGTTACTGTTAACTGTACTTGACAATAATTTCTACACATGATATGTTGTTTAAGATATTTTGTGAATGTATGTTATGTCAGTTTTGAAATGTTAGTGAATATTTTTTTTAAGGAGGTGGTTAAAGATGAAAGGCCCTGAAGAAGAAAAAGCGTTGGGTGAAGAAAGTGCGATTTTTTGTGTTGCATATATATGGGTTGCAGTGTGTATGATGTGGAGCCTATCCTATTACTATCTTCAATTTTCGTCTGAGCTGTCGTCAAGCCTGGATCAAGGTTTTGGTCGAAGTATAATCCTACTGTAATTTAAGAATAATAATAAACACTAACACACTTGATATTTGTTTTGATATTGACAAGTGTTTTAACAAGTTCATGAAATTATTATTGAGTCAATAGCAGAAATCAAAATCAACTTGTGTAGGTTTTATAGTCTCGTAACTAATAATCTGAAATGGTTTTAAAAATTTTTTTTAAATCCATCTGCAATCAGCCTCTTGGCTTTTATCAGATTTTATGAGAAAGAGAATAATGGCAATTAGGAAACCCAAATCCAATAATTTTTATTACCTCCGTAATTCGTAAACTGTGGCAAGTTTCTCCTTCTAAAATCTTCTTAAGTAGCACATTGCTTGCGTAAACATAATATTTGATAGTTTTAATGACATTATGACATAAAATTCGCTAAAAATTTATTTAAGAGAACAAAAACATCTCAATCCGTCCCTGCGTCCCCCAGTCCTTTCGCAACTTCCTATAAGGTCCTATTAAAATAATGCCCACAATACTAATCATAGAGCAGATTACTGATAACGATAGATAGCTATCGCCAGTGATGAATGTATACCGCCGATACTATGTCTTTGTTATAAGTGAGAAATTGTATGGAGCTGGCATTTGCTGGCTTAAAAGAATTTGAACATAATTCTTTATAATTAAGTTTTACTATAGCAGAATTAATTTTTAACACACATATATATTATCTACAATATTCTTAACCTACATAATAATAATAATAATTAAAAATTGATTAACAGTTAAAGAGTAGGCTAATGAAATAACACCAAAACTTGGTTAGAACATTAAAAATACCATCGTAAGTAAAATACCCAAGACCTAAGCACAACACCTAATGCTCATCACATCGATGTTCGTCTCAGCCGGGGATCGAACCCGGGACGCATGGATTTGCAGTCAGGGGTACTAACCACTAGACCAATGACTCGTCGACAGTAGATATTTACAATATTCTTAACTTAGATTAGTAATAAAAATAATAATCAAAAATTGATATATAGAATATTAAAACAAATTTTAAAAGTTTGATCCTTGTGGCAGTGTACCCTTAATACTGGCTTTTGGCTGTATTGCGATACTTATTCGTTTGAGCGAGAAAAGCACCAGCTCTAGGGTCACCGGTACTATCTACCAGGTGCCAACTTAAATTCTTAATTAGCGCCTGCGCACATGAACCCCACGGCCCAAGAGTCTCTACTCCAAAGGGGAAAAAATAATACTAACGTTTCGTATATTTTAAAATTTACATAACACCGTTAGAATACTAAAGAACACATTGACTGGTTGAGAGATAGAATTTACATAGAAAGTTGTGAACTAAAATATCGGTAGGTATAATAGCGCCATCTATTGTCCCAATTAGTTCCACTTGATTATTTAAATGTGTGTAACCATAGATAACAGCTGCTTTATAAGTAACGAACCAAAGCAAACAATTCATATAGATAAATGGTGCCAGCGGGCGTGCGGTGACCATTAAACAGTGTCATGTGGGGAATGTTGGATCTTGACAAATAGAGCACGAGAGTTATTAGATATTATGGTCACTGTTTCATCATAATTAAAACAGCTTCTGTAATGGAGAATTGTCCAATTGATTTGAAATGTATTTAATTTTTTGTTGACGGTCTTAGTAACTTCAACTTAAAACAGAAGACTGTTTTACTTTTTTCTGGAATTGATGTCATTTCTCTGTGAATTTTATTATTAATGTTGCATATACAATGTATAAGTATGCCGAACGTTGACAAACCTTTGTGGAATTAAATATAAAATATTTATTTATAATCCGGGAATGTACCATCTATATGTGTACGCTAATTTTATTATAATACGTATTGCCACATTTATTGGATGTTTTTATATATTAAATGATTCATATTTAATAATATTAAAAAATATTGTTTTTGCCAACTTAGTTGGCTACTGGTTTTCGGAATTTTATAAGGTTGTTTTTAGTTATAGAAGCCTTGCAAGACCGGAAGTCTTAAAAAAACTACCTCTTAAAGACATTTCCATCATTAAAATCAATAATATATGTGTGCCCCATGCTTTTTTTCAACCGCTACTAAAGAGTCTTCTAGATACAATTATATAGATATATATGGTAGCTACAAGTGCTATTAGTCAACCTGTCACAATACATTACGTCTAATAAATGATGCACAGATCTCTACGATAATATGATAATATCTAAAAGTGTGATCGCGTGGGCTTATCGTAGTTATTTTGTGGCATATCAATAAATTTTGAGTGCCAATAGGATTTTTTATAATTCGTCACAGATTAGGTTCACACAATTTGTATGTACAACTCTTCTACTGCACAGTAAAAACATCTCACTTCAAGTGGCTATGGGCACGCTTCCGCGAAATCTAATGATACAAATTTTATGTTTTCAAGTGTGTATGTTAGTCTGTGTAAAGCGGAACCGTCGTGGGATTTGAGGTCAAATTGGTAAATTTCCTTTTTTATGTTGGCAAAACTCTTATAGCTCATGTTGACACTTACTTGATGATAAAAAGTAATTTTATAAATATGAAATGTCACGTTAGGAGTAATGATTATATTAATTCTCTTAACTGAGTCAATCTATGTGTGTGTCTTTGACCCTTGACCCTGTGGTCGGTCGTGCTATAAAAGTAAACTTCGAGAAGACTTTTCTTTCAAAAATCGCCACAAAACAATGAAGACGCAAATAACCTTGTCATATTGTAGAATGACAAAAATATTGTCATTGGAGAATCGTAGAAAATAATTGATATATAGTTTGCATTTATGACATTAAAGAATCAGGTTGATTGACCCAACTTTAACTTAATTTAAATTTCGTGTACTCTCTAGATACTCCACGCATCATCCCATTTGTCCTTCCTTTTAGAAGAACGCGTTTTGGCCAAAACTCACCGATATCCAGATTGAGCACTCTGATAAATGAGATAGGCTGTCCATAGTTGCTCCCCTCACACTTTGAAATCAATTTTGCTTTAGTTTTTAAAATTTAATTGGATGGTTTAATTTTTTATCGTATTTGTTTTTTTACCAAGTGCTTGTCACATTACTGTTTATTTTAATTTATTGTACCAATGTATCAGTGTGCGTTGGCAAACTTTTATAAAATAATAATTTAATTCAATGTATGTAGACATTGATTTCGCACTCCGTGTTTGAATACAACGACTCACGCAGTATAGGATATAGGTCAAATGCTAAATGAGGTCACTGCTTCACAATGTTACCTGGAAGAATTATTATAGCTATTTTACATCCATGATGGAATGAAATAATAAAATGTAATATTGTGTGAATTCTTTAATTGCATTTTGTAGTCACACAAAAGAAAATCTAAACAATTTAAAATGTCAGCAGCTCAGTCTTTTTATTTATTTAATAAAGTTCACCACATCGTATATGTAGTATAACTAAAACGTATAACTATATCTACGTTACAAACATAAATATTACAAAATTAAATTACACAAATACTATTAATTACTTAAGATGTCAAGAACATGGTGTAATGGTTGCAGCTCCTTACAAACATTGTGTAAAACAAAAAACTTGGCGATTATAAAGAGTGGCGGATAGTTTATTGCCAGTTCTTCTCTTCAGTTCCTTGATATGAGAACTGGCAGTAAATGTAAAATTAGAATCATTTCATATATATTTGTTTTGTTGACGTTCATAAATGTACATTTTGTTACCTATATGAATAAATGATTTTTGAATTTGAATTAAAACATTTATTTATTAAACTTTTAGATTTTACTATGTTTTTTTGTTAATGTTAAGCAAAGAAATACTAGCAAAACAGCGGATTAAGTTTCAGATTGAGCGATTTTTAAACATAGTTGGTGTTCTTTAATGACATGCAATAGGGTTTCTAATATATACACAATTCGTGAGAATAATGGATCTCCATTCAAACACATTTACATTTCAAGAGCGTACTGCTTAAACTAACAATAACGTCCCTAAGTCGATTGAAATCATTAATAATGTATCTAGACCCCGATTTTTCCGTCAATCCTTCACTTCCAACCGAGTTTTAATCTCAATCTCACCTCATTACCGGCTCCCGAATCCTCGAAATAGCCAATTTCGACATTAATTACCTCCCTTACCCTTCCTTCGGGTAAAAATAAATTATAACTCATTTATCGTCAGTGAATAAATAGGTGTCATGTTGTCTGTGACGTTCACGTAACGTAAGGCCACGCCCAGACATGCGCACTAGACTCATGTGTGACGTATATACGTTCACGTAACTAGGGCACATGTTCGTAGTCGCTGGGCGTGTTCGTTATACGGTGGGCGTACACATGTGTCCAATACACACGCTCGAATGTGGAAAGAGGAAAAGTCGCGACAAATTATTGGCGGAAAATTTGTCGAACTGACACTCGGAGTTTCTCAAAATAAAACTTGAGCGGAGTTGAACCGGAATTAAGGGAAAATAAAAAAGCCATTGACTCCGGCAGCCGAAAGTTTCTCGAAAGGCAGCTTTTTTCACTGCCCCCGGGCTGGCGGACTAACCGGCGAAAATTGTTTTTAGTTCCACAAAACTTTTATGGAAACTATTGTGAATTGTTTCGAACTTGTCGATGGATTAAATTCAGCCGGTTTAAATGTTTATTTAATGATGAAAAGATATTTACACGGAAATGAGCATATTGCATGTAATTACAAAAGTTGATATACCGTAGGCGCAAAGCACAGTAGTACCGAATTTAATTGTCCACGTTAATACTCCACCTACAATATAGATTTTACCTGCAGCTGAGTTTCATCATTGGACGTCGAGGCAGAATACGAAATTCCACCCGTATCACCTCGACGTCCGCCGTTCCACAACTGAGCGTTTTTCAAGGCAGTTTTTGCCGCACACCACTACTTTATGGAACCAGCTGCCCACTGAAGTATTTCCGAACCAATTCGACTTAGGGTCCTCCAAGAAAAAAGCGTACCAATTCTTAAAAGGCCGGCAACGCACTTGCGAGCCCTCTGGCATTGAGTGTCCATGGGCGGCGGTATCACTTAACATCAGGTGAGTTTGCCCGTTTGCCCCCCGTTCTATAAAAAAAAAGACGACCTTATCCCACAATTATTATCGCAGGAATCTTCGTAGTCCATTATAACGTGTTAGTTCGGGTCCTTCGTGAATTTCCACACTAATTAAATGAGAATTAGATTAGTAACCTTCGTACAAAACAATATGGCTGTTCGATCAATATATAGGCTAAGAAATGTACAGAGTACTGAAGACACCGAGGAATAAGACTAGGATGAAAACAAATCACTGCTGGGAGGCGCAAATTGAGCACGTACCCGTTCCGGCTAATTTTATTTTGCAATTACACCCCCCTCACCCCGCCCTCGCCTCGCTAATACAACATTCTTGGCGACAGTTCTCGCGGAAACAGAGGCGCGCGGAAATATGCGTTTGTAAGCTTTTATGGCGGAATGGCGAAGAGATTAAAAAGATTTTAGTAATCACTAGGGTATCGATTGCTTTGTCTGTTTTTCTACGTATACTCAGTAAACGGTCACATAAGACAACCTTTCTTGATCGGTTATTCCATAAGCTAGTATAATTTTACCCCAAAAAATACGTTGAATATTACGACATACTTAAATTAACGTGACGCACCTGCTTCTTCATAAGGAAAGAACCTTTGGCTATAGATAGTAGACAAAAGAATACACAACATATTCACACCACAGACTATTTTTAACGCAAGACAAATTGGCAAATCATAGCTGAATAATGAGTATTAGCGATATAAATTTTGAGTTTAAACAAATAAATGAAAGACTAGATCTTTTAGTTTTGAATGCTGGCACCACTGGTGACTTATCAAAGGCATAATGTCGAGTCTACATAAATTATTACAAATATACATCAAAAGAAAACATAAATCTTAAATCAATTTAGACGTCGCTCCACAACCCTTTCTGTAAGAATAGTCTCTGTCATCGTCTACTCTACTCCCCCCTATAAAAAGGTTGTAAGAAGGCGTTGGACACCCCCAGGGGGGGTGATCGCCTTCAACCCTTTAGCGTTTACCCCCTTCTACAGGATGTAGAAAGAAATCAAGACGACTTAAGATTCAATCATTCTTTTTCGCTACAAGACTTGTCCTATACAAACGAGTGCATAGTAACATATATTTTAAAATATAGCGCTTCCTTGACAGGAGCACTCAGTCAAATGTTTAGCGATATAGCTAATTTATAATTTGAATTATGTGATTTTTTTTTATAGAACACGGGCAAATGGGCTCACTTGATGGTTAGTGATACCGCCGCCCATGGACACTCTCAATGCCAGAGGGCTCGCGAGTGCGTTGTGGGCCTTTTTAAGAATTGGTACGCTCTTTTCTTGAAGGAACCTAAGTCGTTGAATTGGTTCGGAAATACTTCAGTGGGCAGGTGGTTCCACAAAGTAGTGGTGTGCGGCAAAAACTGCCTTAAAAAAGGTTCAGTTGTGGATCGGCGTACGTCGAGGTTATATATATGGTAATGGTATATGGTAATAAGCGGTTTGTTTGAATTTTGTCATCTGCATCTACAAAGACACGTTTAATTTATTATATTGTAAGCAATTTTTAATATAATTATAAATACAGTCAAAATCTGTTATAACGACATCGAAGGAACTACCTACTCTTATTTGGTCGTAAAAACCGATAGTCGTAACAGTCGATGACGTTATTAAAGTACCTTATACTAATAATAATAAAGAATTCACATGTTATAAGTGATTTTTAGAAATATAAATATGTAATATGTAAAAGTAATTGCATATTTACTATATAAATAAAATGTCAACTTATAAGAAACACCCTGTATTCGCTAAGCTTCTCGCATTTCTTCGTCGCTTCTTAAAGTGTTTTACATACAACTCCGTCTGTGTGCGTCGGTATTTACCCACGCACAAATGTGTGAGTCTACGCATTTTTCCCCCTCCCTCCTAAGAAAAATACCTTACCCCTTTTCCCACCCCCTTTGATGTACCGGTGCGCCTCGGGTAAAGAAGATATGAGACTTTTTCAAAAAGCTTAATTTAAATGAGGCGCTGGGGACGACTCAATGAGAATATTCCTTAATTTAAATACTATCTTGAGGGCCACTGACATCTTGGAGCTGGGGGTAAAATGGACCATTTTAATTGGTATTGAATTTCGATTGAACGATACTTGTGACTATTTTTTTGCCTCGCGGGACGTTTGTTGAGTAAATGGGATCCGGATTAAGCGTTTTTTGAATTTAGAACGACTTTGACATCTTTTGAACCGATCTTTAACGTTAACGATTATTTCTTTGTTAGTGAATATTGAGAAGTAGTTTCAGTCAGTTGCGAACATAACCCTATTGTTCTATGAATAAGTTAAATGGGTCTTATAATAAATTCTTATTTCATTTACACTAATCACAATGAAGTATATTAGATACCTACTCGTACGTAGCATACAGATTGAATTTGAGTGTTTCTATATTATCTGAAATAGCAAAAACTGTTTATGTGAGAACGAACTTTAAAATCGTGTCTAAACAATTGTCGCAAGTATAGATAAAATCACTCGCAACGTGTACACATATTGTAATACATATTTATTTTACCTTGCAAATTAACGAAATTAAAAATCAAACAGTAGAATGAACGTTTCCAAAAAAACATTCTTAAAGTCTCCACAGTTTATATAAGGGACACTTAAATCGACATAAAGCAATTATAATAACAATAAAATTTAATAATTTTATTTCGCAATCAAAAACTTTTGATGGAAAAATAACACACGAACGAACCGAATAGCGTCTATATATGTTGTATACATCGAGGGGTGCCAACCCCCACAACCCTTTCGTTACGTTTTCTCCTTCTTTGCATTTATTTCTTATGGCCTGTTTCTTCTTCTTAAATTATAAAGCTTAACTGGGCACAAAACACCTTGATACTTTAGTATAAAAAGTTGTATTGTTTTTATATTTTAAAATGGACTCAAGAAACTTGTGTTTGTCTGCTGCACAACACATTTACATAACTACTGTAGTAAAAAATCAGTGGCGCTACAACTTTTTTAGGTCTGAGCCTCAGAAGAAGGTTATCAGCCTCCTGTGCAAGCGAGTTTCCTCACGCTTTCCTTCACCGTTCGAATGAATATTAATCGCGCACATAGACAGAAACTCCATTGGTGCACAGCCGGGGATCAAACCTACGACCTCAGGGATGAGAGTTGCAAGCTGAAGCCACTAAGCCAGCAGCTAGTGTATTAAGTTAGCTGTATTTATGTAAAAAAATCTTATTGATGAATTGATTATAATCAAATAAATAAATTATATAGGATACAAATGGCGTATTCTATGTGCCTAAAATTACAGTTATGACATTATTTCCCACAAAGTCAAAGTCAAATCATTTATTTCAATTAGCACTGAATGGCACTTTTTAACGTTAAATAAAATATAAAGATGATTCTAATTGCCCCTTCCAAAAGGTTTCGTGTGAAGAAAATGGGCAAGAAACTCCACACTTACTCTTTTGAAATAGGTTTACAAAATTTTGTATACATTACTTAAAATTATATGTGAAGACAATAGCTGATATCCACATTACTCTGACATAATATTTTTGTGTGTTTTGTAGCTAATACCATTATAGTATTTGAATGGATTATTTTGTTATTTCAGCTAGCCCAATAATAAATGATTAAATATGCTAAGCGATAGGATTCTAAAAATCTCTAAAAATTCAAATAGATTTCCATGCTAAAGTTATAGTTTTAAATTATTAAAGCGTTTTACACAAATTCTTTGACATTTACTAAACCGAATAACTGAATGTTAGATTCACACTTGATTCAAAAACTTTGAATTTACATAATTTTACATTAGTGTGAATAAAAACAAAAACGTCTTTAAAGTATCAAAGCGGCTCGGCCAACTACACCGGGAGCCGAAATGATGTTACAAAGGGAACTGGGCTAATACAAGTTTTCTATATTACAGTGCGTACCCCACCCGACACCCCAAAAGGGTTACCTTTGAAGACGCGGACCTTTTTATAATTCCTTTAAACGATTTAAATTTCGTAATTCACAAATTTTCAGTGCAGAAGTAATTGGATGCTTCGGAATTTTCTTTTACTATGTTTTTGTAACGTTTTGCTGTCTGCTTGTCGTGAAGTCTTTTTAGTGATTATTTATGTCTAGGTGCGGTTTTTGTACGAAAATAAATTGTCGAGTGTAAAACGGGGATACATTTAATGAGGAAACAACATATTTGACACGACAAAAAATAATGCTATTAATTTAAATCTTGACAGTTTGCCATGACATATTAAACATACTTAATCTATTGGAAAATATTTGATATCATTACGAACTTTGTTTTTAAACTATCATTTATTTGAGAATTGCAAAAAAGTATAAAAAACATTATGAAGTATATATTTATTTCTTTTAAACTTTAACTGTTAGCAATAATATATATTTGTAGTCGTGAACGGTCTTCCATGTAATGTATAACTCGGTGTAGAGTTATATTTTACTCAGATGTTGAGCAAACGGGCAATTATACGAAAATCGTGATTTATAAAAAAAATGCTAACAAATCTTTAAAAAAAAAAAAAATCCATTTGTCGGAAACCATGACCATAACTTTGTGTATTCACACTAAAACATAATTATTGTATCATTATACGATCACGAGGTCGTCATTATTTCTTAACAATAAAGTCTATAATTGTAAAAAAACATTTTGCGTATTTGTACATGTCAACATATTTAGGTCGGGAGAGATTTTAGATAGAACACGCATGATGAAGGATTCGTTATGTGGAGTGGGCACTTTGAATTTTAAAGTAAAGATCCAATTAGTTCTGTATTCATTTTCAGCAAATATACAAAAACATTGTAATAAAACCAACGATTTTTTTAATTGATAAAATAGTAGATTTCATTGGACATTTCTAATGACCCACGACACTTTTGATAGACATGCCCTAGGGTATGTTTCTTCACAAGTAAGAATGCTTTTTTTTATGAAACGATGGGGGCAAACAGGCAGAAGGCTCACCTGATGTGTTGCCTAGCCGCAAGAATGATCGGGAGTATTTTCCAAAGTATTTCTTCCGAAGAAAAATATGATCTTCCTTAATAACTTAAATTTATCATTGGATGGTCAAATAATACATTTACACATTATCATGTGAAAAGTTAGTGTAACAATAATTAATTTACCTTTCCAAGCAGAAGAATGCTGTATTAATACCATGTTATACCGGCAATCTCGTCGTGAATTAGGCATTTATTATACATATATAGTAACAATAGCTTGCCCGGGAATTTGTATAGATTTCAAAATGTTGGTACTGCACAACGTTTGTAATCAATTTTACACAGAAAACATTTTTTTTAACGAGACTTTAAGCCAAAGTTTTAAATTATATGGCCTGATAACGAGACTTTAATCCAAAGAAAACACTATCAAATTTACAAATTACATAACGACAAAAATTTGACGTTTTACACTAGAATGTAATTTTAGAGCGACGCCATCTTGCATAGAGAAGCGTTTTGGCGGGTTTTTATTATTAATAATGTTTCAAGTCTATACTTTGAATTTTTAAAAGATATAATATAGTATAAATATTTTTATACTAAACAGAATTAAAAATAACATCTTGTATATTATGTTCTATCTTTTAGCTCAGTCTTTTTAAGAAATAATGTTTAATAAGTTGTTAAATAGCCGAATGTACTGGTGGCTCAGCCACAGATTATTAAGACTTAGCGCATGTGATTATAAAAATTGCCCGATTCCTAGAAAAAGTAACAATGAAACCTCCTTTGTGATACCTACACTGTTTCAAAACTATCCATTATAGAATGTGTCCACAGAGCATAGATTATATTAGTTATTTATATAATCTATATAGCATCGCTTTGGCATTTTTTCTGTATTTAAAAAAATATAATAAACTCCATACTAGTATATATACCTCAAGACGAGTGCTCTCAAACAGTCTGCATGTGGCAGACAATGCATGACACGAGGCAAAACCCGTGAAGACTGCTTCGGCTCAATTGTAATCTTGTAGATTCAATGGACATTTTGATAGTACCTATTCCAAAATTAAAACACTTGGTTATATTAAAATGAGGAATGACTATATGTTTAAAACGAATAAATTCAAAATTTCTGGATCGATATCAAAAAATATTCCTTCTGGTATAAGATTAATCTTAAAATCTTAAAAAATCTGATTAAATTTTTTATGCTTCATTATTATGATTAATGAATTGATGAATGATTAATGAAAAGGAACTCCTATTTGTGATTACTTAACGTGTTAATTTGTTTTAAATCAACATTTTAATAATTTTAGCTAATACAATAAAGAAACATTGATTTCAAATTTGCATAGGGTTGGAACGTACTGAAAAATTAAATGTTATAATAATTATGGACTATTCGACAGTATAAAAATAAGAGCGTTTTGGAATCATATAACAAGTCTTTATAAAAACGTTATAGATAACATAATAGGCCAAAACTGTACCTCTTCTTCAGTCGCACTCTTCATTTCTCGTGTTACTGGCGCCGCACATCTTCCTCCACTCTCCCCTGTCTTCTGCAAGCCTCTGCACCTGGGTGATGGTAAGACCCGTAAGGTATCTTGATTGGTCCAGCGATTAGGGGATCGGCCTCCAGGTCTGGTGCCCTCCTCTCTGCCAGTCGATGAGTTTTTCTAGACTTTCTGGATCTCTATCAAAAAAAGTCAGAGTTTAAAAAAATTATGCGTTGGTAACAGACGATTTTTTCCTGTAACCTTTTTTTCCTGAATCCTTAGCCTCCAAGAGCTCATATCCAGAACATCTCTTCTTCTTTCAGATGTCCGTATTGTCCAGGATTCAGCGCTATAAAGCAACATCGGAATCACTACAAATACTGTACCTACAATCTCAATCTATGCGCATCTCCACTGCGGTTGAGTCGCAGGTAATTCAGAGATTATGCAAATCGTCGAGAACAATCATCACTCACTTCAATTACAAACCCTTATCAGCTACACGCATTAACTTCCCCACACAACCAACTATGCTATCTGACATCCTCTTTATTACAGGGGAATAAGGCTTAAAGTCCTGTGTCTTTATTAATGACGTGGTTTTGGTTCCCCGAAGATTTTGCTGACGCGTGAAAGAATTGAGAAAAGATATTTTTAAAGAAAGTTCGTTATGTTCAAAGAATCTGTAAATGTGGAACAAAGCGGTTTTTTTAACGTCTACAATATTTTTTGCATTGGTCACGTTTCGTCGCCTTTATTTGTTTTTGAAGACGTTATTTTCAATTAGTTGTTCCTAAGTGTCATAAATATGTACAATTGTACATACACGTATAAATAAAGTATAGAGTATAGAAAGAAAATATGAAATAAATCTGGCGGCTTTGAAAAACGTTATGGATACCTTCAAAAAAATACATTATTAAAGATATGTACTTTTGTACGTAAGTCACGTGACACAATGCAGTCACAGATATTAACCGATTAGACGATGACGTTGGATTAAAAAAATATGTCTAAATGACAATTAACGCACTAAAATCTTGATGTTTCCCAGCCAAGGGATGTCATAAGGACTGGTGCGACGCCATCTTGCATTACGAATATTTATTAATTTTTAAAGCTAACACATAGTCATTTAATAATCTGATTCGGTTTTTAAAATCTTGTCAAATATTTAACTGTAAAAATATGTTATCTTAAAAGAATCCTGTGACATGTGATATGTCTCCTACAAGGTGTAGGAGACAAAAAAAAATCACAAAAAAAAAAACACAACACTCTTTATTTATCTCATTATCTAGTTTATTAAAAACATGAAAAGAACATATTATTCCCTTAAATATGCCGATCCTTCCTTTTCAGATCTATATTTCCTGTCATTGCATGTATCTGTTGTATAATCTATGGTAACTGTCAAAGAAAGAGCTTTGAAAAGTGTGAGTTTTGAAGTTCCAGTTAATGGGTTAGGAAGTCGGGCAAATGGGTTAAGATGGGCGAAATTTTTGGGAACTTTGTGTAATTAGGGAAGCGATCACATTAGGGATGTCACTTCCTGACAGCTCATTGAGAAATGTCAAGTCACGGCTTCAGTTTGACAAGTGATTTTTATTAGTGGAGCCTAAAATTCAGTCATCGCAAATTTGATAATAATTTTCGTTTAAGCTAAAACATACCGTGTAACATATTTTCTAATTTAGACGTCAAGATATTTTTACTCACAGTACTTGCCTGGAAGAGATCGCTACGGCCACCAGTTGCCCTCCTTTTTATTTAATTATATCAATTGATTAAGTATATTTCAGTACATGCCACGAAGTGTTAATAAATAAATAAAACTAAAATGGTATTCTACAAAATACAGTTTATTATGTTTTATTGTAGTTTTGACTTCTCAATATTATAATAATAATAACATTACAGCAAACGTCAGTAGGTAGGATGAGTATCTTTTTGAGGCTAGAAGTCAAGTTGCTTATGAAGAACCGGCCAAAAAAAACTAGATTTGTAAGGGAAATAATATTAATGAGATACTAAAAAACCTAAGTAAGTATTTTACACCAGTTTTAAAACACCATCACAGACTATGACGACGACCCAAGACTCTTTACTCTCTGACCAACTTGCAGTTTATACTCAGTACTTCCCGATTGCGACAGAATAGTCAAACTTTAAGTTTCTGTACCTATCTCAAGATTATGACATCAGCGCAGATATTGAAATAACTATATTTAAATTGCATACAAAAACGATATCGCTGTAGAAAGTTAGAGGGTACCTACCGGCACTAGTGGTGGTGCAAAATACACCAACAGAATTATAATAATATTTTTTTTTACTACAGGTATTAAACATCTTTAGGAGAGGCTGGTGCCTATAATAGGACGATTGAAGTCCGGTGGTAACATGTCATCAGCCTTCCATTGCGGACAGAAAATATACAAAAACATGACTGTATACTATGACTAAACTAAAGTGATAAACAAAATATTTGTGGGTGTGTATTAAACGTGTGTGAAAGAATTTAATTTAAAGTCTACCTCAAATGTCTCTGGATATCAAATACAACCGAATATGCATTACTCTTTGATCCATAGCTATCTTTAGAACAAAAAAAACAATTGAACGTCTTTGACATTTTAGTATTAAAACATTTTCAAATACAGACCAAATTTATTCCACACTGAAACTTTATCGTTGCATATTCGAAATTTTTTAATGTCTTGTAATAATTTGTAACCTAATAATATGCTAAATGAGCACGTGCTCGGTACGGTATGGTACTGTGGTTCGTGCATGACTTTTAATTATTGTCATGTACAGAATACGGCTCTAATAAATGTCATTATGGACGTCAGACACAAATGGATTGCGTCGCCTGGTTGTTATATAATTCTTACTACCATAGACTTAAAGGTTAATTTCGAACTAAAACAATGTACTTTTGTAAGTTGGTTTTGATATGGTTCTATAATGGAATCGCAATACCGTGCGTGACAATGATGGCACGTAAATTATATCAACCTAATGTTGGAGAATGCACGGTTCCAAAGTTTCGATGTTGACAAAACTGTAATGCTAAATTGTGGGTACAAAGGTCAAAGTTACTTTATTAGGCCTTTATTTATTTATCAAAGTTCACCACATCATACATAATGCGATATCTACAGTACATGTTACAAGCTATCTTTTCTAAAATATACGTTCTTAAATAATATGGTAGCCCTTTTCCCTTTCTATTAGTAGTCATGGAGACATAGAGAGAATTGAATTTATCTAAAATTAAAGCTTACAACAGGTATGTTCAATTCACGGCTGTTTAACAATAGATTTTTCTTTTCTATAGCGTTCTAACGGTAAAGAAAAACATGGTGAGGAAAACGGCAAATCTTAGACTAAAAGTAATTACATAATCAATCAAAATCATTTATTCATGTAGGTAACACACTGTACACTTATAAACGTCAAATAAGAAATATATATACCTATTAAATGCTTCTAATTTTACATTTACTGCCAGTTCTCAAATCAAGGGCGTAGAACGGAGCATGAGCCTCCAATTACATAATTTTTTTTTAAACTAAACAGCATTAAATCTATCCTATAATTATATCCTCTATTATTTGAAACATAATCCAGGCACAATACATTTTTAAGAAGAGAAATCTGTAAAAAAAGTCTGATACGCAAAGATATAGTTGGTGGCAATAGTTAACAAAAAACAATTATAAAATTATACTACACTATGGCAAAAATCAATAAAAAATATTAAGTACATTTAACTAAGTAATACCTCAAAGTATTTCAAATCTTGTCAATTAAATAAAAATACCTGTTATATACAAAAAAGATTATTCTTATACAAGATTTAAAATATATAACAAAATCCATTAACAGTTTTCTTCCAATGCAAAACAGACGATAAAATTCTTAAGACTGCGTTTCCCCATTCTCCATACTTAGGGGGTCATTTAAGTACCACGGAGCTACCCTTTTAAAGATTCCACTCATTTTTAAGACACAGACAGGGGTAACGTATGTGTGCGTAAATAAATTAGGGAATTAGTGGGGGTAGATTAGATTTTTCCGTGTTCGTTGTAATTATTAGACGTCGCTGGAGATGTGGGGGATGCTTAATGAGATATGTTTTGTGCAGGCTTGAATATTTTTCGTATTAAATTCTGAGATAGATAGATAGCTATAGAATAGGTATAGAAGTATATTTGAAGTATCAATACAACTATTATATTGTATTGTTACTACTATTTTAGTAGTACGTTACATAAAATTACACACATCAGCAAAGTTGGGCTTCAGCGTGCGACTCTAATCCCTGAGGTCGTTGGTTCGATCCCCGGCTGTGCACCAATGGACTTTCTTTCTATGTGCATATTTTAAATTCGCTCGAACGGTGAACGAACGACGTAAAAAGTCAGGCGTGTGTCAGGCACAGGCGGATAACTTTCTATTAGATTGACAAATAAAACAGATACAGAAATCTGAGGTCCAGACCTAAGAAGGATGTAACGCCACTGATTTATGTAATGGTTTTGGGGCCTAGCTTATACTGATTTAAAGACTGATTCAGTGTTATAAGAGAAATCTTTAAATTCTACAGAACTAAAAATTAGTTCTAAGCGGGAAATAAGAAGGATTTCCCACTATTGCTTAGTTTCTAATATTAGGACCAAGGGCCAATTTATGAAGTAATTAAAGTTCAGACCTGCGATTCTGTAACTCACTTTTCGAACTCACACAGCGGTTTTCGCATCGGCGGTTGCCATTATTTTACCATCTATACAGATCCCACTCAAACTCAAAATATCTTTATTCATATAGGTAAACAAGTACACTTATGAACGTCAAAAAGAACTAAAATTATTTTAAATTTACATTTACTACCAGTTTGCAAGTCAAGGGCGTAGAGCGGGTCAAAATAACTGGCAAGAAACTTTCCGTCACTCTTTTTAATCGCCAAGTATTTACTCACTACATTGTATTACACAATAACGATAAAGTTTGCTATAGTACTTGTTTAAATCATTTTACCGTTGAAAAGCAATAAATCTTTGAATATCAACCATCATTAAATCAAAAAACTAAACAAGTGAACGCAGACAAAAAAGTGCATTACATCCATCTCGCTCTAACGAGGGAAATCGAGCGGGACAAAATATTTAATAGTTCCTACAATTGATGTGTACAATGGAACGACATCGTTAGCCAATTAGCAATACAAAAAGCAAGCTCAAAATTACCTCTTAACGTTTTATGAAGAAAATGGACTTTTATATTGATTTCAACGGATTTTTTGTGTTTTAAAATCGGTTTTATTTCATCGCGAGGTCAATAGTCTGTGAACTGACCTCGTCAATTACATTTACAGTTTTTCAATTCATTTTCTCTATTGCGAGGCTTAATGTTGCGATAGACAAAACAATGTCTGGATTGAATAAAATTTAAAGTATTTATTGTATATGATTGAAACGGATTACAGTTCAAACAATTTGTTTACATAATTTCAAAAAACCATTAAGAGTACGCCTATATAAATTTGTTCATGTATGAATATGTATTATAGTTGGCGATTTAAAAGACAGATATTGCGGCCCATTCTTGTCTCTACGCCCATGATTTGAGTACTGGCAGTAATGTAAATTTAGAAGATTTTTACTGATGTTCATAAGTGTACATGATTCTAATAAATTATATTTAACTTTCGCTCCCTAAAACATGATATTAAAAATACCGGCATGTTAGCTTAGTTAGTTC